>VWZS01005685.1:0-312657 GCA_013397075.1 Rhabdornis inornatus | reverse complement strand
TATTTCTACTGTAATTGTGTGTCTTAAATACTTTTTGTGGTTCTCAACATCTTGCTTATTGCCCCACAGAATGTTTTGACTGTGTTCTGTGCTTGAGCTGCTCTCTTCAAACTATTGCTGTTGTAATGCTTCCTATTGGTGATGCCACTTGCAAGTGCAAAATGTTTTCCTGACGAATCATTTACCATATATGTTCTCTATTTCTCTATTTTCACAGTGGGTCAGACCTCTCAGATTTCTAACATCTTAATAGGTGATGCAGGATCTTGTTACTGGGTTCTGTCACATCCTTAAAGTGTGCAAAAATTAAAAAAAAAAAATAGAGAAAATAAGGAATAAAAATAAAAGTCACATGCTTAAAATCAAAGAATTTACTCATGTCAATAATATTGGTGGTGGTTTTCATAGAAACTAGTCTGGAGTAGAGACTTCATTGCTAATGATAATCCTCTGACTGCTACTGGTGAAAACACACCTGGTCACTTTTACAAAAAACCTTCAATTTAACTTACAATATAAACAATGTAAACGATAAGGAACAGAACAGGGAATTAAATAGTAATTTAGAATTGATCTCGCCATACATCTTCAAAATTTATTTGTTAAACTTTTTCCATATAAGTACTTAAAACCAGCCACAAAAATAATTGACATAAAAATCTTTCCTTCTAGGATTCTTGTCAGTCATGAAATGTTTATTTTGCAGTGTTCAGAAATACTTTTTGCAGGCCGTTAGATTTTTTTCCATCTATAACAAGTCATGATTTGGCAGAAACAGGAGTGTCTTCAATCTCAAAATAATAATAAAAAAATGCAAATAGCATCTTCCAGAGGCTCTCTTCTTGCATTCCTTCAAAAGACTTTTCTCCCAGTATCTATTAAAAATCTTTAAGGGAATTATTTTGTGCTCTAATACAGCAAACAGGTAATTAATTGATCATGAGACTAATTTACTGCTATTTATAACTCTGCCCTGGCAAATGTCATATATTTAGCAAACAACTTGAGGAAGGTGAATAGCCTGACATGTTCTCCCTTTTTTCTTCTATTTCCTTTGGTTCCTGATACTTTCAGCAATACCTTTTGTTTAATAAGTTGTTCTGTCCATATTTACTGCTACATGCAATATTTTATTCAGTAGCAGGCTTATTTTTTTATTTTTATTTATTAAATTTTTTAGTTTAATTTGTAAATTTAAATTTTTGACATGAAAGAAATAAAATTTTATGCTGAAGTAGTACTATATATTATTAGCACTGGAGCATCAACTTTGAATAGTCTTTTAAGTTCAATATACAGTCTATAAATTACAACATATTCCTACCCTTGTTAGTATCCATTGTTCCTATCCTATATTCATTATAATTTGACATTTAATGTTAGCTGCCTATCAATAACTCATCTGAACCTGTACTCATGAATCCAATTACTGAAAAGATTGGAGCTCTTGCCTGAATCTCCTTTTTTCTAGGGAAAGCAGACGTGTGTCACAAGACAGGATAGATCAGAAATATCAAAGCCTTTCAGAAACTCACATACTTGCATATACTCTCCCTAAATGTGTTTCCTTGGAATATGGCCTTGGGGGTAAAAATCCCCAGGCCATTAACCTCACTTTTTTTTTAGGAAAAATGGTGAATAAGTAAAATTATCTAATAAAAATAACTTAACTGTGTTCAATTTAGTATCTCCACACCACTGCTGTTTTGCTTGATTGCAAAACCTTTCTCATTTGCACTAAATTTTGAACAAATTTTACAAGTTTCAAGTTGCATTCTGTTGCCACATATATACTTATCCTTTTATTTAAATCACAGAATATTTTGAGCTGGACCCACAATGAGTCCAACTGTTAAGTGAACGGAACACAAGGGAGTCAAACTCTTTAAGTATTTATTTAGTCTTTTCTCTATGCATTACATTTCTATGAAATGAGGCCTAGCATTAATTGTACTTTTTCCATATTTACCACAATAGAATCTGGCTTGAGACCTTATTAAGGTTAGACATTTTCAACTCTGCATTTTAGGAACTTTTACTTTTGTAAGTGCAAAACATATGTGACACCCAATAAAGACACCCAAGGCTCCCTTCTCTCTAGCTTTCTTACTGTGCTCAAATTTTAAAGACTTAGTTTTATAAAGACACTGTTTGTTTCATCCAGAAAAAGAAGAAAGAAGACTTCATAGCAAGATATGAAAAAAACCATCCTTCATGTTTGCAAGAATAAAAATTTTCTGGTCGCTTTCCAGCTATGCTGAACTGAACTTATATAGGTCAAATGAATTTGAAGTAGATGAATACTAGTCTCTTTGGCTACATCTAAGAAGATGATCTTTTTCCACTTCAGAGGCTAATGCATTTCATGTTATTCCCTTTCATTTATCATACTAAAACATCAAATTACAGCATAATAAATTTATTAGTTTTGAGCACCAAACCACTTCACAGAAACAGGATGATCTTGTCAGCTGATGTAGCAGAAGCAGAATTAGTGGAGGGGAAAACATGCAAAGCCATTTTCTCTATGAGCTATTAATACAAGTCCTTCTTGCATTATAGTGACTCTTGTGTGGTGGTTTGTTGGTTTCCTTTCCTTCTGAAACAGTACACAGTTCTTTGTGGTGGTCTGGGGGGGAGTGAGGGCACATTGGTGATAACTGGTCTCTACCGAGATTTTCTGTGCTTTCATAGAATCATGGAATAGTTTGGGTTGGAAGGAACTTTAAAGATCTTTTGGTTTCACCCCTTCCTGCCTGGCAGGGATGTTTCCCACTAGATCAAGTTTGGTAGTATTATGGAGCGACTCTGGGCCTTCAGAAGTATGAAGGCTACAGTGCCATCACCTGACTTTCTCAGGATGGAATTCATACCACATAATCTTTATGTTATATGTGTTTATTTTCCAAAAGTCATTAGGATTGTCTATTTTTCATCTCCTATGTGCTTTCTAAACAGTTAGAAATCACTTGTCACATGATATATAATATAATTAATAATTTTATTATCTAATTAAATACTTTGTTAATAATTCAGTAAATGTGTTATTAATTAATTAATTTTATTGTTTAATTAATAATTAAATTATGTATAATAAAACCCCCTTTTTTTCCTGAGGCAGTGACTCAGTCCTTCAGATACCTGAATGTCCACTTGTATTTTTGTGATTAGCTGTTATAAGGTCAGTGAATTCATAAATCAAAAATCAGCATATGTATTTGCAAAATCAAGATCCTGTTATTTCAGGGCATCCTACAGATAGTCAAATATATCTGTGCATAGGAAATGAAGTGACCTTGTTCCCCAACAGATCTGAACAACTGTTCCAATCTGATTGAATTCTACATCATGTTTTTTAACTGCTTCATACAGCTAACAATTGTAGGTTATGATAAGAGAAAACACCATATATGACTGGTTGCTAATGACAGCTGAATGTCACAAGTGACAGCCACTTTGGGTAGCAATGCAGGAAGGCTGGGGTGGAAGAGTAAGGTGAATGTCAGTCTCATAAATCTGGGCTGCTTTGGAAAGCCTTATGAATGGTTTATTATTACTTCTATGTGTTTTCTTTTTTTTCCCTACCCTGACTTTAAGTGTCTGATCACTATGATGCCTATGTGAATAAGCAGTAGATTATTTTCCACTACTATTCCTAGTCAAGACTTTTTCTCAGCATTACCAAGTGACTGGTACACTTGGAAAAGTTATCAGCAGAATCATCAGGATACACCAAATATTTTAGTTTTTTTTCATTTTGGCTTATTTCCCATTAGTAAATTATAGTCCTGTTCCCTTCCAAGTAAATGATCTTTTAAGGACAAAGTTTCTATGCTATAATATGACTAAGATTTGACTTGCAGGATCTACCTCTTAAGAAAACCTAGCTCCTTAATTGTTTAATTCTGAAAATAGTTTCTCTAGAGTGGAAAAATTCTAAATGGAAATATGACAAAAGCAAATGATGCTAAAGAGGAAGCTCCATTCTGCACAGGTATGAATGCAAAAAGCATAAATGAGAAATATTTTTAAATAAAAAGTTTTAAATGAAAAAGGATGGAACAATTTTTTTTTCCCTCTCCTGTCTAGGAAAAGCTTTTAAATTGTTAGAACAGTATTTTACTTGTTTCTCCAGTTTTGTGTAGGTTTATCAGGAATCTTGTTTCTGGTGCACAAACTTCAGGTGATTGGGAAATAAAACTGAATTTTGGGTGACTGCTCACAAATATGTGTTTATGACAGGTAGATGGGTATCCTTACTTAAAGAACTGTAGCTAGACTTTGAATTAAATAAACTCTTACCCAACAATCTGATTTTGAGATGCCGAATTTCACAGTGCATTTTTCCTCCTTATGCTCCTGGGATCTCTATTAGGGGTGACTCCAGGAATATAACAGAGCACAGGATGCAAGTTTTGAAAGATGCCACATTCTTTAAGTTACTTGAATTCTTGTTTAAGAGATTGCAGAACTGGTTGGTGTCACTAGAATTCCGCAACAATTACTCAACTAGTTCTTTTGTTAACTGCTGAACCAGTAAATTCCTTTCAGGACAGATAAACCATGTTCTTTGTCTTTGAGTTTACCAGCTTTGGAGTAACAACCTATATACAGTGACATACAGTGCTATCAAGAAGCTTTGATGCAGGAAGAGGATGTTTCTTGTTAGCTTTGAATATCTAACTTTTATTGCATGTTAAATGCTCAAAATCATAATATATGGGTCAGTTCCATATCTTTCTCTGCATATTGATATCTAAAGGTGCTTAAGATAAAAAAGTTCATCATAATTTTTATCCATGAAATTACAAAAATAAACTTCACTCAGTTTTCAAAGTTCCTTATTATGATTGTAGACCAAATTTTTTTAAAACTGAAAATGCACATCTAATGTATGTACATTTGTACATTTGTACGATGTTAATTTATTTTATACTATAAAAATTTAAATTCATTTGTAGTCTGAAGGATCTTAACATGCATAAACCCAGCAAAGCTGATGGGATGAAAGTGCCTCTCAAAGATAATGTATGAAAAGAGTGGGTAAAAACTTGACTTACAGTTCTTCTGGGAGAAAAGTGTCACTTTTTTGTGCTAAAATTGCATCTGTAAAAACACCCTTCCAGCTAACACAGCCTTAAAGATTGGAAGAAAAGAACAAAAGTAGAACTGCCTGGTGGAGATTTTTTTTGTTACAGCTATTAAAAATGAAAAAAAAAATCCTATATAACAAATTAATAGCTCATTCTTTCCTTACCTGCTACGTATTTGGAACATTGAGGCAGACTGAGTCATAAAAATAAGGTTAGAAAAGAATAAAAAAAAGTTCCAGAGAACTGCTTTCCTTTCCTGTTATTACATGCTCTTTTATACTTACCAGAGTTTCTGGCTTTATTGGCCCTTGAGCACTAAGCTGCTCCCTGGAGCTGGTCTGATCAATGACAGAAAATTGTCATTATGGATTATCCACATCTTGGATGCTGAGCCAGACGTATCAGCCAGGGTCCTCTCTGTCTGGGTTATCTCATCCAGAGAGGCTACTTATGGGTAGGAACTGAGTTGTTTTTAAGTAGTTTTTTGGCATAGAGACATGGGTGGGTGCAGGATATGAATGGTTGGCTAAGTCCTGCTTTTCTGAGATGTCCAATTATCAAAGTTTCTTTGTCCTGCCAGCTACTCCCCATCAAGGAGGTTTTGGCTGAGCTTGTCAGGGATGTCTCTGGGCTTCCTCTAAGTCTCTGACATCATGTTTACTGGCCTGCCTTTGCTGAGGTTCTGCCAGAAGGCAAGACTAGATGGTCAGCCAAAGAAGTAAAATGAATCATAAAGGTCCCAGGTGTTCTTCTGGCAGTGATTGCTGTTCTCTTGTGTGTTGCAAGTTTCAAGTCTGTCCAGATAGCTACAAAGTCTAAGAGTTCTTCTACTTCTAGGATATTAAATGAATTCAAGGTTTCAAGAGGAAAGTCAATGTTTGACACCAAAAAGAAAAGGATGAAAAAAAACCCTGCACAACCAAACACATCCATAGAGAAAGTCAAGAAGAAATAACCAGCATGAGTGAACAATACTCAGCATGGCTTTGCTCATTTCTGTGTCCAACTCTATTCTAACTGAAATGTTGAGGAAGAGTTTATTTGGGTGTTGATGTTATTTCCTGTAGGAGTTGCTGGTGAATTTAGTGGTGCTGAATCCTGAGACTGCCTGCAGACTTCCATCTTCCATGGCTAAATCATCTTTCTAAGTTAACTCCCATTATGAATGTGAAAAGTTTTGTCAGACAGGTAAATGTTAAGCTTTTCTTTTTTTTTCCTTTAGGTTGAGATAAGCAAATGAATTTAAAATATTTTTACTTTCTACAGTGTGAATAGGGTAAGGTTTCTAGCCTTTCAAAAATTAAAAAAATAGTTGTAACACAAATTTTCCTGCCAGTAACTTAACTGACATGTTCTGAACTACAGTTTTGTGATGATTTTTCTTATTATAAAAAGAAATTAGTCTCTCTGGATGTCAATGTCTTTCAAACTCAACTTTTTAACAGGCTTAAAATATGCAAGAAGTGTTTCTTTAAAGACTTTCTTTGCATAATTTGTATTCATTATTCTACAGCAAATGTTTCTTTCAAGAAAAAAAAAAGATGAAGAGTATGTTTAGAAATTATGACTAAGTTTAACAAATTTAAATATAGATGTGGCCAAATGTGCTCTCAAACTTCGGGAGCTTCTGAATGTGAAATGGATTAAATTCCTGGCACATTTTCATACCCATTGAATTACTACATAACTGTTTAAATCTTGGATTTCTTTTTTCTCAAGAAGAAAGAAAAAGCTCTTGTAGTGAAAGATTAGTTTGTAACTTCAAGTGGAGCCTGAAAATGAAATTTCTTGCTCTGTGCAGAAAAGCCCATATTTTGTCTGAATTGTTTTACCTTCCCTTTCTAATATTTCTGCTCTTTAAATCTCCTTTTCTCAGTACTTCCATCCAGTATTTTTCTATCATATTAGCAATGCACTCTTTTTTCATACATTTCCACATCTCTAGCTCGATAGAGAAGACTATAATCACAGTTCTACAGAGAAACCCTTTTATTCTACACCATTTTCTTAAAGCCTTAAACTTTTAAGGTCTTTTTATGAAGCCTTGTACTGCTTGAGAGTCTAATGTGGAACAGCAGCTAGCAAACTCCTGGCCTGGCCGGTAAGAAATGCGTGGTTTGTTTTTCTTTATTTACTAAAGCTTTCACTTCTGGGAATACAAAACAGTTATTGAATAGATTTTGCTAAATTATATTTTCAGAAACAAAACAAAACAAAAAACCCCTTGAAATGTTAAAATGCTTTTTTTCATCACTTTACTGATTTTTTTTTTTTGATGCATTATTTTAACTGAGCCAATGTACTATGAAATGACACTGTGATTTATATTAAAACACAAAAATTTTGCTCTACTTTTGAAAGCTAGAAGAGGATGGAAGAAGCTGGGAAAGGTCAGATTCAAGGTAGACCTTTCTAAACAACACAGAGTATTCCCACATTCATGATTCATCTGTACCTCAAATCTTTATAGAGATAAAAAAGAAAAATAAAAATTGGATATTCAACTCTGTCCAAGTAGCAGTGAATATACAATATTTTTTTTTTATTTTTTAGGTACATCTTAGCATGCTCTTAATCTTTATTTATATCCAGTTTGGACACATAGACCATGAAAGCCACTAATTTAATAATAGGTAGTGATGTAGTAATGCTCATGAGACTGATACAAAGGCAAGGTAGCTGTTTATAATTAGAGATTATGTGGGAAAATTTTCGTAGTATGATCTAGGACAGATGGTCAGTGCACCTGTTGACTTTGACAATAAAGAAAGAAAGAAAAATTATCTCACTTGTTTGTATTTTTCATTTCTTGTAACTAAGTGCAACATGTCACATTAGTAATCAGTTGATATAGAAGCAAATATTTTTTTCTAACTACTTGTCAAGTCAAAATTAATGTTTAATTTAAATGGAAGTTTGATAACAACAACAAAAAATAACAATTTAGTGTTATTATGTTTAGTGTCATATGCTTTCCTGTCTACGACTCTTATCCTACACTAAAGACTTTCATTATTTATCAGAAGTGATTTTTAATCAATGAGGTATATAAATGTAAATGTAGTTTAATACTATTCTTCTGTGTTGGCTCAGAGAACTTAAGAGCATTTTCTCAAAACTTAAGACCATTTTCACCATTTACTCATGCTTTTTCCTAAATAGATGCTGTCCCACTCGAGTCTACTCCATTTTTTGGTATGAATTTCATCTTGTGCTATCAGAGTAGCAAAATCTGAAAATATCTTGAACTCATGAGCTGTTGAAAAAAGGGAACTTCTTTTTCTGTCTATAGTTTGTCCTCATCAAAGATCTTTTCCAGAGAACCAGATGCCTCTGGCTTTCACAATCCATTCATGTGCATTTTGACCTTGTTGCCTATAAAACAATCTGCTATTGGCCTGGGAAAACTAGAATTTTATTGGATACTAGAAAGTGAAGAGATTTTAGAGTGGAATCCTAGTATGCATGTCTGAACATATGCAAAAGATATAAAAAATAACAGGATATGTTATGTGGAAAGGACAGTTTTGCAAATATATTAAGTAGTTGTTCAACACTGACTCATTGCAGTCAGATTTTAGTAAATGCTAATTGTGTTTCTTTTTCTAATGATAGGATAAATCTTTAAGGATTGTAAAATATTAAATAGAATGCTTAAAAAATGAGAGTTTAAATAACAGCTGCCTGACAGAAAAGCAAAAGCATTCCAATTTTTATTTTGCAATTGTTCATTAGTTCTATTTATTGTTTTTTGTTATTTTTTTTCACTAAAAGTCCTTTCAAGTTTGGAGTGTCAAGTTTTTTTTTCAAGAAATTTTAAAAAATAGCGAAGAATAGGATTGTAGAAAAAGGAGGCGGTTTTATTTTGGGCGGGGTTATTATTTTTTTGGTTTTTTGTTTGTTTGTTTGTTTGTTTGTTTTTTAGGGGGGTGTTTATTTATTTATTTTTACTTTCTACTATAAATTGTGCAGCTACTTCTATAGCAGAAAAAAGCCAAAACAACAAATGTTGAGGTATTATGAATGTCAATTTTGAGGCCAGGCAATAAAAACACAAATCAGTGCAGGACACTTGCCTCTTGCTCTACTACCAGCAGCAGATGTCTCTACTTGGATTTATGAATTTAAATAAACCATGAATTTGCATATGGATTTTTTCTTTTTTATGCTGAAAGAAAAAAGCACACTAAGTAATTTTTACAGCCTCTGACAGAAAAATGAAGACATCAGAGCTTTCAGAGGTATCATGTGGACATATGGAACAAGTGAGTAGTTCATAATGCAAATGAAGATAGCAGTGTGGTTTTGTGGTGTTTAGCTGTAGGCAATGTATATCATCTGCACTTATTAAAGTTCAGGGCATCTGTAGCTATTTGAAAATAAAATGTAATTTTGTAATTTTCTGGATGAAAGTATTTTGGAAGGGAACCCCCCCCCCCCCAAAAAAAAAAACAACCAAAAAAAACCCAAGAAAAAAACAACAACAACATTAGAATGGTCTTTTAGTTGCTCTGCTGTGTCCACTCTTCCAGATAAGGGATGTTGCTTGTCTAGGTTAATTTTAGTGCTGCCTTTCAGCTTTTTTTCTGGTTCTTGCTCACACTTTCATCAGGTATCCTGGGGACTGGAGACTTAATATCATTGTTCTCCATTTTTCTAACAGATGTCCTTTTATTTAAGCTTTGATCTCTAGTCTAAAACATTTTTGTTGTTGTTGACCTCAGTGACAAATTTTGAGCAATCAGTATTTTCTGTGAAATTATTTAAAACAGCATTTTATGTGGAGATTATTTTCACAGATTCCTATCTCGTGGAAATGATGGGTAGGAGAGAAAATGTGCAGGATTACCTGTTGTGGAAACACCTAACATAAAAATTAGAATTCCCTTATTTGTTCTCCTATCAGTAATCTGGTATTTTACCACTTCATTACATTTCATAATATATTCATAAAATATAAAGATCTTTGAATACTTGACTGAGATAGTGCCAGTGGAATTTCTGCTCCATAGTTGCTTCCAATAAATGTATGTATCCAACAATGTTTTTTATCAAGAAAGAACACTTTTGTCACTTTGAGGAGAAGAGGCATACTTTGTTACAGAGTTGATTTTGACCTTCACAGCCAGGATGACTTTGCATTGTTGTCTTAAGCTCAGTGACTCATTGTATGAGTGAAGTGACCATAGGCTCTGGACTCTGTGACCCCCTTGGAATCTACATGGTCAGTGAATTCACAGACAACAAATTAGGTTGTACTGGTTTTGGTCACTCAAATTAAATTTTGTGAAATTATCAGCCAGACAAACTATTTTTGTAGACTTACACTTGTTCTGGTAATTATTAAAATTGTCTCCATCTTTACAAAATTATTTTTATCAGATAACAATACTCTTTTAATCAGTGCCTGCATTGCTATTTCAAATATAGGTGTTTAGTGAAGTTTATAATATACATGCATGTGTGTGCGTTAAGTATTGTGAATGTTAAACAAAACTTTCCAAATCTAAAATGTATGATTCAGAGGTCATTATTACAATAAAATGTCCCTGATTTACAAAGTAATATGGGCAGCCCTCAGATGAAAATTTCTTGCAAAGTTGAGAGAAGTATTCCATAACAAGGTGTCACTGACCTTTTTTTTTTGAAGCTGAAGACTACATGATTATATGGAATGTGACACAGGGAAATGACCTTTCTAATCTATGTTTATGTTGCAAAGCCACCTGTACAGACAGGAAATGTAAAGTTCATCCCAGCAGAACTCAAATGCAAGAGAGGTGTGGACATACAGGAGAGAGCTCAGCAAAGGAGCAACTTTCCTACAAAGAAAGGCTGAGAGAGCTGGGATTGCTTAGCCCAGAGGAAAAAACACTCCTGGAATCTCATCAAGGTGTACAAATACCTGAAGGGTGCAAAGTAGACAGAGCCAGACTTTTTCTGGTTGTGCCCAGTTACAGCAAAAGAGACAACAGGCACAAACTGAGATGTGGCATATGGTTCCTTTCAAACACCAGAAAAGGGCAACCAAGGTCTGGCACAGGTAATGTGTAAAGCTCTTTCCTTGGAGATATTAAAAAACCATTTGCAAGTGGTTCTGGACAACCATGTTCTGGGGTGATCCCATTTGAGTAGAGGGGGTTCGACCAGATGACCTCCAAAAATCCCTTCCAAACTCAACCTGTCTGTGATCCTGTGTGAATGTCCTAAAATGACCAGCCTTGGTCCTGTCCTCAAGGCAAAAGTCAGATTTATTTCCTTCTTTGGATTACTTAGGGTCAGCTTCTGCCATATCACATTACACTGTGTTGTATGTGATGTCATTTAAGATCATACAAGTAACCCAGAGCGAAAGCAGGAAATTAAAGGATTTTGTTTTCACTCTCCCTACAGCAGTATTTTAAATTGCAAATTTCTGGCTTATTTTTGTATTGGTTTAATTTGCTGAGGGAAGCTGTGAAATCACCTTGGCTTGCAGTGCTAGTTTTACTATCCATCTAGTTTCAGTGTATTAAGTTTATTGATAACTCTTTTCCTGATGAAACCACTGAGTCTGAAAGATATCATATTTTTTAATGTTTTATTGTTTTACAAGAATATAAGCCTATGCAAGGTACAAAATGACCCAAAAGAACATTCTCAGAAGCTATGCGGTTGGGGGTTCAGATATTTTAAGCCCATCTTTTTATAATTTTCAAATGTCACAGAAACTTTATACTTAAGTGTGTGATATTTTTGATTGGCAGCCCTTCCTGTATTACTTCCTTTGAATTCCCAGGGTCCATGATGATTTAGCAGTAAATTGAAAGCAGAAAGAAGACAATTATTTCTGAAAATTTTTGCTGTGAAATCACATACAAAGAAGAAGGCAGAAAGTATTAATTATACAGAAATGGAATGTTTCTTTTTTACTTCATATCTTATTTTTAGGGTGGGGATGAGCCATTTGGTTAATGAAAGACAATAGTCCTGATGTCACGGTGTCAGATATAGAGAGTTAATAATCTACTAAATCTTTATTTTTTACAGAGTGTCATTTGTAGTTAGCTTGATCTGCCCATTGTTCAGAATAATCACAAGCCATGGGATCACAACAGCAGTGCCAAATGTGAGCAAAGAATCTCTGCTGTGAAACAGGGCTGGTAACTCAGGTTCAGAGCCATGACAGTGCTGGCACAGCACTCTCCAATATCTGTCAGGATGGCACATGCTCTTAAGCTGTGAGCAAAGAAAGGAAAAATTCTTTAGATTTCAACTACACAAGAGAGAAAATGGTGGTGGAAGGAAAGGACAAAACGAGTGACAGGGTAGTTAAAGAGGACAGCAAAGATGCCTGTAGAACCTGCCTTTAGAAGGATAGGAATGAAATATAACACGGAAAGAGCTGGAAAACCAGACTAAAGTTGAAACCAGGGAATTGTCCTCTCTGGACCTCTGTGGCCCCCAAGCACTGAGAGATGATTTTGGAAGGTGGAGGACACTGCCAAGGAGCTTTCCTGGTTAAGCATGTTTTGAGGTTGAAACTTTGTGCAGCAAAAATCCGAATACCCTATTGCTGAAGCTGAAACTCCGATGGGCTTATAACTGGCAGTGTTAATTTAGCTGAAGAGAAGGAAGAAATGAAATTAGCAACTTGATAGTCTTTCATACTTATCCTTTTCCATGTTTGCATAGCCATTATTCTCTGGGGACTCCTGAGGACTTGAGAAAGAAGATTTTGTATGTAAAATACTAGGAATTTTTAATATGAGTCAATGACTTTTATGCCTTATTTTGTGCCTGTAAGATTGTAGAAAATTTCTTTTATGTCCTTACTATTTAAAAAATTGTACAAATGCACTTAAACATAGAAACAGAAACTTTTCTCCAGGTTGCACTCTACATGGAAATACCTTATTTCTCCAGCTATCAGGTTGCTCTCTGTTTCTTATATCTAGTGAGTATTGCAATTGGGATCAAGTATCTTATTTTGTCAATATTTCTAGGGTGTTTAAATCCACTGAAGATCTTCCCATATGAAATGGAATCCTAAATTTGCATTTACATAATCCTAAATTGACACATTTATGGCTCTAATCAGCTTAATTGTCTAGGTCTCTGATATGAAGTTACTTAAGTAGAAGATTGTGTGAATATATAAAATAATATTGTTGTGGTTATGTTTTCTAGTGCTTATTAAAATGTTCTTATTTTTGACATACAGAAAAGTAAGAAGCAGTATTGTGCAAGTAAATTGTGCCTAATATTGGGATGATAATGTCTCTGCAGTTCTTGCTACCCTGGTAGCAAGAGTTAAAGTACATTTAAAGTACAGAAAATTTGTTGCTATTTCACAAATTTACAAGCAAGAGTAAAGAAAATATATCTGTGCCTAACTGTATGGTTTTCAAGTAGAGAAAAATATGGCTGTTCTTTTGCATTTCAGAAGAATTCATCTGTGGTTTATCTGCATTAATCTTGTTTTCTTTGACTTTGAAGTTCATGATATTTCTGTTACAGGTTCTTACTTACATAATTCCTTTTATCTAAGTAAATAATTTTTTTGGAGGGGGCTGTAACCTGGGTAAAAAATCCTTCATCTTGCTTAGAGACATGTTTTAAAAATACATACAATTCAGTACTGAGTGTCCTTTCTTCCAATTTGTAGTACACAGGCTTCTGTTTATTTAAAAGGTGAAATTTTGTCCATTTTCAAGTAATCTTCAAGGCTAAGCATCCATCACATTTGTATCTCAGAATTTATTGTGACTGATATGTGTGTTCTTTAAGAGAAACAAAATAATATTTTTAAAAGGAAGTATTAGTTTATAAAACAAGAAATTTAGCACAGCTGGTTCAAGGTAAGGATAAATTACTGTGCAAGAGAACCATTAATTTGAACACTGATTTCTGAAGACTTCTGAAGTGTTTGTATTTAGTTAAAAATATAAAATTCACAGAATATTTAGTAAAAGTTTCTTGTAAACTCACACTGGCTCAGGTATAACATTCCTCCAAATGGATTCATAAGGAATAAAATTTTTGAAAGCTGGAAATGTTCTTGACTGAAAATCACTTAAATTGTTAATTGCATATTTAATACAACAAAAATGTTTCTGATTTCTGTTTAAAATTTGTGTCAATTAAATAGATTAGTGTCCATTTTGATATTTTATAAATATATTTTATCAACTCACCATAAGTTTCCAAAGAGATTTATATTATGTTTTATCGAATAGCTCAAGTCCTTCAGAAACCTTTTAATAATATATCAGTAATGAGAAACTTCAATGTGGTTCTCTAGTGCATTGAGAGGATGATAGAGTATTTAATCTTAAATTGGTAAAAAAGATATGGAATGATAGACAGAGCTTTGATCCTTTAATATTGCTCAGATATGCACATTAGAGGAAACACTGGAAATCTTTTCTGTGCTCTGATTTTATTGTATTTATATGCCCACAGCTAACTCTAAGCTTTCAGTGTGTCCTTTCCCCACCATTTCAGTCAGAGGGATCTGAGATTTAAAATTAAAATTAGAAAAAAAGTTGATAATTTGATTTGAGGCAGTTGACTGACAAAACTAATTAACAAGTCAAAGACAATCTTCAAGGAGGAAGGCTCTAAAACTTCAGAGAAAGAAAAAAAATAAGAGTTCCTCTGAATCCCAGCACTGTCACAAGAGCACTAGTATGTCAGACATAAATTCTGAATAATGTTTTCTGTTTAAAGTTGTACTCCTATCAGAATTTAATTGCGAAAGCAATATATGTAAATAGCCTTTCATGAAAAATAATATTTAGAACACACAAAGCTTTAATGAGTTGCCTGTCTCTTAAGATCTAATTAACAACTTGACAAAATGCATTCTCTCTAAATCCATTAAGAAAAGAGAAGTCCGTTTTGCTTGCTCTCATCCCATCAATGACTAATGAAATTAATACTTTACTATTTCTTGAAGATGTCTTCAGGTTTCTATAGAACATCCTTTAAAACTTTATTTCCATGGGGAAGAAGAGATATAACTTATTCTAGATCTGTAAAATTATTTCTGACAAAATATAGAGGTTTGTGGTCCGGCAAGTGAGACAAAGGCCATTCTACAGAACAGAATCAGACTGATTGGTTGCGTTTAATATTAAATGACCTTTAATTAAACCCTTTTCTTCCAAGTACTGTTTCTGTAATTCATGTTCCTAGACTATTAGAAAATAATAACATTTTGCAAGAAGTAAAACATATATTCAGCCAGTGACCTGGCAACACCACGCATGCAATGTCAATCTTCTGCCTCAGGTATCCCTGCTGCTGTTGTCTCCTAAATTAGCAGCCAAGGAAATAATACATTTCAGGATGTGTAGGTTAACATCCACATAATCAGGAATATGAAGGCCATAAACTGAGTTGCATCTTCACCAGCAGCTTGAAAAAATATTCTTAGCTGTTCACAACATAACTGCACACTTACAGACCAAGGATATATTTTAGCTTCAGGATTCTTAATAATACATTTCTCTAAACATTTCCCTTCCAAACTTGAAAGTAAAATTTCTTTTTCCCCTCTCTTTAATGTACCCTGATTCTAGCAGAAGAGAATTATGGTAGTGTATTACAAAAATAATTTTTTGTTTAAAATTATTTCTTTGAAATAATGATTAGCTGGACATCAGAATAAGGCTAGTGCAAAATATGTCTGTTCAAATGAATCCCTAGACTAAGATAAAGGAAAACAAAGGCTCAATTGGCAACTTGTTTACAGTCATATTTCAGAATCTCAAGACCTGTCAGAAAATTCCTATCTATCCATGAAGAAATGCGTCCCAGGTATCTTTTGAAAAGTCATGAAAAGATTTTAAATTTTAAAATGTTTTTATTCTTTGATCTTAAGGCTTCTTTCCAACATAAATTACTCTATGCAAAGACCTGTGCAGTTAAATAACATGCATTTAACTCAACAAAAGAATGTGTCACAAGGGTAACTGATCTTAAGACTACTGTAAAATGATGTGCTTTACAATATTGCATGTGTCTTGTGCTGTGTGGTAAAACAGATATTTAGATTAGGGATGCTGCTCTCACTCTAAAAAACAATAAAGAGCAAAGTGCACATTCTCATATGCATTGCTTCAGTTTTATGACATGCTATCATTGGATGCTCCAGCTATGGAAGAACAGAAAATCTGATAGACAAGGGAATTTAGTTTTGAAATGAAGTTATTAATATATGTGAATAAAAAACCAATTTTGAATGAAATATTTTTTTTTCCAACGAAAAAGTAAAATAATTCTGAATAACTAGATATATGATTTCCTTTCGCAGGAAAAGGATATTTTTATATGTACATAGGTGAAAGGAGAGCAGAATGGGTCTACTAGGCTCTTGCAACTTTTAGGAACAGGGGACCATAAACACAAATTAATGCTACTACTTTTATCAATGAATACAAGAGATAAAAGGAAAAAGAGATGGATATCTCCCATTTTCCTAAGATCTTAATGAAAGATTTAATTAGCAGCAGCAGCAGCATTGTTGCACAATAAATCAATTAATCTCTCCTGCCCTTTCCCTTGTGAACCTTTTAAAAACTCACAATTAATTAATTGAAATCTTTTGTCACTTAATCGTTGCCCTAGAACCCTGAATTATCATGTGATGCAATAGAGTAAAAGGTCTTATTTTTGATGCACATGGGATGACCCTTCCAGCTTGAATTAATTCACAGTGGTTTTGCAGAATAATTTATGCCAGACTGCTGCTTTGTTTGAAATTTGAAGGGACCTTCTCTGATATGCTGATATGCTCATTGATGAGGAAGATCTACATATGAATACATCTAATTTATACATGTTCTGTAGTCATAAATATATACTCATATAATGAGAATTATAATGTGGTATATAAGATGCAATACAGTTTTTTCCTCCCACTGTTCATCTTGCAGCACACCTACTTCATACTTCAGCCCTGCAAATCAGATCACAGAGGGAGAGATATCCGTGCTGGAAGTGTTCCCATGAAGGAGGCAACATTCACTTGGGGCAATTCCTTGACTTTGAAATATAAGAAGAGCTTAGCCATATTTTACCTCATAGTTCTCACATATCAGAAATCCTGTGTTTGAAGTGGGAGAAAAGTGGAAGGCGTATTCACAAAATAATCTGCTTAAAGAATGAAGTAGGGAGTAAGGGGATGAATATTTCACTCTGGTCTACTACAAGGTCCCAGATGTCCTTGAGCTCAGTCCTTGCTTGTTCACTCGATTACTACATCTCTAAAAATAGGTCAATAAATCATGAAAGTTAATTAGGGTGTGTTACATATCTGCAGAGAGAAAGTGGTGTTATTAATAGTTATCTTTTTATATCTTACCTTTATTCTTATTTATGGGTTAACATGCTAAACATGTAATTTCATGTAATACTCAAGGTGATTTCCACAATTACCACAGCCCTCTTTGAAAGTCTGTCATGAGAGAACTGCAGCCAGATGCTTCCCAAAGGTCAGCAGATGTTTGAATTTCTTTTCTGCCATTAAGGTGACAATGATTATACTCTCTCTGCTGTTCCATCCTTGTGTTGGTAGGGTTAAATATATTCAAATATAAAATAAAAATTCAGGAATGATTAATACATATTTATAAGAAATTCATATTGTTGGCAAAGTTTGTTTTGCTGACACTGTTTATAAAAGCACAGGTGTGTGATAAAAGATTTCAGTTTGAAATAAATATGCTCCTTAGCTTTAATTGGGCTTCCTTTTTCTTCTGCCTTTTATGAAGCACATTCCATCTTTAACAAATTATCTACTAAAAAATAATCAAGATGTTCTAAAGTATTTAAGTTGCCAAAAGCAACCCAAAGAACTTTCTGCTTGTCCTGGTTTTGGTTGTTTTCTTAAAAGCACAGAACAAATATTCACTTCACTGTAGTAAATGCACTTTGATTAATATTGTATGCTTCATTTTTATATGGAGATTCCAAATTGTGTTCTGAAAGCTGCAGTGAGAAGATGCTTTTTGGAAGGCCTCGGAGAAGGAAAAAAATTGTGTTTTTTGAGCAGAGAACTAAACCAACAGGTGCTACATCGACGCAAGGAAGCACCTGAGCTTTCCTGTGCCAGTTCCAAAGCACATCCTCTTTTTCCAGCATGCCTTTCCTCTGCTGTAACAGAGAGCAGAGGAAAATCTCTTTGACCTTTGTCAAATTTGTAATTTGACCAACACTACAGAGGCTCTTCCTTGGGCTGCTCGTCTGATCTGCAGTCACATCTTTGCCAAAAGGATTTGTGCTTTCCTTTGCCCAGACTGCTTCTTCTGAATTAATGAAAACTTGGAAATTAATTTCCTTAGAAAGAGTTTCTAGAAAGAAAAACGTTGAAAGGGACTAGCTAAATGTTCATGAAGTAATTGGGTGAAGGAACTCCAGCAGTTCTGTTGCTGTGGCTGGCAGATACAGAGCCTCAGCTTTCATGTGAAAGACAAGCTTTAAGCTGAGTCCATCAGGCTGTAAGAAACCTGTTTCCTCCTGGTTCTCAGTGAATCAGGGTGAAGCAGAGCATCTGCAACTATTCCTAGGACTGCTAAGCTAGAATTTACTTGAAAGAGAATGTGCTAAAGCATAATTTTGTCAATCAAATTATGCACAAGGTTTTATTTTTTTTTCCATAGTATACGATAAAAATGTAACCATTTTGATAAAAGTTCATCTTCTGCTTGACAGGTGGCTTTCTCCCTTAAAAAGAGGATATAAAAATATAGAGGAATTCTTCAGCTTCACATATTTATTGCAACACTTCATACTTACATGGGAATCTCTCCTTGACAAGAGCAAGGCAATAAAAACGAAAGTAAATAATTCTAAAATAAAATGGCTTTCAGACTAATTGACTGACTTAAAAGCAGTGCATTAATACAAATGTTAAATGACTGTTGAATTATTGAGAAATGATATATATGTAATCAAGTACTAACAGAGATTTGTTTCAGAAGGGTGACAGTACATTTTGATTTAAATGTTAGGGTTTTGGTTTTCTTCCACAAGAAAGCAATGGTTGAATATTAAATATGGAAATGCAGGCTACCACATTTAGAGCAATGATTTTAAGGCAATAAATTAAAGTTTCATAGTGTTCTTTTCTGGGAAGTTCATAGCATCCTGCTGGGCATTATCATGGTCTTAGGAAAAGGAAATTCAAAGGATTATTATGGGGACAACCAATTCAGAGCAACTTGGAATATCCTTGAGAGCTGGGAATAAACATGAGNTTGTTTTGTTTTTTGTTTTTTGGTATTCTATAACAATCAATCTATGAAAATTTCTGGGTTTCTGTTGTTTTGGGTTTTTTTCTGTTATATTTTAATGGAGAGTAAATAACATATGAAGCTATCGGGGAAACGAATTTCTGAATTGCAGAGGTTTGCTCTCTTGCATGCTTTCTCTGCAATACTTCTAAGACAAGTATACATTTTCATTTTTTTTTTTTTCATGAGGCAACTTCCATCACCTTTGTGGATCCTTGTTTTCCTTATTTTACATGTCTGAAATTAATGATCTCTTTTTTCATTGGATTCATAACCTTTTTATTTTATCTCTGATTTGTAATGTCTCCTGTAATTTGAACTATTTTTGAAGCGATCTTAAAGGAAGGTAAAATCTGATGGTCTATACTGTGATATGGCAACATTGAAAAGTGCTGTGAAATGGCATCCCATGGACTTTACAGAGAGCCACAGACAAAATCTATAGCTTTCACTGTTCTTCTTTTGTGTCATGGCTCCCAAATAATTCCTGATGGGAATAGTTAGCATGAATTTACCAAGTGCAAATTGTGTTTGACCAACTTTTGAGATAAGATTACCTCTTCTGTGGATAAAGGGAATGCAGTTTATGTATAATTATATGTACCTGCTTTTCATTTAAGTCTCAGCTGGAAAATTTGTGTTGCCATAATGTTAAACCGCCCTCTTTCCAGAAGCCGTTCTATAAAACACTGCATGGTGGCTGAAAGAATATTTTTAACNGGGGGGCTTTGTTTGTTTTGTTTTACAGCAAGTTTGAGCCTACTGCTTTCTATTCTTTATAGATTTTACTTTGAATTAGCCCTGTGTTACAACGACTATAGATTCTGAAATAAAAACATTGCTCAAGGAGATATTATACTAGAAAATGGGTCCAGATAATTAAATGTATTTGTTTCATTTAAATGACTTACTATAATTTTCTAAAAGAAGTTCTTCTAGAAAAACCCATGACTGGTAAAGACATGTGAGTTAAGTCTATCTAAAGGCAAATATTTCACTTATTAAAATNCTTTTGATGATGCAAAACCTGTCAATATTCATGTTATTGTTCTTTAATTTTATGAGGAAATTTTTGTTATTGTATAAAGGATGTGGGTTGAAATTAATCCCTAATGAAGCTTTCTCTAAGCACTTCTCTCAGTGATAAATATTATCAACACCTTAAAAATAGCCCATCTGTATGTCAGAAGTCAAAAACTAGCATAAGCCCCATAGGATAACTGGAGAGAAGCTTGTGCAAGTCTGAACTTGGAGGTCGCTTTCCAATGTGGCAATGTGAGAGAGCTGGAGATTGTGTTATATTCTTATCTCCTTTTAACTGCTTTTTTTAAAGTCATCTTCCTTCATGCAATAATTCATTAAACATCTGAACTCTAACTCACAAGTGTTTCTATTCACAACATGTAAGTACAGCAGTATTCCATGGTGATATGCTAGGAGAGATTTGATTCTTCAACTACTTTTGTTGGTCTTACTGCTGAGAAGTTAATCTCCATGTAAAATATGTCAGTGAATTTCTTTGCAACCAGCTGAAGTATAGCTGATGGGAAAGAAGCAAAGTTTTGAGATATTTTGCTTTTTTTTTGTTTCTTTGGTTTTTTTTGGTTTTTCTTTGTTTTATTTTTGTTTTGTTTTGTTTTGGTTTGTTTTGGTTTGCTTTTGTTTTTGTTTTCTGTTTTTTTTGTTTGCTTGTTTGTTGGTTTGTTTTTCTTTTGGTATTTAACATGGTCTTCAGCAGACTGTTCCCACAACTACTCAATCCACTACCAGAGAGTCATTATCTCCTACTTCTGGTTATAAAGAACCACCACATTAAAGGATGTTAGCTCTCATTTTGTCCTTCAATCCTGAACATCTTGATCCATCCTTAGCCTTGAAATTACCAACTGGACATATTTCAATGTGGTTTTGTTGAAACTTAGGCACCATACAAGGTGCCTAAGGTTCATCTAAAAGTCAATCGGAAGTGGATCTCAAATGACTTATATTAAGAAATATAAATAGCTGAATAGGTTTTAGGTTAACCATTGAAGCTAAAGTTTATGGAAAGTAACAAAGATCAATTATTTTATGCTCTCTTCTGAATAAAAAGGTATTGGTTCTTGGGAGGAGCAGAAGGGAACCTAAAAGAAAATGTCTGGTTCAGCCAGTCTTTCCAAGTATTGCTGACAGAATGCCTTTGTATTTCAGAAAAATGTGCCATGCCCTACAAAACAAACCAAACCCAATTTAGCCTGATATCACTCTATTTTGAAAACCCTAATGATCTTCATTATAGGCAGATAGAGAATAGATTTTGTATGAGAGAATAGGACAGTTGTGGTTCCTTTCTCTGTTCAGAATTATGCAGGTACTTGGAGAAAAAGTCAAGTAGTATTTTATTATATATTCTTCAATTATGTAGTAGTAAGATATTCAGAAGTAATTTATTCTTTGCCTCAATGTCTATGTGCTTATTGTTATTATATTTTGGATGGAAAATAAAAGCTCAGTAAAAAGAAAGGAAAGATTCTGTACCATGTAATAATCTAGAGGTGCCTCTCAGGTCTCAGGCTTCTTGTCATGCCCCAAACAGTGAATAAATGTCTGACTTTTCCCTGAGCCCTGTATTAAATGTAGATTTTTGCAAAAGTTATTTTTGGACTGGTTGCACTTGTGCTTAACTGTGTGAGCAAATAAGAGTTATTACTAAAGAGAGTGGTATTCACTTCAGCTGCTGTGGTTTGGTTTGAAAGGAATCAGGAAGCAAAGCCATAAGCTATCACAATTCAGACTGGTTTATTGAGTGATGTCAATGGCAATTTACATTAGTGGATGGGAGCAATTGAAGTGGTCAAACTGTCCTTTTTTTAGCATGTGTCTGGTTTTGCCAGTATCCTCTGGCTGCAAACCTTTAAACCTTTAAATCTTGCCTAGCTTACATTGCTAGAGTTTGCTAGAGCTGGTCTAATCTGCTGTTCCCAAGGGCAGGAAATAAATTAATTTTTAATAATAGCAATAAGAATAATAGAAAATGAGTCGGAGCTACCATGGGACACAAGACATGGTTCAGAATACTTTTCAAAGAAAGCTGTTTCTGTGAAATCTGTAGGGCAGGTGATTACTAGTGGGAACTAAAAAGTTGATTATTAATCTAACTTTTCTAATAATAAGAACAGCTGAACCTTAGATGATAATGATGATAATGGGCATAAAATGGCCACTTTTATATTAAAAGCCATTAAAACCACAACAACTTAGAGTTTATAGTATGATAATGAGCTAAGAGAGGCAGTAGTTTCTGTGTATGCATTCAACTTTCAAAATATGAAAGTTAGATTATTTGACTACATTTTTCATTTCGTTATCACTGTTTTGCAATACCCTATCTTGACTACTTATTTTTTAGTTTATTTAACAGTATTTTTATGCAGAAATATTTGTTGCTGTGATGCCCAAATGATTTTTGCTATTTTTTCTTTTTATATATTCTCTGTATTCTTTACACATACATTTGTAACTCTGTTGACTATTTGTTACAGTTATATAGTTCCTAACTAGTTTTCCCAGTACTTTTCCCTGCCCTGATAGCAGAAAGACAAAACACATTCCAGAGCTCCAAGCTGGGGCTACAAGATCCCTATCCTATCTTGGAACCTGAACTCTGGGAACCAAGGTCAAAACCAGCTCTTTGAGACACATTTTCATCAAGAATGTTTAGTCCCTAAAAAAGTGGGGGTGGAATTCAGAGAGGGTTGAATTGTGGGAAACTGCCTCACCACTTATGTCTCTAATTGGTGATTTTTGTCAATTATGCTAATTTGCCAAACGTATAAAGCTGTATTCACCGCATTGGGGAGCAGGAATTTTGTGGACATTTTCCATATCTTCCCCTGGAGGCCTCCAATAAAGACCATCCTTTATCCTACCTTCTATACTGATATTATCTCAAAAGTGTGTTGTTTCAGTTCTAGGTTCTTTAAAGCATCAGTTTAATTAACTATTTCTGGGGACAAGTCTTATCTCAATGTTCAACCATCCAATCCAGTTACAATGATAGAGAGATTAGACATTATGGCCACACTTCAGCAACTCATCTTGATTCCAGCAATTTTTATCATCACTGGAGGGAGATGAAAAGGAGAGCAATAGTGTTAGTTTAACACTCCATATTTTCAGCTGTGTTTTTATTGAAAACTCTCCCAGCTCTAAGCAAGCTACATAAATATGAAACTGCTTAGACTATTAGCCAAATGAATTTATCTTAAATAAAACATTTATGCATTTCATTGTTGGATTTGTTTGAGATGCAGGGAAATAATTAAAAGTAGTAGTTTCTCCTTTTTATAGCCCCTAGTTATTGTTGAAAATATTTATATGCATATGTATACATTTTAGATTTTGCCTAGTTTAGATATCTCAAATAGTTTTTTCTCAAGTTTTTCAAGCTCTGTTTTGAAATCTGGGATTATTTTCCATATGCAATAGATAATCATATACTCATAAACATAAGCAATCTTAGTATTAATTTATATTAAAGCGAACTCAAAATATAAAAAGTAAGTCTATTCTTTATGAAAAAAAAAATCACTATATTTTGGTGTCAATTTGTCATTGGATCCGCACTTTGGACAGAATAATTTTGATGTGTCCGGAAACAAACCAACCAATCAAAAGCCCCAATTATATTATTACTATTGTTTTTGCTCTAAACAATTGGTTCACTTTACCTTTTAATTTTAAAAATTACCTCTCTATGTCTGCCCTGGATCAAATTTGTTCTGGGTCCTCCTTGGATATCTTCCCTAAGCTGGATTTCTGCTCAAATTTCATTTAATAGTCTTTGCATTTGCCTTAGAGGGTTTTCCATTCCTGTCTTCCATTCCCAGTAGAAATCTTATTTGTTTTATATATTGGCTTTGGTTCAGTTGATTCTCAAGTATTTCTTATTCATAGTTATTTTGTATGTATCCACCTACAGCTTCCAGTACAAAGATTTGAAATCTAATTTATATAAAAAAATTCTTCTGCCTAAATAAGTGTGTCTTCCTTATTAGTCAGTCTTATTGTAATTATTTTACATTGTAGTCTGTAACTAACTCACTTATGTATTTTTTGACTAGCATATTCCGTGCTTCATATTATTTCTGTAAATATTATAACTTTATGAAATGCCTTCATGCATCTTTTGTGTAGTCTGGGTTTTTTTTTTGTTTATTTATGTGTGTGATAATCTTAATTTGATGTTTTTCTGCATACAGTAATTTATTATGAGAGTAATTGCTTTAGCCAAATGTGAGCGTCCAGAAGAATTGGACAACATGTATGAGTGGAGTAAATGTCAGTCATTTACATTTTAATTATGAAGTATTAGTGCACAAACCCCATGTTGAATTGTGTCTTCTGAACCTAATTGCATCATGTAGTTAATATTGATTGCACTCTTGTTAGTGACATCCGAACACAGCCATTAGTTACTAAGAGATTCTTTTATTTGCTTTAGGGATGCTTGGTGCCATAGTCATGATTAAACACAACTTCCATCTGTTCCAGCCTTAACCAAGTTATATCCGACCCAAACAGAGTGTGGAATGATTCCAGACTCTCTCACATTGCTTGGCTCAACATTTTCAGCTGTGGTAACTCTTTAATTTAATTTAAAAGTTTGGCAATAAAAGTCTTTCAGTTTTACGAAGTTAAATAAATCTTCAAAATCTTCAAAAAACATCACAAATGAAAGAGACAGTTGTTCAATGTAAACAGAGATCACCCAACATTGTCTTCATCCCCATTAGATCATACCATGTTTTATGGTGTTATTTCATGTACTCATTATGTAATTTAATCATAGAAAACCTTGGGTTGGAAGGGACCTTTAAGATCATTTTATTCCAACTCTTCACACCATCCCCCCAGCAGGGAAACCTTCTGCTAGATCAAGCTGCTCAGAGCCCCATCCAACCTGGCCTTGAATGCTTCCAGGGATGGGGCATCCACAACTTCTCTGGGCTTCCTGTGCCAGTGACTCACCGTCCTCACAGTAAAGAATTTCTTCTTAATATCTAATCTAAATCTTCCCTCTTCCAGTTTATAAGTGATCTTCAAATATTTCACCTGCTTTATTCCATTTATATTTTTATATCTCTTAACATCTCTGAAGCATTTTTCCTCTTTGCTGCACTATAATCAACTGCTGATATTGAAAAAGAATTGACTCTGCAATTTCTTCTGCCTTGTTCCTATGTGTGATGGTAACAATCACAATGCTGATGTTCAAATTCATAAAGCCTCCTAAAAAGTTTCTCCCTCTTTCCTGCCCTCCCCCAATAATGTTTGTATGGCTTTTGGTGGGCTAATAAAGCCCCCTTTCTTTTTCAGCAAAATTAATATTTCAAAACACTTGAGATGGGCAGGTATTGGATGGTAATAGATTCATGATGGGAATATTGGTCTTGTAATGCAAAATAAGCTGCTAGAGAAGACACTCTCTAGTTATCACTGGTAGATGCAAATAATTGCAGTCATGAGGAAAATCTATGTCCTTTTACTCATTGCTGCGTGATTGAGTCTGCCATCTCCAACCTAAAAGTAAAATTTTCACGTTTTTAAAGGAAATGAGCAAAGTTCAGAATCTGCATTTATACCATTCTGGGTGTAACAAGATTTTAAGCTATCAGCAGAGTAGAATAATTACAAGCAAGATGCTGTCACATTACATTGGTATTTTGGTTTGGTGTGGAAAGTGTACAAAGTTTTATATTTGTTTGGGTTTATTTGTATGGATTTGTTTGGTTGATTGTTCTTTTGTGGTTTTTTAAACAGACAGAAATGACATCATGCACAAAAGGAAAAGGTACTTTAAGAGCAGCCAATGCATGTAAACCCATGAAAGTTATTTAGAAGTATTTTACCTTCAGCCAGTTTTGATCATTCAAGCTTCTAAAAAAAACATAAAATTTCTTACAGGTGGAAATGAAATTAGTTGACTCTGTGTTGAATCAGGAAAGGGTGTATATATGTTCAGATCAGTGAAAATGGAGGGGCAAAGCAGGACAAGAAACTTTAGTTGAAGGAAAAGGAAGTCGGATGGCAAATGTGAAGAATGAAAGGAGGGACTTCATGTTATTCTCAGAATTTTTTAATCTCCACATTAGTAATTTGTAGGAATTTGGATGTTAGAGCAAATAAGTGAGCTAGCTTGCTTGGTGTCTTCTCTTTGAAAGTTTTCAGTTTAGATAACTCCTACAGACAAGCATGGAAATTAAATCAATTAGAAGTTGATAGATGTCTTCACATCCTTTGATTATAAGTGTGCTTGCAGTTGTGCATTTAGAGTTTATATAAATATAATTCAAACATTTATATATGTGTGAATGCATATGTATGTGTGTAAAATAGATGAAGAGCAAACTCTTCACATAATCTTTATACTATAATAAAAAAGGTATGCAGGAGTAAAAAAGGTTTTCAGGAGCACTCTTTTTATCTCATAGACCACTAGAGCAGTGGCCAGCTATCCATCAGAATAAGCTGACTCTTGCCCATTTCTGCATCGTCTAAAGTACAGTCTGAATTTTTGCATTGTTATATTTTTATCTCCCTCTCTTCAGCTGTATTTATCTCTTTAGTCTTTCTTTGTGAATTACTCTTGTAAATACAGCTATTTATACAAGAAACTGCAGGAAAGGTAGAAAAGTGAATACCACATGGTGCTTAAATCAGGATTAGTACATAACTATGTCAAGCTTTTGCAGCCTCGGTATTCTCACAAGTTTACTACTGACAGAGACATTTAAGAGAGAAAAATATTGCTTCACAAATGTGAAAAAAAATCAGGAGGATGCCTTTACTAAACTGACAAACCATTCCCTGAAGTTTTGTTGTATAAACTTTTACCTTAAAACCACAGTTCAAAGGTAGCAGAATGTTACAGTAATAAGATGTAAAGCAACTTTGGATATTCTTTCCTTTATGTACGTGAAACACAGTATTAAATTAGAACTGTAATGGTAAAATATTGTTTTGGTTTTTATTTTATTGACTCTGCATTGTATTCACTTGTATTTAAACTGATTTTTTCTTTGTACTCCTTATGGTAATTCACCCAGGAAATCAGCTCTTTGCAAACAAGAGTAGGCATTGTTTCTGTTTGTGGGATTTGGATGAGTACACACTTAAATAGGGAAATATAATATGGGGATAGGAAAGCATATTTTGTTCACCAGTAAAGAATGTGGGAAATCCCTAGAACATATGGAAATCCTTATTTGATTAAAAAACCACACCTATGTTTTTTTAAGAGTAAACCAAGAAAAAGCTGGTGTCTTTGTCTTGGGTCTAGCTTCTACTGTTAGCATTTTTAAAGTTCCTGGGTTTGAATGTTGAAAGCAGTGGACCACGTGTAGAACCAAGAAACTTCTTATTGAGGTCAGAAAAAGAGGCACAGTAGTTGTGTTGAACGTGATAAAACCTAATTACTAACCTAATTACTGGAGATATTCCTTCTTTTGGCTTTTCTGAGAGTATTGGAATAGACTCAGAATCTCTTACTGCTGTGAGATTGGCTGCCTTAAACTAAACTGGTTTGTATGTTCTGGGCTTGGCATTAACCTACTCTCTTTAGGTCTGTGTTTTCCATTTTAGAAGACGGTTCCCCAAAACTAAAATGCAGAATATGACCTCCCTGGTAAGCAAAAGAAATAGAGAATATTGAATAGAGACAGCAGTAGAATAGGATTGCTTTTTCTTAGTCTGTGGAAACCTAATAAGGAAAACTCTGAGGCAGGCTGCCAACTGAACTTAAAAAAATGTAATAATAATGATTGATAGTGATATAATAAAATGGACATATTGCAATCTGTATCATTATTTTGATGAGATGACTGATGCATGCAATGACTTCCTCTGCTGTCTGGTATTTTCTGTCAGAGATGTGACCTTTGCTAGACAGGCTGACAGCTTTATTGGAAGTGAATGTCTAAGCACATATGTAATTTTTTCTTCCATATGGTTGTAAACACACAATTATTCCATGTATTAAAATCTGTAAAAGAATCATGATCATCCTATCATGGAGGTTCTTAACTGTTGAGAAATGGAAAAATCAATTTTTGCAAGACCTTAAAGGAAAGATGTAGCTTACAGTACAAAAATGTTTAAAATGCTACTCAGTGAGGTTGGATGGGGAAATCTGAAAACATAAACAGAAAAAATTGTTCCTTAGTAATGAAATTCATCACCTAAATAGTGAGGAGTCAGGCAGAACCTGAACAATTTTCTTTTATCCTTGTTAATTGCTCAGATACTGGGACAGGGTTCTGTTTCATGACTTCTGTAAAGCATGGTTCCTTTTTAGATAATTTTAACAACTCCTGCTTGGAGATAGCTAAACAAAATCGTAGACATTAAAGAGATCCTCTTTTCTGATATAAACTATCTATAATAGACATATGAATAGCTCCAGGTGAGCCAAATCTGTTTGGGTTTAATTCCAAAATTTCATCAATATTTTGCTTCAGTTATATCATCATACCAGCATGTAGCTGTATTTTTCTATAAGTTGCAATTTGTTTATAGGAAGAATAGACTATGTAAGTCATGCATAAAAATAAGTGGATACATTTGGGTCAAACTGTGAAAATTATTTGGGTTTACTTATTTATTAGATGTAGTCCAGAGTCATAAATATTTCAAATGTTCATAAGAGTACTTCTATTGGCAGGTGCTCCACAGTGCAGTATTATTAACTTGAAATACAAAAGTGGACTAAGAGCTAAAACACTTGAATATTCATTATTTGCCATCCAGACTATAAACAAGGTATGGATAAGAGGCTGCCAACATAAAAAATTAATTATATATGTCTAGTGAAAATAATTAACAGAATATGTTGGTTTAGATGGATGAAAAAAAAGCATAACCTGACTGTTGTCCCTGTTAGGCAACAATTCTGTTCAAAGTTCAGGTACCATTATCCATGGGGATAATGGAGCCAACAAGGTAGGTGTACCACACATAGACATTCATATTTTAGCCTGTCAGTGCATTACCATGTGTTTGGCTTTCCTTTGGAAAATTATTCTTTCCGTCACTGCCCTAGAGCCAGACTGTGTTTTATTATCAGTATGGAATACTGATAATTTATTCAGAGTTACTCTAGTTGACTGTAAGGTTTGTTTTCACACTAGCTACTTCACATATTATGAATGGCAGTGTACGGCTATTTTCTGCTCTTATCTCAATTTGGGAAGGAACAATGTCTAAATTAAGAAAAACCCAGAGATATGCATCATAAAAGCTTTTTCATTTTGATTTAACAGTCTTTATTTCAATAAATTGCTCAATAGCTTCATTTAAGAGTAGCTATACTGATAATGTTTGGGACTAAAACCCTTATTTTGAACATAAAAATTTCTTCTTAGACCATTTACTACGGTAGATTGTTTTCTGTATTTTTCTTTAAATCTTTTAGTAATACCATTGTGTTTGAAGATTCTTTTAAAAGGATCTGGTGGTAAAAGAGGCCCAATGGCCATCACACATTATTTCCTGGGCTCTTCAGTATTATGACTAACATAATACAATATAAATCTCACCTGACTTTCTACTGCTAGGTGGTTTTTGGGGTGCTAACCTTCATTAAAATGTTGTCAGTGAAGAGTAACCACTGTGATCCTATAGGCTACATCAGTGATTAGAAGAAAAAGTAAGTGTAATTTAATTCCATGTTTTAGATTACACTAGAAACTGTCACAGTACACCTGAACTCCATCCACATGAGTAAACTTTGCTATTTAAATCACACTGTTGAATGCTGTTAGGGTTTTACTATGTTTGAGGCAATATTTTTTTTCAAACAGCTATCTTCCTCAACTTCTCTGATACCTCTTCATTTTCCAGAGTGCTGCTTATTTGAATAACATAAATACAAAATGTTTTGCTATAATTTAAATTCCATAGAAATTAATTTATAAAGCTATTTAGGGGGTGCACTCTTCTGGGTTTGGTTGGAGTTGCTTGAATACTTACTGAATTTCTGTACCAGTGATAAGATATGGTCCCTTCCTGAGAATGTATGGAAAGAGAATTAGAGAATGGCAGGTTTGGAAATGTGTGACTAGGAGCTCGTGCAAAAGCTTGAATCTGTTAAGAACCCATTGCCTGCTGCCTCAGTTGCTACGCTGTGTTGAGGATTTAGCATTGATTATTCCAGTTTTCCAGACTAAACAAATAAGTGGAATAAAACATTTTAATAATTAATTTTAAATAGTTATGGCATGTCCCCTTTTAGTTTCTTTATTATATTATTTATTGTGTATAAATATGCATATTCTTATGACATATGTCTCTTTCTTCCTCTCTTTCCTACTTAACTCTTTATATCTTTGGAGAGAAACACCTCTATGAGAGAAGGTCCTTTTTAAAGAAAAAGTTGTTACTTTTTCTCATGTATACAGACTCCCAACTTACTCTCTGCACTTTCTGTAGGGCACCTCAAAAGTCTCAGTTCCCAGCACACAAGTCTTAGTATCAGGGGCCTGACCTTTTCTAGTGGAATAATATTCCTCACGAGAATTTCCTACTAGATCTAGTACTGAACTCAATGAATATATGATCTTTCTTGATAGTGAAATGGGAGCTGAAACCTTTGAATCCAGCTAAGGATTCAGGCTGCTTGAGTAAGGCTTTGCCCAACAAACTAACTTTACTTTTAAGCTCCATAAATCATGAAGTACTGCTTTGGTCTTGGGCCAGGAGACTCAGCACCACGCACAACCATGCCATTGATTTGCTGGTGTTTCATTATATCTCCAAAGGGTAATGCCATAAATATCTTCATAATTTACTGCAGATAATGGGTTGCAGACTCCCTGGCTCTTCTCTTAAACCTCTCAGCAAAAAGTTACAGAGCTCCCACAGCTTCTTTTAGCTCCCTCTTGTGATGCCTAGGCTCATTCCAAGAAAGATGATCTATCTTAATATCTCTAGGATTTTGTAAATGCAAAAGAAAACAGACTACATGAGCTGGGATTTTTCCCCATTAATTTCACATATTTTATTTACTTGATCATACAATTTGACTTTCTGCACATTAGATGGCCAGAGGTACATAATATTGCTCTCTTACCCGTGTATTAAGAACAAGAATTTGTTTCCTGAAGCCTTTCAGGTTCTCTAGAGCAAACTTATTCCTTTTACAAAACTTAACATCTGAAGTCCATTTTCTAAACTCTAATATTATCTGTGAGCTTCACAGCAAAATAATGTAGCTCTCCAAAAAGACCAGAAATTCAGCACCACCCACAGAAAGACAAAGGCTATCCAATAGCAAGTACTAAAGAGCCAAGGCTACTGCAGATATTTGCACTGTATTTTTAAATTAAATTTGGATGATGCTACAGAAAAAGTGGCAATTTCTGAAGTTTCGCCTGGTAATGAAAAAACTCTCCATTTTTCTTCTTTGTCATGGGATCTTATGGCACTCAATCAAGCTAGTGTGGATATTAAATCAAAGAATTGATGGAATATTTCTTACCAGACATTTACTCTATAATTGTTCCAATAACTGTAGAATAATAATAATATTAATAAAGAATTAAAAAATTACTTACATAACATGGCAGTTGCTGGTTTATTGTCTTACGTGAAGCTGACAGTATATGGAAACTTTTAAATTTTTTCTAGCAATCCAGTCCTTTTTACAATAACATCAGTTGATTTTATTTCTTCTATATTAACAGAATGTGAACCAGGATTCTCCATTTAGTTTAGCTATGAACCCTTTCTGCCAATGAACTACTTATATCTTTAAAAAATTAAAAAATTATATTTCTATTTTAAAGTACTAGTCGTTAGAAGGAAAGACAGACAAATAAGATATCAGTGGACAAAGAATTGGGTAGAGGTAGCCCTATTGAATAGTGATTTTTATTCTGGCTGTGAAGCTGCTTCACAGCAGACATTATTCTGATTATAGGGAGCATCCAGATGTGGGACAGTTTATGCTGCCTATGTGTGATTGCCTCCAAAAGCAATCAAAACCCCTGCTTGATCTATTACAGCTTTGCTAGCAGTATCTTTATCATAAAAAATGTAACAATATACAACAAAAATAGACTGCAAGTCTTATGGTTGTTGGCATCTATTTTACAATTTAATTTAATTCAGTTTTGGAATATAATACAGGAATGCCTTAAGAATGCTGATAGTTTAGTTGGTATTTTTAATTGTAGGTGATAGAATGACCAGTTTATATTTTTAGATGTCTTTTAAAATTTCTTTATATGTGTTTTCCTTCTGCTTTCCTTCTTTGTGATCCATTTTCTTTTATTTGCACTGCATTAAGGGAATAATTATTTTTTGCCAAAGGCTTGACTCGTATATGTTTACAGAGTACTTTATGTTAGCCATTCTGACTGGTTTTGTGAGATTGTCAACTTTACCAACAATCCTGCATAAAAACTTTCACTCAGTCCTAATCTCTAAATGGTCAAATAGAAAAAACAAAAAGAAAAAAAAAAACAAAACAAAATAAAACAAAATAAAATAAATAAAACCATTAAAAAAAAAAGCTTTGTATGTGTTTAATTTAAGTCCAATTTGTTAAGAAAACCTTTAATTTTTCCTTTACCCTTTTTTTGATTTTGGATTTTATAAATGACGCTGTTTTATTATGAAAGATGAGGATAAATACATTGTGAGTCTTCTGCTCAGTAGTTCTACATTTAGAGTTAACACAATTTTTGAGAATAGAATTTTGCTCATTATTAAAAACAATTAAAAATGTAAATGGGGCAAAAAAACCCAGATAAATTTTGTAACTAACTAGATTTTTCCACTCCATAAATGTTTTGCTTTCAGCCAATTCAAAATACTTCCATGCAGAAATTATGCAGAAAAATATGATAGACACAAATGCATCATTTTTTTTCTGATGATCCCTATAGTCACCAATGATGTGTAAGAATTAAATGCTAATTCTTTATTCTGCATGAGCATAGGTGTTCCAGACAAGAGATTGTTTTCTTCCAAAACCTAGGTAAGTAGTCTAACCCCTGGGTTCATGAACTCTCTTTTTCTTATCGGTCCAATGAATATTGTGCTATTTGTATTTTCTTTCAAGACTTGAGAGATTAGGTCAACACTGAGGGATGGTTCTGAGTGAAAACAGGAATATGTACTCCTCTTCCAGGGTTCAGACTGTTAAGAATTTTACCAAATATATTTTTTCTCCAAATCTCACAGAACTTTTAGTATAAAAATCCTTGAAACTACTGGAGTGTCCCAATGAGAACTTTGTATACCAACATGTAATGTTTTCTAACTAAGCAAAACAAAACAAAACCTTTCAATTTTCTACTTTATTAAAGAAAAAAAAATACTGTTTTAACTGTCTCAGAAATTTATGAAGACACATAAATGACTTTTTATCCTTTTAAAATTTTTCTCTTTTCCCCTCAAATCTTGTAATTAAAGTAAGTGATAGAAATTTGACAGGTTATCACAGCTATCTATAAAAAAATTCTTTATTGCTATAACATTCTACTGCCTTGATAACTTTTTCATACATTATTAACCTTTTCTAGCATCCATCTGTCTTCACTAAGGATGCATAATTGTGAAAATTTCACACTTCTGAGAAACTCAAAATACAAGATTAAAATACCCCACAAAAGCCCCCAAAACAAACAAACAAAATAAATAAATAAAAAATAAAAAACAAACAAAAACCTTCCAGAAATATTAGACTTAATCTTATATAAAGGTGAAAAAGATATTTTGTTTCTGAGAATTGTAAACAAACATGCTAATATTTCACATGCAAATTCCATTAATACTTTTTCTTTCAGTCTGGAATGCAGTGAATTATTTCTTGGAAAAGTCTGCACTATTTTTAATGCTCTATAACCATGTATCTATTAGTGATCTTCCATCTCTGATGTTCAAACCTAAGCTAAGTGAACACAAAAGATATTTTTTAAAAGATGAACAGCTTTTTTTTGTATTAAATTGCATTAATTTCACTCCACTGGGCTTTAAGTCCTGTTCCTTTAAATTGCTATGCAAAAAAGCACATGAGCATAGGGCCATTGAGATTTGTTTCTGCTGATGTCAAAATAATTTATATGCAGCGGAACTGAATAAAATGCTGAAATATAGTAATATAAAATATAAATATAGAAATATAAACCACAAATATGCAAAATAGGTACATTAAACTCTAAAAATCATGTTTAATTGAATAGGGCTTGCTTTAATTTAATTAGATGTGGCTCTCTGGCCCTAATGCCCAGAAAATATTCTGGTCTTAAGGTAATTGTTTCTATAAAATGCCAATGTTATATTTCAGTTGTCTCTGCAACTGTTGTGGTTTGTAGGGTTAAACACAAGGATCTAGGAAAAAATGTGGGATTCCTATTGAAAGCTTTGGCTGGGAAGAATAATAATCCTGAGCTGAGAGGAGCAATTCCCATTGTCTTCCCTGGAGAATGAAACTCTGTATCATTCAAATGCTCTTTTACTCCAGAAATAGAGTTCAATAGAAAGAAAGAGTATACTGGTTAATATGTTTTGGGTTTTTTTAATTTATCTTTCAATTTCCCATTGTCCCTAATCAGATCTTAAACTCTCTGAGACAGAAACTGTCTCTGTAAACAAAGCCCTAGTAATAATTATGCCTGTACAGCAAATGTATCTGAGAGTGCAAGTTGACAACAGCTAAATTAAGGCTTTTTCTTTCTTTTTTTCTTTCTCTCCTTGTCTTTATATGAAGTATCCCTCCCATCCAGTGTACATTAAGAAAGGATATTTTTCATGAAACTGGTTCATAATACTGGACATGATCAAAGTGGAAACATCCAAAATAGACACACACAGCAGAAAGTAATATTTCAAGGGAAAAACTTGTGAGTGAGTTAAAATGTGTGCATTATTGCTTTTTAAATACATTGGAATTTTGCAAGTAGAACTGGAATATTAAATTTACAGAAAAATAACAAAAATCTTATTTGAAACCTGGCAAAAACTCCTAAGCAATTATATGCTATAAGGTGCATAAGTTTTTTTCAGAAATTTTATTTGGTAGCCGTGAAAGTGCGGGGCTGAATTGATAAGGAAAACCATATTTAAAAAAGAAACCTCAACAATAGAACAACCCTCAAAGCAAAGAACAAGAAAGGACATTCCAGGATTATTAAGGACTTCCAGTTATTGATTTTTCAGCTTTATCTATTATTTGGAAATGTATAACCATTCACACTGGTCTAGGACCTAAATATTAAGTACCTACAAGGGACATAAACACATTCAACCAATCAGAAAAGTTTAACAACTTTTAATGATTTGAAATAAAGTGAGATTAGAACATTTACAAGAACATTTACAAATAAACATTCTTATTCTGAAATTCTAAGAACTGCAATCTGATTCAAAATTATTAGCAGACAGAAAGATGTGAGAATTTAATAATGCAACAGTATTATTCTAAGGTGTTTTTCCTCGCTTCAGATTGCAGTTTCACTCTTCCAGAGGATTTACTCTTTTCAGATTATTTTGATGTGAATGTAAGTAAAGGCAAATCTGTTTTCACTTGACATTTTGGATAATCCTTTTGTCTTGGGCACATGTGAAGGAATAGAAGATGCAAGAGACTGTTGTAGCTGTGAAATTTAGATATTAATTCTTCTGAGAATTGCCAGTAATATGTTTGGGAACAATTTCCTTCTTACATCTGACAACTGCTCCTAGAACCATTGTAGGAGCCCTATTGCTTTGTTTTTCCTCAACAAAAAAATTAAGTGTTTTATAGCTATTCTTTGACTATTGATGTGGATTATTCTAGTACAATACCAGCTTCCAACCCTAAAAAGGTCAAAGCTATTATAGATTGATCCATTTCATCTCCTACTGAGAAAAATGGGAAGACTTCAATGACTTTACAGGGAGCTTAGCTGGTGTAGCAGAGTCTTCCTGAGAAATGCTATGTGGCCTAGTTGAAATCCAGCAATTATACTATATTTTGCTGCAAGGTCTGGGTAAGGTCACAGTTTCACAAGTTCTCTATTTAAGTGCATGTTCCTATAATTCAGATTGTGCAAAGTTAGTGCTGGTTCACCAAATCTAAAGTTTTTAACAACAATGGTAATAATTTTATCTTTTTCCTCAAATAAGAGGGGTTTATTTAACTTCTTATTCCACAGTAGTACTGGTTGGCATTAGAGTCTGATCTTGGTTCCACAAGTGCATAACATGTAAGTAAAGTAAGTGATTTTGAGCATTTATTGAAAAGAGTTGAAATACAGGCTCTGGGACAGTCACTCTTACAAATGTGCTCATGTCCTAACTTCTCCATTATTCTCCAAGCTTCCTCAAGCGATGATCACTTGTAAATTATCTACTCTGGTTTTCTGTTTCAAACTAGTGTTTTTCTTGAGGGGCCATGGAAAATTCGTCATTCCAGCATCTTTTTTCTTAAGACTGTGTGAGATATCTTTGATTTACTCCTATCTGAGGGCATCCCTGCCTGGCAATAAATAAATATATCTCTGGTTTAATGCTATTTCTCCCCTTGGGTGTCTTTCAAATGCTTTTAACTACAAGGGATTTTACTGAAGTAATCCATCAATGCTAGTAAGGCCTTGTTCAAGTTGTGGAGGCCAGTATATAGTAATACGACTGGCTCTCAAGGATGTTAAAAGAATATTTACCATGCATAAAGCCATGTCTATTTCTCATAGGGATGTTCATTTAGGTTTGACAATTTTAATTAAGAAAGCTGCACAGAATTTGGAAATGTTTCCTTAGTTTTTCCTAACAGTTGGGAAACAGTTTGAATGAGGATAAAAACATGTACTTTAGTTGGAGAGAATGAAAATGGAAGCAAATGAGAAAAAAAAAGAAACAAAACCCCACAACAACAACCCCACCCAACCCCACCATAACCCTCTCTACAAAAAAAAGAAACCAAACCCTTTTTCGATATTTTCTGCAAAAGAGTCAATTATTAAAACAACTACAAAATTAGAGGTTTTTTCTTTCCCTTCAACTGATGTGAAGACAGAAGGAAAAGCCAAGCAAGCAGGGAAATTCAGAGTTTGCTCAATCTACCAGTACTCTTTCGTATTTTCAGGTTTTGAATCAAATGGTAAACTCTTATAAAATCAGACAATGAATTGCTATATATTTTAAATAGTAATAAAAAATCGAATACTGAAATGTTAATATGGAAATAGTTCATTGTTTTTTGAATAGTTCTGAAGGGATTAATTATTGTATCCCTGGAGTCAGGCTATAAAGCAGTAAAGTGGGAATCTGAAAATGATAAATAGTATTTTGCATGTTCACCCAGTTTTATTCATAGCATATGTTTTATTTACCTTATTTTATTCCTATACTATGTGGCCATTGTGCCCTGGATATTTATGTGCAGCTTGATGTATATTACCATTATTATTATAAAAGAACACTCTTCAGTTATTTTGTAGCAAAACCAAGACTGAACACCCGAATAAACTGATAGATCTTTCAAGGAAATAAAATATTTCATTATAAGTAACTTGTAGGTATACAAATACTTGGATTTCACAGCTATTGCTTCTGGAAAGACTTAGGTGCATTCCCATTACATCTTAAAACTTAGTGCCAGGCTGGAGCTAATGCCAAGGCCGTTGATATATCAAGATTCTTTACTGCAGCTGTGCTTTTGCTGTATGCTTTTTGTTTGTTCCCATGCTGAATAAAAGCCTGCAGCCCAAGTTGCCCTATAATTCTGGATAATTGGGTTGTTCATTTTAAATTCCTTGGATGGTAGGAGGAAATAATGGCTGCGCCTGTATGAATTGGAAAGGTGCCATTCCATTGAAACCAAGGTGAGACAATTTGTTTCTGGAATACCAGGGAGAACAGAACTGCTGCAGAATAAATGCCTTTTTGAGATAAAACTAGACTAAACAGCTTTAAGCTTCCCTTTACTTGTTGGTGCCTGCAGTTCTGAACATTTTAATTGAGGCTTTTCTTTTGTTCCACATAAAAGAAAGCTTTGACCATCTGTTTGAAGTGAAATGTTATTTTGTTTAAAAGAACCCATTTTAACAATTGAACTGTAATTCATTATTTTAAGAGCATTTGGTCCTATCCTGAGTTGTTATGAGATCAATATTAGATTAATAAGAACGATACATGAAAAAAGAACCTAATAATTTACTTCCACCACACAATTTATGCAAGGGCCAGCATTTAATATTTTCCTAAGAGAAGCAACACCATTTTGTTTATCACACAAGTGATTGTATCTGTGCTTTCTGATCTGTGAGATGTAAAGCTTTAGGAACTAATTAAAAGCTTTGGCCTTGGACATGATGCTTCTGCTTTATTTTCTCTGCCTTCAAAATATGAATATATTCAAGTTTTTAAAAAAATTGTTTATAGTTATTCCAGACAACAATCCATAAAGCTAAATACCAGATATTGCTAAACTATATCTACTTTAATTTCTTAAAATTCAAGTATCTCTAAACTTTACTACGTGTCAAGGAATTCAGTACACAGATGACACCACTAAGATTTAAATCTGAACATCTAAAGTTTGGCTTTATTAATAAATCATTCTAGCACCAAACAGCAGAATATGTTTTCTCTTCAGTTATCAGATGTCCAAGGAAAATGAAGAATTCTGAAGAAAGTAAGATGGTGTTGTCACAGTTTTCAATAAAAGACAAATACTTTAGGGACTATGTTTCTATTTCTTTTCTGATAATGACTAAATTCTTGCACAACCATACAGAATATCATGAGCTATTTTTAGGTATATGAGGTTACAGCTGCAGTCATTGAGGACATTTTCTTAAATGTGAGCTCTCTAATATTATGCATTACTGTTCATATCTATAAAATCTTAGGCTGAATGAGTTTTTCTTTGGAGTTGGTCAATATAATTTTTTCTGTTGAATAGTACTGGCTATAAGCAGCTTGAGAAATATGGAAGTGGCAAATGCTTAGTCCATGTAAGAAGAGCAAAACCATGAGTAAGAAAAAAAAGGATGCAAGTTTCATTAATTCAAGGAATAATCACTAGAGAACCAGTGAGTTTAAAGGGGTTCACACTAGTGCATAGCATTTACTNAATAATATGAGAACCTTGAATGGCATTACCTCTCAGCTGATGACAATAGAGGATGCTTTATTAAACCATTTATCAGTCATGAAGAAATGATAAATGGAGACATTTTAAATAACTTTTATATAAATCTCAGGAAAAAGATATCTCTTTGAAGAAATAAAAATGAAGTATAAAAACACAGAAAACTGCATCATCTCTTAGTAAAAAATACTCTTCATTCAAAAAATTCCAAAATGTTTAAATAAAGAAAAACCTTAAGAATTATAGCCATTCAAAATAAGATTAATAAGGAAAACAAGGGTGTTTCTAGCACCTCATGACAATTAGCACCAGTGGTAACATTTCAGCTGATGCCTTCCTTTTGTAGTCATTGAGAACTGGTAGCAGTCAGATATTAAGTTCCAAAGTCTGTTTTGAAAGAAGAAAGGATAAATCATTGTGCATTATGGAAACTGATCTGTGGCAGAGAGCATAAACTCAGGATTTCTCTCTCATTTGGAAATGGGAGCTTCTGGAGGTACTTTCAGGAGCCTGTGAAGGTAAATTGTTTTACTTCTTATTTAGGCTATTTAGCAACTGTACAGGAATATCTCAGCAAGAAGAACAGCAGAAATGGAGATATTAAAGAGAACTAAAAAACGAGTATGGCGTTCTATGTGGGTGTGTATTTAAATGCAATCAAAGCTCCTGTCTAGCTGAATGGTTCAGAACATCTGCAGATCAAAGGACAATTCTGCTTTGTGTGTGGCATCCCAGAGCCAGGGAGGAGCAGAAATGTTTCAGCTGGAAAACCTGTCCCTACTATCAGGAACCTTTCTCTAATGCAATGCTTCTTCCTCACCACAGCTTCTCTCTGATCTTGCTGTCACAAGAACTAAGGAATGCTTTGATCCTATACTAAAATCCCGTACTTTGATTCTGTGCTAATCTCACACCTCCAAAATGCATGCTTTCCCATCATGTGGCCCGACCAGTGCTGTGCCTCTGTGAGAGTCACTCGATCCACGTTATCGCATCTCCTGGAAATTAAAAACAGCACCATTTTAAAACGCAGCAGAACAAATAGAATGCCAAGGACTAGTTTTACTTTCATGCAAATAATGGACAAGACAGGAATGCAGCCTGTTTCATTTATCTTTAAAGATATGCTTGCCTGTGGGATGTGCTAGTAGAAGGCCTGTGGGGCTGATCAGAGGATTAGCTTTTACACCAGCTGTTGCTACTGAGTAAGAGAAAACCAGTTCTAATCCAACATATTTCTCCATCACTTAAAGCACCTGTGTTCCTCAAACTGGGTCCTCATAAGCCTACTTCAGTTCCATTTTTATTGAAATTCAAGGAAGCATTGAGTATTAGATTTTAAAATACCTGTATTCATAGAGCTGTCTGATTATTTATTCCTGAAATGTTACATACTAGTTTATCACCTCATCCTGAACCAGAACAAAAATTTATAAAGAATAAGATGTCTAGAAATAATTAACTTTGAAACAACAAATTTTCTTCCTTTTTGACAGCTGAGCTGGAAAACCTTTGCTGAAAATCAGTGAATTAAGGGTCAAAAGAAATTTATACTTTATTGACTAAAAATTTTAAATGCCTTTCCACTATAATTTTTTTTCTTTGAATGCATTCTTTCAAGTAGCAAGAAATACTTAAATAATATCTTACATAAGTTTTTCAATTAGCATATACACCCTGTCATAGTCTATATGCCTTGCTCTTATTCTGTATGGAGCAGATAAGCCTGAATTCTTGTACTATAAAGTAACTTCAAATTAATTAATTAATTCAAAGTAATTAATTACTGAAAATTCGGGGACACGAGGTGAGAGACAGACTAATTATCTGAGAAAGGGCAAAATATTGGATACTTGGATAGAGAGACAGAAGAGCCGAAGATGGACACAAAAATTTGGTGGCTGAGAGACTGAGGGAGACTCTCTCCTCTCTGAAAATAAGTGTCCTGGTCAGGTTAGCAGTAACTTTTGCAGCAGCTTGGAGAATCTTGGTGAGGATACTGAATTGGTGAGTGCCATTCCTCAACCATGAAAATACACATGGGAGGGTGCCTAACAGTGTTAAACTTGGATAGTATCTGCATGTTATTGATTCATAAACAGTTTAGCATGCTCTAAAATGCAACTGAAAATTCCCTATGTACAAAACTTGTAGTTTCCTTGTTAGCTGCACTCCTTTGATAAACAAACCAGAAAAAAATGCCTTTGCATGTTTAACAAATCTGTAGAAATTGAGATCTTTTGAAAACTAACTCTTCTCTCTCAAACTAGACTTAAGTGCACCAGTGATTTCAGAAGAGAAAGGTGTGGAAAGACTGATTTACATCTGAGTAGTGTGATGGAATGCTTTATATCCTGGCCTGATGTTTATTTTCATATATGTACAAAAGTCTTGCTGATTTCAAAACCTGGAATATAGCCATGGGATTTAACTTCCTTATCTCCAAATTTAAATTTACTGCAGAAGATGAAAAATGGAATTTCAATGCAAATACTCAGCAAAACATGGGAAAGTAACTTAAATTTAATAAGAAAATTATTTTCCTATTAATTAAATGTGTATTGATTGTTGCAAGACCAATTATTATGTTTAGCAAGTATGAGAGAGATTAATCTAGTTGCAATCTAATTAATTTAGAATTGCGTGGGCAATACAAATACATAATTAGAAGAAACTTCATTTCTAGGCAGCTAAGGATTTATTAATGAAAAATGTTCTGATTGTATGGGTACTTATTAAAGAATTCAGGGAATAACAGTTTTTAAAAACTGCTAGTTTACTCTCTCTCTCCAGAAATACAGAGAAGAATACAAAATATACAGAAGAAGACACGAGAGAGGTACCAGCCTTGCTCATAGCCTAAGTCTGTATTAGAACTATTTATGTCAAATTAACAAAACTCAGTTTTCTTACCACCAAAGACAGAAATCCTGCTATATAAAAAGAGCAAAACTTCTACATTTGCAGTGGATGGACAAAGGAGAAAATAATTAAAGAGCTGCCATCAAAATACGGTGTACCCTCTTGCAGTGTGGCAAAGAAAAGCACAGGACAGGTGGGATCCAGCCTGCTGGAGGATCTGTGGATGTGAGAAGCCTGAATAAAACAACCCACTCAGTAAATCTGTGGAACGAGGACGAACGACCCCTTTTCCCTCTCCACACACAGAGATCGCTCATGAAAAGCCTTACACTGTAATTCCTAAAAGTTATTACATCAAAATGGTTTCCCTGACAGGGCTGGATGATTTTTATACAGGGATTTTGGAGGAGATGGACCATAAATTTTAGTGATGCTTGGCAGTATTTTATCGCTCGATAGGCCAAATGAGGTTTGTGGGTCATTCTGAAGCCATTGCTAGCTAAACAAGAAAGCAATGTGTTTACCTCTGTTGTCATTAAAGGAAAAGGGACCGGATGAGATGTGTCTCACAAGATGCTTAGCAAAATTTGATGAAGCATTATATTCAGAGCAAAACAAAAACAAGCAATCAAGGAGAGAGGAAAAATTAATCTTGTGCTGCAAGACCCTGCAGAAGGGGTTTCAAATGTCATTTAGTTCGGAAGAGCTGTAGTTAAGCATTTAAACTGTTTCAGGTGTACTCAGAACAGAACTGGTATTATAAGATGCAAATTTTATTTTCTGGGTAGCAATAAGATAGTTTTCTGCCATTGGATGCAGTAGAAACAGAAATATAGACATAAATAGAAGAAAAAGTTTTTTTAAAAAATTTAATCACATTAATTAGAAAAAGGCTTTTTCTCAGATACATGATATGGAGAAACAATGTGTCTTTCTGAAAGATTAAATATAATAGATAATATTTGGAAAATAATTTGCTGTGTCATAATCCTGAGAAATTTTTCTTCAAGATTTCATTTTCATTAGTGTTTTAAAGTCAATATCAGTTCATAAATCTTTCTGAAATATTTCACAGAAATTCGTTAGCCCTATTATTAATTGTTGTCAGAGACTGAAATAGTTCATGCCTCAAACATTGATATAAAGTTTTGCCCATTATAGCAAAAACTGCATAAAGAAGCTCCAAGCACAGAAATCTCCTTGAGGAACTTTTGACTGTGAGTCAAACTGCTGAGATTAGATGAAGAGAAACCCTCTCATATTTAGTATCAAATAAAACCCATAGTATTGTCATTGGCATATGGTCTCATCTGCACTTTAATTTAGTCAGAGGAATTTCTAATAACCTTTAAAACTGGATCTTGACAGCTGTCTGTCAGAATACAGTAAAATGACTTGTCCAGGATTGGAGTGGATCAATAGTGGCATTGGTGAGCAAATCCCCTGAACTTGTTTTAGTTCTTTGCTTTTGCTACTACGCTGTTTCCCATCAATTTCTGTGGATAAGACAATTCAAAGCCAGTCAGATAACTGCGCATGTCATCTCCTCTTCTTCTTTTTACTCTCCTCAAACACATTTATTCTGCTAAACAGAACGAGACTCCATCTGTCTCCATTTGTTTGAGTTCTCTCTACTTCATACTCTCCCTGATTAAATATTCCAGGTCATGAGCTTGCTGCAGATTACTGGTTTCTTGCCTCTGACTTTCTCCTCATTCACGGCTCCAGCGCTGTGAGTAGGGGGCAATTAGTGCCTCCTGCAGCATCTCTTCCATCCACTGAAGGCACAGACTGTGCATTACTGGCTTTTAGAGTGACAAACTCAGTAGTGTCCCCTGACCTATCACTCGTGTGCCAGTGAAAGAGGCTGAAACAGCTGTTTCTCAGAGGACAGCAAATGTATCAAGAAAACACTTTGTTGATGCAGCCCCCGTACCTAGACGTGGCAAATAAAGGCTATTTTGGGTTGTCAAATATATAACAACTTGTATGTAGAGATTTGTAAAAAGCAAAGTTTGTTCTGCACAGCTTCAGTCTTTTCACTATGTAGGGCCTAGGAAAAGTTGGTGTTCTTTTAGGTCAAGGAGATGTTATTTTCAATGTTTTCACTTAGGACAAACTTTGTGAAGGAAGGTAGGATCCCTCTGCTCTGACACACTTGCTGCTCTCTCTGCTTCCTTTCGAATTTTTCCCAGTTTCTCCTATTTGTTCTTTTTTTTGTTGTTTATTAAGCTAAAATTTTAAAATTACTCAAAATTTACATGCTTCTCCAGGTATGGGCAGAGAGTGGTGGGCATGACAACATATATTTAACATGTGGGTTCTTGCATCTGTGTACTTCAGCAGTCAAATCAAGAGGCAGAGCAGAAGGCACTGCCTGTCAAATAGCTGTATTTTAGTTTTTCTACTCGTTACTGGGATACTCCTCTTGTAGGTTAGACCTCAGAGCCATTTTCTTTCTTTCTTGTTTAAATACATTTTCTTCTAGATATCTCTGATCAAGGTAACACCTTGAAAGAACAATAGGAAAGAGCACCAGGAAAGAGCAATATTCAGTGGGTGAGAAACCCAGAAGCAAACCACTCAACATTCTAAATGTATGTATTTGCAGGAAAATGGGTGAGTAAGAGGGAATAGCTAGGCAAAGTAATGAATCCTAAATATACTGCAAAGTATTAACCCTAGCTGATGCACTATTACTGATCAAATACTGAGTATTCATAATATATTTCATTGAAAAACAAGAAAGTGAGTGCCTGTTTTCAGGACAAATGTTTCAGTGATGGAAACAGTATTTGAAATTTTGGGTATGTGTATGAATAATAGGTTTAAAGAAACTCCCTCTTAGACCTGATTGATCCTGTATGATATATTAAAGTAATAAAAATTCATGTTGAATGTTTGTCCATCTGTAAAAATTCAGACGCAATTTCTGCACCATTTTGAAACACTCTTAAACCTGTTAACATAGAAGCAGTTTATTTGATTCATGTGTGGTTTTGTAAGCAAAAAGAATTGCAAAATTAGAGACAGTGATATGTGCATTTTACAGTAGGAGTATCTTGTGAGGAGGTCAGAGACTGTTCTTTAGCATGTAGACAGCAATCTTTTAGCTAATAATGTATTTCCATTTCTAGTTTCCTGTAGGCAGAGTAGAATGCTGTGAACCAAGATCATTATATCTTATACTACAGAATACAGATGACAGGAATTCAGCCTCATTCATCTGGGAGTTATTATAAAGTAGTTATTGACAAATGTGAAAACCTTAACCTTAAGAGAAAAAGTGAGATAAACTGTGTGTTGAGATGAAGACAATTTAACAGATAAAGCATGCAGGAAAAACAAAACGAGGAATTAATTCACCACTTGCCATGGGCAGGCAGGTGTTCAGCCAGCCCAGAAAAGCAGAGCTCCTTCACATGTAGTGGTGACTTAGAGAGACAAAAGGCCATTGCTCCAAAACATTCCACTCTTCTTCCTTATTCTTCAGTTTTGTATGCTGAGCATCACACCATATGGAATGGGAGATCCCATGGAGTTGGCTGTCCCTGCTGTGTCACCTCCCAAATCCTTGTGCCTTCTTTGGGGTGGAGTGAGAGACAGAAAAGTCCTTGACTGTGTAAGTCCTGATCAGCAATAATGAAAACATCTCTGTATTATCAATCTTTTGGGATGACAGATGCAAAACACAGCAGCTACTATGAAGAAAATTAACTTTATGCCAGTCAAAACCAGCACAGCAGCATAGATGCTTTTTGATTAAGCCCATCACCTTTCAAGATTTCCTTGAATAAAGCATATTAAGGTTAGGAAAGCTCTCTAAAGTAACAGAGCCTATCAATCCTGAAGGATTTCTCTCTTTGAGGGAACAGCTGAATCCATAGAAATTTCAAGAACACAATAAAGCTCAAAATACATGTCATGCTGAACAGTCCATAGCAGAGCTATTCTAATCTGATGGGCCCCGCGGCCTGGGAGCCATAATAAGTGTATAGCTGCCAAGGAACAGTGAAAAGGCATATGTCTGGTAATTGGGTTTTCCCAGTTTAGAAATGGCCAGTGTTGCCTATCATTTGTTCTGATAGTATGGGAAGCATTTGCAGGATTCAATCCATGTCTCAAAAATTGTACTTTGATGAACTTATTTGATCTCTCTTCTTTTTTTCCCCTCCTCTCTTACTACAGTTATTCCAATTCTCTTGTTGAATGTAATATCGTGAGGCTACAACCTGTAATGTGCAGTTAAAGTGTGTTCTGACTCACAGCTAAATTCTGGTTTTCGACCACCAGAAGTCGGTGTGCTGCTCTGACATTTAAAGCTTCTGGGGCTATGGGGCAGAAACAGTGATGAATTGATAAATAAAATGGGCCAATCCTTCAAAGTGTGGAGGCGAGACAGAATATACATACTTTTTAGAATATGTTTAGCTAAAGACAAGCTCACAGCATTTCATTTTGACAAAGAAATTCCTGGATGTATTTGTTTGGAGTTGTTTGGTTTGTGGTTTTTAGCAACAAGTTCAACTGTACAGAATAATTTTGTATTGTATCCTTTTCAGAAAACAGTTTAGATAAGAAACAGAAAACATCAATATTTCATGCGTAGCTGTCACTGAATATTTGTGCAGCTTGTCTAAAGGGTACAAAATAGTGAACTTATGAAAAATGTGAAAGATTTCTAGAAAGATGCTATGGTAAGCAATGCAAAATTTTTTACTTAGAGTCAAAAAAATACACAAAGCAGAATAAAGCAGACAGAAAGAATTTTATATTTGTAACTGAATATAACTGTAGTTCAAACAATAATATTACTGTTTTAGAAAATAAATGTTTAAAAGATACACTGTAAGTGAAATATGTAGGATATAGAGTGTATCTACCTGTATTATACTCTAACAACATCATATATATATATATATATACAGTAAGAAGCATTATCTAGCACTGTATTTTAGGGTTTAATTTTAACTATTAGAGTGAGGGAGTTATTTTAGCTATTCTTCAAAATGATTTGATGAAAATACAGCAGCTAGGTGACCTTTTGTCTCACAGCTTACAAATGAAGTGTAAAAACAAATAAGGTCTATTGATTTCTATAATTGAGGTTCTCATTCCTACATAAGAAAAAGTGTCTTTTTTTCCTCTCAGTTCTAGATACTATATTAAAAATTGCTACTATAACACACATTGTTTTAGGTGGAACTGTTCATTTTTTCAGATAACTTTCTACACTCTGAATATGTGATCTGTAGTCTCTTTAGTTGGCTTTAGCAGCCACCAGAAGAGCAACCCACATCATGGTGTAGCACACCCTTCTGTGGAGCCCATCACTATTTAAAGCTCCCATTTGAGCTAGTAAGGTTGTGGATGATGAAGTCTTTTGAATGCTCTGCTTCTAGTCCATCACCAGCATTTAGAGCTGACTTTTTTAATATTCAGTTATGTTTTTTAGCAGAGCTATCTGCTGCCTTCATCTTTGCTTTTGACGTGCAACATGAACAAGGAGAGTATTTGTGATGTCTTCTGCCAGACAAGTAGTTTTGAAAATAGATGCTGACTGGATAGCCAATGCAGCTAACAGATGGTCTTGTAACACGCTCTTTTGAATCGTTAAAAAAGAAAAATAGATTCACTTGAGCTTTTTTCTCTCAGCAGACAAGCTCTATGACAAACAATAGAATCCTGCTGGTTCCTTAGTCAATTGTAAAAATACATTGTGTGTCTCTAGAAGACAAGGAGAAAGACAAATTTCCTAGGAAAAAGAGCCTGTAGGTGATGTGTGCTCTCACTATAACTCAGTGTTCCTGAGAAAGACTGCTGATAATCATAGCCAGTGGTACACCTATGCTATTGAAATGCTGTGTTACTGCTTTTTCTCTACCTGTTGTTTTTAAAACAGTGATTAGTCCTAATCACAGCCTGCACACAATTAATCATTGTCAGGTGACAGATGGCAAAAGAGTTTGAAAACTGATATCTTTGTATATATATATTTTTGGGATATGCTCACATTTTGTATGCTTTATTGTTTTTTAAGCCTTCAAAAATAGAACTAATATAAACCCACAATCTCTTATTTTTAAAACCTCAATCTCAATTGCTATTCATAGCCTTTGGCATTAAAAGCTAGCTATTGTGTAGCAAACAGGATGGTAATATTTCTGAATCAGCAGAAAAAGGAACGTACAAAAATCAGTTTTCCCATTCCCGTTCTATACCCACAATGTGACCACCAAGCAAGAGCCTTCTGCAAGTGTCTGATATATTGTGTTTTGGGAATGTTTCCTTTCCACTTTGCACAAGTGCCAGCAAGACCTTCAGTGACAAATTAGGTTTGTCATCTGTTTTGCTGCGTCATAAAGTCTTTGCTAAATAAGCCTGTTCAGTTATTTAAGTGTGCTCAGACCTGGGGTCATGTTTGTCAAGACTCAATTTCTCAGTTATTTCTCAGTTAATTATTTAACTATGGTTTAAGGAATGCAAAATTTAGGCTTTTAGTTTTATTTTCTTATATTTTTAATAGAAGAAGTAGGACTTTTCTAAACTTTTAAAGTATGAAGATGGCATCTAGGCTTCAGTAAGCAGGACTTTTAATAAAATTCAAACTGATCCTAAGGAGCTGGGTAACATTCAGTTGATAAAATCATCTATTTGTCAGTGGATTATTAAAGATGTCATTTACTAGGGGAAAGAGCCCTTAAAAGGCCCTCTTTTAACAGGTCCACCCTATTTCTTTTCAGACTCAGTTAGTGATCTTCATCCATGTATCAGCATAAATGAAACCCACGGCGCGATGTCAGTATTGATTGGCGGACTTGGCGTGGGAAGCTATTATGGGCACACAGTGAATTTCCCTTTCAGAAACTGATTGGCATCTTTGCAGACTTAAGCAGCTTGATGAGGGCTAATGTGAAAAGGGATGAAGTCCCAGCATCTGTCCTTGATGGTATAGGTATATATCTATTGATTCCAAAATGGGAACAGCAATGTCAGTGTTGTACATGTGCTCTGTGTAGCAGATAAGGGACCACACTCTCCAGGGGAGACACAAGTCTCTTCCTCAATTAGTCATTCATGTTCTACAGGTTTTTTACTTGGTTCTGGGAACAAATTTGGATAGTGAAATGCTCAGGAATGTAAATTCAAGAAACAAAATTTCAACTCCAAGCAATAGCAACTTCAGAAGATGCGCTTGGAACTTAATACTCTAAGCAGAGATATAAATATGAATAATTTTCTAGGAAAAGATGCAGATGCTACAAAAATGAAAGCTGTATCTCAGTGTCAATTAGATTTATATTATTTCCTTAAGAAAAGAAAAAGTAAGTTGTTTTAGTTAAGTCTCTGGTTCTGAAACCAACATAATAGAATTTTTTTGTGTGTTTCAAGATTGCCTCTTTTTTTGAAAAACTTTGTATCTGTTAGGGAGATGCAAAAATATAAAATTTAAGTTTAAAAAATTAATTAAAAAAAATATTGTTTTATAATAAATTATTTTTCCTCTCACATTGCAAACTAAGAAAATATAATTCTGTAGAAATCCTTAACTTCTCAGTAAATAAAAAATAATAAAAAAAAAACAACAGGCTTCTTCCACTTCCACCCCTTCCCAGTTCTCTTCATAGTAATACCAATTACATTATAGTTAATGCTATAACATGTACTGGTATCTGTCATATCCCCATTGTAAAAAAGAAAAAAGCCCAGAGTTTGTATTTCAGAAGATAAATCCCACCGGCATCATTATGCAGATATGCTGCAAATGCGCAGATTAAGCTTTAAATAGGCCTTTCAAAGGTTAGCTGCTTTCTAAACAGTAATTCACCATCCCAGCACTGCAGGTCAGTACAGATGTGGGTTTTTTTCCTATCACTACCTATGTCTTTATCCTGTTTTCCAGATCTGTCTGGCAAGAACGTATCAATAACTTTGACATAATAACTGCATTCTTCTATTTCATCACGAATTTCAGTAATTGTTTTGAAGGAACAAAACTGTACTAGTTAAGAGTCCACTAAACAAATCCTCCAAAGCTACAATTAGATTCAGCTCCCCAGTCTTTGCCTGAAGTTTATAATTTCTCCTTCAAATTAAAGCTACTTCTTGAAGAGTAGGGAGGGAGAAAACCCAAAACAACACCCATATATGAAGATAATAAAAGCTGTAATTACTAATCAAGGAGAAGATACTCTTGAAGGAGATCTCAGTGAAGAATAAATACTGTGCAGTAATAAGTGCACTAAAAAAATAGCATTGTAATTTAAGTAATAAATAAAATAATTTAAGGAGAAAAGAAAGCCACACTGCTTGATGACTGATCAAGGAGACTAATTATTTTTGTATTTTTCCTAAATATGATCAAAGTAGTTAATATTTATCAAAAACATTTTTCCTTTTAGTGCCAGTTTTAACTGAGTTCAGTACCTTATATGTTGTACAAAATATATGCCATTAACCTTTGCTACTTGCTAGAAAATCAAAATAATTTTTATTCTTCTCACAACCTCTGCCCAATAATAGTACTGCCACAGAAGTTTGCATATTACAGGCTTGGCCCTATTTCAGATGATTGACCCTAAAGAACTTTGCTCTGCGTGTATAATTTGCCTAAGAACTTTCTACCACATGTTTTATGAAAAGATCAATACTCAGATGACTAATTTTTCCAGAATTTCAGAGTATTTTAACCTTTAAAGAAGCGGGGACTCTAATGCTTTTTTAAAAAAATAAAAATTTGCTAATGATTCAAATCTTTTATTCTTACAGTAAAGTGGTTTAAATTATTAGGAGCTATATTGAGAAATGTGAGAAAATTGTGAAGAAAAAGAACATATTCAAGAGGCAACTCACTATTTGCTGAAAGTACCTAATGGGACAAATAAGACATTTCAGAGCATCTTATACTATTCTAGACACATCTCAGTTATCTGAATGTCATGTTAGTGCCAAACTAACACCTTATCCTCACTTTTACACAGCTCAATTTTGACTTGGGATAACTATGATTTGGAAAGAAGAAAGGCATCTAGTCTTGCCATAACAGGGTTTGGAGGAGTTGTTTGGATTTGATTTTGGTGCTACCCATGAAATCCACCTTGCTTCTTTCAGCTCTACCATCCCACACTGTGCACGTCATCTCGTGGAGTAAAGGACTTTTAGGTGGTTGGGATGGCTCCTGTCAGATCTCTCTCAGAGCAATTTGTGGTAGAGTAAGAGTAGCAGAGTACCCTGGGAGATCCTGCAATTGCTTAATAATAAAAAAGATAAGATGGCACAAATTATTTTCAGCATTAATTAGTGTTTCTGTTGGCAGGCTGGGAAATTAATAGTAGTTCTTTCTGAGTTGTGTTCTACCCACATATTGGAAGTTCTGCCTCTGTCTTCCTGATGCACTGGTGACTTTTGAAAGGGGAAGCTAGAGCAATCCTATTTACCACCAGATTTTCTGCTAGTTTTGCAAAATGAAGTTCAAAGTCATATACACTGAACTTCTTTAGGTACTCCCATAGCATCCATTTAAATTCAGAGGTAAAAATCTCTTATGAACCTCTGAAAAGCTTGATTCTGATTTAGAATACATGTTACAATCCATGGAATTTACCCTCTAAGTCATTTCAGTTCTCCTCTCTGAAGGCATAGACTTGTTTTCTGATATGAAAATATGCTTTTAAAATACCTTATTTTACTCCAAACCCACCCCTGAAAAAAACCCAACTTCTGCTTTTCATTTCTGCTGAAATTGAACATACTGAAAAAAAATAGTGCTAGCATGCTTTTATTTTCTTACAGGAAAAGACCCATTATAATCTGCATGGAAAGAAATATTATAATAGTTGTATGATTGGAGTTTTTTTCATTGCTTAACATCTCCCCATATTTTATTCTTTCTTATTAAGAAGATGAGAGATTTTTAGTGATTTTGACTCACTGCTATGTTGTCTATATCAGAAGAGTTTCAAACAACATGCCTATCTGAACACTAAATAACCTATAAAACCTGTGCTTCTGGGAAATGAGTAAATGTATATTCAGTTTATACCTCACAATTTTTGTATCAACTAAGGCAGAAGTCCCACAGATGACAGCTTCATTCACTATCTAACCCTAATTTATCCCTTGGGCACTGTCCATCCTACACAAAATGCAATTAAGTAATTAAAAAGTGTATCAAAATGCATACAGGCAGGAAGGGTACAGGGAATTAAAAATGCAAAGTCAGTGTTAATTCTTGCATTTCTTCATTTTTGAGTCCTTGACTTTGCAGATTCATGATGTTTTAAGATATTTTTTAAATGTAACTTTCTATGTTTAAAAGTAAATTGAAAGCAACTCAGACTGGCTGTTGGGGAGGACAGCACAGAGGCCCATGCAGTGACATTTAGAGTGGTAAAGCCAACAGCTCAGACCATTTCCATTCAGCTAACGAGAACTATAAGCAGTAGAATTTGCAAATTGACACTTTTCATGAAAATCAATCACAAAAGGAAGATATGGCAGGTATTTTCCTAAGGGTTTCTGTATATTATTTGCTGGTAGTAAATTGCATTCTGTAATAACTGTAGTATATATTTCAGATTTTCTGTATATTCAGTCATTTCTTCCTTTTGCTCCAACTCTGGGTAGTCTAAGCTCTGTGAGTCTTCCCAAGTCCTAAATTCCTGTTCTGCTCCCTAGCATGTAAGACTATTCATTTTATTAGTATTAATTGTAAGGCTATTAATTTTAATATGACTTTCCTCTGCCCTCTAATATTTTAATCTGACCAGGACAATGCATGCCAGGTGTGCAGTCCGACTCTGATTTCAAAAGGCTCTGACAGGGGTAAGACCAGACTCAAAATTAATGGTGGCATTATATTAATATATAGATGTGATAAATATATGTGATAAATTTATCATAATATATGATAAATGTGACATATTGATATATAGACAAAGGCAGGAAGATGATTCCTGCTTTATTTACAAAAGTATCATAGTGAAATGGAATTTTATTAACATCTCTCCGTATTAAGTCTCTTATAAATGTTGGAGACCGTGGTTGCATGGCTGAGATTTCAGAGGAGTTTATAATTCAAGAAAATCACACCTACCTGCACTGTTGTGGCACTGTTGGGAGCATCAGTACAGGACATGTCAGAGAGATTTGGGCATAAGGTGGAATATTTTTTATCCTTTTCAAAAAAAAAATCTATAATTCTTGTATTCTTCGTAACACTTGGTAAACCTACATGTATTAAAAAGAGAAAAGGTTTATATTTTATGTCCTTCTATGTGCATTTGAATTATTTTCCCACTTTTTAATTCTGCCTTTGAAGCACATTGTCTGACCTGGCTGTCCAGTAAAATTACAGTGTAAATGAAAGCCCTGGTAATTTTTCATGGATACCTGCAGGCTTTCAGCTAGAACTGAATGTGCTCATTGCAAGGTGCAAGTGCTGTCTAGTCCATCAGCACAGTCACATTGGGAGCTGGTTTTATTCTAAGTCCTATTTTAAACAAATTGTTACACTTAATTTAGAATCTATTGAATCAATGTTTGTAATCAATATCAGAATTTTCTCTGAAAATAGTCTAACTTACTCAGGAGTATAATACATGTCTGCATGAATAGGCAATAGACTGAAACTCCCAAAAGAAGAGACATAGCTTGACAGGATAACATTAAAAGAAAATTTAATCTAATTGCAATAATTATGATGTCAACAAAATATTTTTAGATCTAGCCTTTCACTGATGTAGTCCAAGATGTTGGAGGGAGGAAAGACAACATTTTTTTAAAAAATAATTATTGTTTTCCTGACCTCTGTCTTGCTTTGCAGATTTTGAAGTATGTAACAGCCCTCAGGGGGGACAGTGCTATACTTGAAAAGTGTGAGTCTGAGGCCTGTAGAGATCTTGAAAGGAGTGAAAGACAGATGCCTCTTTTTACATTTGACTGTAATGCTGTTTAAAAGAAAATGCAATGTTTAAATGGTCCCTGGTTGTCTTTTTGACATATTCTGATTGTAGTCAGCTCTGCAGGGAGATTTAGCTGTCTCTCCTGTCACATGGAAGACTGGAAACTATAAGGAAGTTAACAGAAGCCACAGATGAAATTTCCTTCTACAATTACACGGTAAGTTCTGTTCAAAAGAAAATATTGCATTCTGTTTTCACATTTAAAATGAAATTTCCATTCTGTTCCCATCATGCCAGGCATGTTCTGACAACCTCCCAGCTGGAGGCTGCTATCCATGAGAGCAGGTGAAAAACACTGAGCCCAGAAATGGTCAAAAGCTTGGGACACTAAGAAGATGAAAGTAAATGTAATTCAAGAAGGATATTTAGAATGTAATGAGCCCTAGGGACTAAACTTGGGTTTAAACTTTGGATTTCAAGAGGTGTATGTGAGGAAGTTTTGATAATAGTGAGAATTATTCTGTACTGTTTCCTGCCCTAGTGAAGGCCCAGGACACTTGCCTCCTTGCACAGGAGTACGAAGACAGCACAAAATTTTTATTTATTTTAGTGGTGATGCCACACTCCCAAGGTGTTGTAATAACAAAAGTATCATCTGCATTTCCTTTTTGTATGCTGCATATTAGCTCTGTGTTAATTGGCTGAAGAATTTTCATTTCTGCTGTTCAATTGTGAACAAAATGGATGAAAGATGATGTTTGGTGTTTTTATATGTCTGTTTTAAGACTAAAGATGGATGAATGGGACCCCCATCTCAGAAAGTCCCCAAGCTGCTCACCACTGTGGTTTGTATAGTTCCACATGGAAAAGTAGCACTAAAACCTTGCTTTCTTCTTGTGTTCTTACTCCAAGCAGCTCATTGGGTGTGTACATACTAATTTTTATTTGCTTCTCAAGGTCACAGCAGACATGTACCTAGAACGATATGTATTTACTTTTAGAGTTAAAAGAATGGAAATCTAATTATGTTGTTAAAAGTGTTTCTATCTTTCATCTTCCAAAGGAATGTTTCCTTACAATTTTCTACATCATTATTTATTAATGAGAATACTGAGTTAATAGTCCTAACAATATTTTAGATAGGTATTTTTTTTTATCTAAACTCACCAATATAGTTTAGAAGTTTATGTATTTTAGCTCAAGTTTTATACAAAATTTCTTTCCTTCAGAGATTAAATTTTACACAGTGGCCATGATGACAGCATTGTCTGCAAGGGCAGAAGGAAAATACTTTATTAGTGAGGAAAGCAATGAGTTAAAAGAACAACTAAGGGCAGGATGGAAGAAAGACCACTAGTAAACTCACAAAGAAAATTGGGCTGTGTGTCTCACCATTCAGAAGAATTGCATCAGTCACCATGCACATCCCTGTTACCTAATAATTCATGATTTATTAACCCCATCTAGCCTACCATCTTCAAGAATGGACTCAAGATTTTGTGGGTTATTACAGCAGAAATTTGAGGCACGAGAAAAAAAAATCATTTTCAAAATGATTTCTGTTAGCCAAGATTGTCAGCTGATAATTTTTTAATGCAAAGAGGTTGAGCTGACTCTAAGGTGGGATTTTTCTGCGTTAATTATGAGGCAGGTTAAATAGTGTCTGTTTTAGAATGGGTACAGTCTTTAGCTTGTTGGAAAGCAGAGAGGTTCCAATTTTGCCAGTAAATGAAAGGAACTTGAGTTTGCCAATTAAATCAAGCAGCTGTTTCACAGACAATATTGCTAATAGCTACCAACTAAACTCCAAGCTGTTACTCTGGATTGCTTAATGAACTGCTTTTAATACATAGTAAATGCTAACCTCTGTATCTCAATTTATTGAACAAGAAGGGAGGGGTATTTAAAGACATCTCTCTCCAAAATTCTATAGCACTGTAGGAACTTGCTGTGCTAATGAAGCACAGGAATTTGAGACTCTTTCTTCCACTATTTATAAGAATCCTGGAAAGAATAGAGCTACCTAAATTGTTTTTGACAGTGCATGACAAAATTGCCATGTTCTGATGCTGTACAGTGACTGTAATTTTTTTTTTCTCTAAAGGAGATATTTCAGGCATGCCATGCAAACTTGATGCTTGTATTCTTCCCTGTAAACTGCACAATACTGATGGCAAAATCAAAATGCATCTCGCATTGGGCACACCAATGTATGCAGCAGCCTTGTGTGACAAATGAATAAAGGAATTGAAAACAATGCATGGATTTCAGCAAGAAACATTGAAAACTCAGGAATTCTATCTTGAATATATATTTATTTTTGCATGCAAGGCATAGTATTTGTTTCCATCAGAAGGCCTTCTCTACATCTCCCAGCTCTTCACTGAGCATAAGCAAACAAGGCATCAAAGCTATCCAACACAAAAAAATAACTGCTTCAGAGAGAAACTGTGAGCTGGTAGAACTGCACATCAGGAGAGCATCCTTAGTCCATTCCCTGATAATGCCATGTTAAAAAAGTCTAAATGTCTTGATTGACCCTACCTGCTTTCTACAAACACCATTATATCAACCTAAGCTGCAACTGGTCTTGCTTGCTATATTTCTATGGCAAAATTTTGCTTCAACCATACAGAATCGAGAAGTAAATGGCATTTTTTTCTTTCTAAATTTAAAATCACAAAAAATTAGACAACAGTGAGAAAAATTTAAAGATTTCTTTTTTTTTCTTGTTATCTACATCATAGACATGACTTAAATGCAGCAGAAGATGGAAAATAATAATATTTCTTAGAATCTGCCTCATTTTTTGTCCTTATTTCCTTATTTTACATCTGTCAGTAAAAGGAGAGAAAACGAAAAAAAAGAGGCAAGAAAGGAAGAATTAAGGAAATTTGTAAAGACCTGTTGTAATCAGCAATCTCTGTGTTTTTTCTGTTACTATTTTATAAGTAAAACAGACTAGAAAAATTACATTTATATGCCGGGGTGGGGGGTGGTGGTAGTGGGGAAACAAACCAAACACACAAAAACCAGAGATGCAAACTTCTGACTTTACAGATGGCTGTTTTTCTTAATTGTATGGATAACAGTTCAGTAATACCTAATTGGTCATGCTTGACATGTAATAGCAGTTTTTCCAAGACAAACAAATGTTCACATTTTTCATACTTAATCAGGGAGTTTATGTGCAAAAATGACCAAATGTATCATCTATTCTAAGCCTCCTATGTTATTTTGTAATAAACCACCATCTGTACTTTGATTTTACAGAATCTGTGTGTGATGACCGCAGAATTTAATTATATTGCGGATGGGTTTGGGGAAGAAACTAGATTAAAAAAAAAATATTTTTTTAAATTTAAAAAAACTACAAAATCTCACTTCATTAATTTAGAAATGTCCCCAAAGCAAGTTTTTTATCTGACAGGTAGTGCCCTGAATACTCAATAACTGCCCTAATATTCCTTTCCTGTGTCTTCCAAACTCATGGACANTTTCTGGATTTTATGCATGACTAATACAAGTAAGGTTTTGGGTTTTTTTTAATAAATAACTAAATAATATAAAAAATGTAATAATTCATTTGATAATTTAAAAAATGTAAATAAATAAATAATTTCAATATTCTTACATAATTTAAAACATTTTGGCATCATGCTACCAGATGGGGCTGTGCCAGGAGGGAGGGCTGCAGCAGAAGGGNAAGAGGCAAGAAAGGAAGAATTAAGGAAATTTGTAAAGACCTGTTGTAATCAGCAATCTCTGTGTTTTTTCTGTTACTATTTTATAAGTAAAACAGACTAGAAAAATTACATTTATATGCCGGGGTGGGGGGTGGTGGTAGTGGGGAAACAAACCAAACACACAAAAACCAGAGATGCAAACTTCTGACTTTACAGATGGCTGTTTTTCTTAATTGTATGGATAACAGTTCAGTAATACCTAATTGGTCATGCTTGACATGTAATAGCAGTTTTTCCAAGACAAACAAATGTTCACATTTTTCATACTTAATCAGGGAGTTTATGTGCAAAAATGACCAAATGTATCATCTATTCTAAGCCTCCTATGTTATTTTGTAATAAACCACCATCTGTACTTTGATTTTACAGAATCTGTGTGTGATGACCGCAGAATTTAATTATATTGCGGATGGGTTTGGGGAAGAAACTAGATTAAAAAAAAAATATTTTTTTAAATTTAAAAAAACTACAAAATCTCACTTCATTAATTTAGAAATGTCCCCAAAGCAAGTTTTTTATCTGACAGGTAGTGCCCTGAATACTCAATAACTGCCCTAATATTCCTTTCCTGTGTCTTCCAAACTCATGGACATTTCTTGACAAGTGCATTCAGCTTGTGAAAGTGTGTGTTTCTTTCTGTGCTGTATATTTACATATTAGTTGCCTAATTTCCGAGTTAACTTTTCGTAACTAAGTTTGTCCATTATGGGTGAGATATCATTTTATTCATATTCTGAGAGCTTGTCAATTTATATATTTTATTTATAGTTACTTGTCACAACTTTACAGATTTTGTTCTAGTGAGTAAATATGCCTGAAATAATTATTCTTTACTAACTTTTTTTGGTGTGCAGTTCTTTCACATGAATAGTATTTCTGGATTTTATGCATGACTAATACAAGTAAGGTTTTGGGTTTTTTTTAATAAATAACTAAATAATATAAAAAATGTAATAATTCATTTGATAATTTAAAAAATGTAAATAAATAAATAATTTCAATATTCTTACATAATTTAAAACATTTTGGCATCATGCTACCAGATGGGGCTGTGCCAGGAGGGAGGGCTGCAGCAGAAGGGTTTGTGACACAGGGGTGTTCTGTCACCCCAAAGGTCAAGTGTTGTCCTTCTCTCTTTCTTCTCAGAAGGGCTTCAGCCACGTCTCCAAGCCAGACTGGGCATGCACCATTAAATACTCTCATTCTACCCTAAAGTTAAAAGCATTTAGGTAGGAAGGTTGTGAGGGATACTTAGTGCAATTCAATATCAGAACTTTACCCTATCTTCCACTAACTTCTCCATTTAGAAAAGGTCTTGGCTATCTCAAAGAAAATAATCTGAAAGGTGATCTCTTCTCTCGCTCCACCTTCTGATTATGCCTACTCCAATTCTATGAAAAATGGAATATTTCCAGTGAAACTGGGAGGACATGGAGCTCTCAGCTATTCTGTAAAAACATTAAGTGACCTGAAAGCCACTTGCTCTCTCTCTCTACACATTTTTTCTAGCTGTGGTGGGTTGACTCTGGCTGGATTTCGGGCACCCATCAAAGCCAATCTCTTACTCCGTTTGCAACCCCTGTAGCCCCACTGCTACCAAAGCCTGGCCACACAAACCCAATACATTAATCTTTTTTCCTGACCCCTCTGCCCTTTAAAAGTTGCCCTAAGTTGTGCTCTTTAGGTTGCTTTGAACATGCTGCGCTCCAGAGCAATTTTACCATCTACTCTTCCTGCTTTCAGGAAGAGTAGATAATTAACTGGGATAGATGTTAACAAGATTCCGTGCGATTAAAATTTGTGGTGACAGAGACTCCCAAATGGGCATAGTCTTGGCCTGAATGGTCTTGAGAATGTAATTTTTCTCTCCTGTCATGAGATAATTTAAGCTGATTCAGATAGTGTGAAAAGACAAAACCACAGTGCAAAAGTATTTAACCATATTATGAGAATTGGGGCAACTTCAAGTTCAGCTGAGTTTAGACAAGCAAGAGCATCTGCTTGTGCATCTCATCTCTTACAGATTTGCTGTTTTAGTAATTGTGGACATGAAGAAAAGATGAACAGCGTCATTGGAAGTATTCACGAAATACTTAAGATGATAGATGGAGATTTTTTGTTCTGTAATGGCTGCAGATTTTATTTTCTTAATCTTTCCCCCCTTCTTCCATTGGTTGGTTACTTGTTTGCTGTTAGAATTGGGTTGGGTTAGATGGCTATTCACTATGATATTTCCACACTTTTGCTTCCAATCTCATCTTTTGATCAGGGAGTATAAATACGTGCAAAATGGAAATAGGCTGACAAAATAGGCTTTTCATTTGCTTGTTTTCTTTCAAGTTTTTAGGGTTTTGATTTGTTTCAAGTTACGTGCTAGGATTTTTGTTTATTTTTATTGCATGAAAACTTTATTGCATTTTTCTTGTAGATGTACAAATAAAAATAAAATGTGGAATGGGATATTATAAGGAAATATGCGACAATATAAACACAACATATATAAAATTAAACATATACAAAAAAATTTAAAGCAAATACTTTATTCCTCATACTGGGCAAAAGCCTTGTAGAATTTTAATATATATGTGCATTGAACTTTCATAATATGAAATTCTGTATTTCCCAAATTTAAGGAAAAAAATAAAAAGTAGTAAATAGATATTAGCATAGCAGGAAAATAAAAGTAAAGCAGAAAAGAAAAAAATCTGATACAGGTTAAATGCCATATGCATATCCTAGACTGGTTCATATGTTGTCTGAAACTCATTAAGATAATTCATCTTTTCTTCACATTTAAGTTGGATTTCAAATTTACAACCATAATTTTCAAGTGTTCATTGTATTCCATTAGCAACTTGAAAGAGGTTTAGACAATTTAATCTTATCATTTTAAATCTTTGTCCATAGGCACACTGTTCCCGAGTGGATTAAAACCATTGAACATCATTTAGATAGTTATCAAAACTTGAAACACAGAGGAAAATGCCAGAGGAGAAAGCAAAAGCACTGTTGTGCTAACATGCACTAGAAAAGCTTGAACATGATCAACTTGATAAAGATTGAACAGATAACTTGAATTGTTGGATACCATGAGATTTAATAAGCAAAGGAAATGAGTGTGATTAATATCTGTCGTGGCTTGGAGACGTGAATTCTGTTTTACTCATTTGTTAGTATTTTTTTATGATGTCGTGTTTACACAAATATCAATGGCAACTTCTGCAAACAATTTGAGATCTGTGGTACTCTTCCACTTGATTTTGATCAAAAAATTATCACTATAAAATAATTTTAAACCTACCTTAAATGCATTTTCCATAGGAATTTTTACAGGAAATCTTTCTCCAAGAATGTATTTCCAGCTAGATCCACTAAGAGTCTATTCTTAGCCCCATTATATGCACCTTCCACACTGACTTAAAAATATATATAAAATTAATTACAGGCAATGTTTATTCATCACACAAAAATTGCTAGGACAGTGACTAAAAATAAGTATGTACCAGCTGAACTATATTCTTTGGTAATATTAATACAATTAAACAATATGATCAAAACACAAGTATCTTAAAAAATTATAAGCAGCCATTTTTGTGTATAGGGACAGTTATAAAAATGAGTTAGGATATTATGTATTTGTGTATATTTCTATACATATATGTACATATGTATATATGCATGTATGTGAGTAATCGTTATATATATATTGAATGAAATAAAATGTAGCTAGTTCTGACAATCTTTAGGAGAACAAATAGAGGCTTGTCAGGTGGTAAACAACAGATAAAGATATTTTATTGTATGTGACAGATAAGAAAATTGATAAAGAGTTCATGAAAGTCCAACATCTATAGTCTTGAAATGAGGCTGCAAAATTTAAAAGAGAATTATAAGAAAAACCTTTAAAACCTGGAGTGAAAAAGAAAAATGCCTTAGTGTCTAAATCTGTTCATTATTGCAAAAGGTTATGTTTACCCTTGATCAGCAAATAAAAATATTGACTTCCTTATGGGTGGAAACTTCTTAAAGAAATTTCTCAAAGTCAGGGGTTGGAGGGCACAATAATGAAAGACTTAACAAGGTCTATGGATGATCCACTCTTTGGGAGATGACATTAGATAACCTAAAACTAGAAATCAACAATTATTTATCCACAGTGAGAAAGACTAGTCCAGAATAAATGAGAAATGTTTTGGAACATTTTGAACCCTTCAAAACCCAGCTTATTTCTAAAATATAGTCTCAAGGTCAAATAGAATTTGTCAGCTATACAGAAAATGTTGTGTGATACACCTGAGTGATGTTAAGATTTTCAGGTCCCAATTGATGTTTATTCTGAGCTGGTAAAATAAAAAAAAAAAAACAAAACACAAAACCCCACCATGCAATTTTGTGAAAGCATTCTATAAGAAAGCCCAGATATTTCAGAAGATAAACAAGATATAATAGCCTTCTATTTTTCTCATGAACTTTAAAAAGCAATGAAAGAAGTACCTTAGAAGTACAAAGGGAAAATACTACTGCAGTTCAGAATCAAAATTCTACTGAGCACATTAAAAAACCCCAAATCCATTAGTCTGGAAAGGCAGTAAGAATGAAACACTCTAGGTTAGTAGTAAATTATATTTTGCAATGAGAAAGTGTTTATGAACTTGAAATGCATTTTTGTTTCCTTGAAGAGGGCTCTTAATTTCCAGCTTGTTTGATAAAGCTATTTATGCAAAAGGTCTTTGGTACTTATGTATCCTGGTATTTTGATTTGACAGAAACAAATAAGAACTAAAGTTTTTTAAATGGAAAATTCCTTGAGACAAGTAATATAAAAATTGCATTCACAGATTCTTACACTCTTGCCATCACCGCTTGTCCCTGGCAATCTTAGAAAATAAAGGATGGGGTTGTGTTTGGAGCCCCTCAGAGGTGCAGTTTGAAGTCCCCCAGCATAGAGAGGTGGTGCAAGCCAAGGCTGCCAATTGTACAGCAGCAGACCAGAGCCCACATACCATACATGAGGCACTCATGAAGTGATTTGAACTGACAAGAAATCAGGCAGGGCTAAATCTCCCTGATTTCATCAGTAGCATTCAACTAATTCAACACATCGTCTTCCTTTAAAAAAACAAACAAAAAACAACTTTACATTCATATTTATAATTATATCTATATATTTATATATAGATATATATATATATTTTTTTTTTCTCTCTACAGAAAACATTGTACTTGCATTAGCTGTACTGGGCAAAGTCCACATAAAATGCAGGTGAGATTTTCCTCATGGAGCTTTGTCCCTCAGTTGTTGATTATTTGAGTGCCACTTGCTAAAAGAAGTGAGTCTGTACTCCATTGTATTTACGCAGTCTTTCACAGTTTTTCGTCATTTAATGAAAGAAAAGAGCAGCAGTTACTGCCTCTGCTTTGTTTTATTCATATTGTCCTTGCTGCTACTATTGATGTTCATATTGCCATTCCCTTTATATTTTATTTTGAAATATTTTAATTTTTCTGCAGAATCAGAAGCTTCACAGATGGCAATGACTCCCAGACCAGCCCAGTGGTCAGAGTGCAGACCTACAAGAAGATCTCTGTGACCCAGATCTCTTCCAGCTCCATCACAAAGCCTTCAGCAGCTGAGGGTTCTCAGCAGTGTTTCACGGTACTTTCTGAATAAGGAACTTCATGGAGGATCCCAACACTAGACTTCTTCCAATGGGTCATCCCTCGTGCTCTCACACTAGAGGATATAAAATTCAGTGAGTACTGAATGGTTGCACCGTGGATCTCATGCACAGTAGCTGCTGCTTCTCATATATGTCTGTGAAAAAAGTTAATGATATGAAAGCGTACAGGTTAGCTCTGTTTTTAGGGTTGCTATATCATATTTCTGGTTTTCCCTGCTCTGACATAAATTATTCTAGATTAAGATGTCTTTACATTTCATATATATCTTAAATATCAACTTTTCCTGCTATAGTGTTAATTTTATACTCCCAAGTGGTTTATTCATGCTGAGAGATTTTCCTGTGCTTCTTAAACCCTGCACACAGTGTACAGTGACATCATGCCTAAAAGTGTCTCCAGTTTTTTGAATGTGCAATCATACAAGCTGAGAGATGCCATTATTTCTGGCAAAATTCTTATTTCTTTAGAGAATAAATGATAAAAGATTAGACAGGTCTATCACAGGTCTGAAGTTTTAGCTATTATGAACTTCCAGATTTTTACAAGCCAACAGATGGCTACGAATATTTTGTTCTTTTTCAAAAAATCTGAATATAATTTCTTTGGGCAGGATTCCCATTACTATGCTCAGGTCTTTCTTCTATGAGTATCATGGTCTTTTAGGAACCTAGCAGGTGATACTATAAAAGCTGCTCACAGATGATTTTTACACACATTTTTATCCTGTTTAATTTTTTTAAGCCAATGTTTTGAAGAGAACTTACCTTGTACCAAAAGTTTTCCTTCTGTAAACTTTCAAATCTTGTTAAGAATTAAGTTCTGAATTCTCCTAGTTCGAAAGCATATGCTGTCCTATATATATTTTTACTTAATATAAAGAAAAATGAATGAACGAGGCATAGTCTGAACTAGGCATTGTTTTGATGATATTTTCATACATCATTTTGTAGTTTCATCTATCACTTCATACTTTCCAATATTATTTATACCTTCAAACATATTTTGTGCATTTTGTCAGGTAAAGGTTCAGGGTTATTCTGAAATTCTGCTTTTCTGTTCTTCATAGCATGGAATTTATGTAGTGAATAGCTCCCTCTTACTAATTACAGTCATTTATTTTCAACATTTCTGTCTTGTAAAGCCTAGTTAAAATTTATTTGTAAGAGAGAAACCAAATGTTAGAAATATATTTTGATGTAGTATATCTGCATAAGATGGGAGCTGAATGTGTGACTGGATTTTAAATTTCTGAATGCCTACTTAATAAGGTAATTTGGACAAGGTTTGTTTCTTGCTAATGGCTTGTGCCAGCCTAGCACAATGTGTCCTGGTCTTTGGCTTGGTTATGAAGGTGCTGCTGCAATACAAATATGTGATAATAAAAGATACTCATCCTGCTGAACTTAACCTGTAACATCCCATTTCTTTAGCAACAAGGCCAAGTTCTTCTGCATTAAATCAGTTCTTCCTCTCATTTGAACCTTCTTAAAATTCCACATGCAGGTTGCCAGCTAAGTCATTACAAGGACATATCCTAGAGTTTAGTCATTTGAAGCAACACAAGGAAATAAGTGGAAGATTGATACTTGAATTGATGTATTTTTATTTACTGGTCTTCTGTTTAGTGCACTTAATTTATGTCAGATAAATCACTTGAATTATTTTCAAAGATCAAGTGAGTAAAATGTCATAGCATTAAGCATAAGTATCCATTTATTTTCCTAAAGGTCTTGTTGTCCCTAGGTACATGCATATAGAAGATTCTTGGGGAAGAGCACACATATTACAGAGTCTTCTTGTTTAATTTTTATAATATTCCAATCTTGTTTTTGTCTGGGTTCTATTTACACAAGTGAAGATTAGCTCTTTTATTTAAAAAAAAGATTGCTGAGATTAGCAGTTGAAAAAGAAGGACCTGTATCTATGCAGCTGGAAATGCAGTTTTTTTCCAATCATCAAGATTGAAGTCACCAGGTGGTGCTATTACATAGTATTGGAAGACCTCCTTCTAAAATTTGTTTAATTTTTTTTTTCTCCCAGGAAATGTTGAATAATCCCATTGCTTTACAGTCAGAGAGAGGCTATAAGGGCACATTGACCTGGGACTTTTAGGAGTAGAAGGACTTTGTATCAGGTGGGAATGGGTGGCTAAGGTTGTTTTCCTCTAAAACAGTACAGTTTGCATTCTGGCTGTGGTGGACTTCATTCTTGGTCTGAAATAATGCATAATTTATATGACATGAAGCATATTTTTTGGCCCCTTGAACCATAAGAAAAACAAAATAAAATTTGAAAGCACATAAAAAATTATGATAGGAAGAGAAAACAGACATCAGGAGGAATAACTATCCTATTGTTTGCACGAAGAATATTATCATGAATTTGAGGGGATGTTATCTCTTTAAGAAAAAGTCTTCATGATTAGTTTCCATCTTCATTGGATTAGAGACAATAGAGTAACTATTAATTGAGGTGACATTGACTTAGATTTTTATCAGCAGAACCAGTGGAAATCCTATAAATGTAAGTTGAAAAAAATAAAAAGGGAGAAAGGTAAATAGTCATTACCTGCCAGTACGTGTGGTGGCATAATAGTGATAAAGAAAAATACCTAAATGGGAAGGTAGCCATCTGGAGTTTAAGAGAATAATGATTCAATCTGCTTCCAGAGATTCAGCAATTTTAACATAAAAAGTCTTGTTAGAGACTAAGATGAGACTCTTTCATCACCCTATACATGGAACGTGGGTGGTGTTGCTTATCTCACCTCATTAGCATTTTAAGTAATAGGAAAGACAATTGTGAAAAGAGAATCTGATGAGGGCAGGAGGAGAAAAGCATTCCTGGTAGCTACTGATATTTATTTATATAGTTCACATAGGCATGTGGTCTATTTTTTTTTTTTTCCAGGATAGGCTTAATTTTCGAAACTACTCCTGACAATGGTTTTCTCCCTTTGATGGTTTAACTCACCCATGACATCTCTACAAATTGAATGCAATCACTTTTAAAAATATCTAAAGTTAGTGGTGTAGCTGCATGATGATCAAGACGATCAAGATGAATAATGTCCCCCTTTTCTGCAAGTTTTTAAGTAATTTTTCTAATGGTGGTGACCTTGGCAGGACTGAGAAAAATAGCTTACTTATACAAAGTCCTTTATTGGATATCTAAACAATATCTGAAATATCATTCGGTTAATCTTTAGAAACAGACATTTATGCTTAAAATATAATTTCAAAATGTCTCAAAATTATTCTAGGTATGTAAAAATTATCTACATTGGAAATAATAGGAGCATATATATTTTCTACTTTCCAGAATGATGTTTCTGTGTTCTTTTTACTAACAAGTTATGATAAAGCTCCATGGTTAATACAATTTAGGACATAGCTATATTGGATGGAATGGAATGCTCGTCCAAGTAAAAGCTGTTCCTGAGAGAAATCACTATTCTTTTTTAATTTTTCAGCCTTAATAAACAATTTCTCATATGAATAATAGTAAATAGAATTGGCAACTGCCATCCTTAGCAGTTTAATATTGTCTTTCATGTATACAGTGTTGAAGAAAATAATTCATGGATTGTAGTGTTGTGTTACGCTAGATAACTCACTAAAATGTACTTTTAATAGTTCACATCATTTTCATTAACCTCTTGATACTCTATTCATCTCCATTAGAGCAATATCATATAATAAAACCAGTAGAAAAACACAGACTATTTTAGAGGCAGAAATCAGTAAGAGACCATGTAAGTAAAAACAGATTTCCATGAGATCAAATCTTCATATTTTTCTTTTTTCTCTTCTCCAATTTCCTCTGCCTGAGCATTTCTTGCTATTAATTGCATTTCTATACTGCTTTCCATTCTGCTTTACTTCATTAATATGAGGAACTTCAAAACAGGCTCATGGGTGAAATACTAAAAGCTTCATAGAAGATATGAGAAGAAGCACAGTAACACTGTTGAGTAACATTTATCTAACACTGAAATTTACTGTGCTGTTATTCTGCTGATATCATCAGACCTTTCCTATTTCCATCCCTTCATTTACATCATGAAAACTGAATCAGGTCCTTAGATTCTACAGAATGTTTCTGCTTTAATGATTAAGTCATTAGTTTATTTATAAAACTAACACATCACTATTTTTAAAAATGCCATCTTTATTTTGAACTTTATGCCTGAGTTATATGGTGCAACACTTTGCTCTGAACCTTGACGATGTGGGACTCTGAAATCATATTCTACAAGGATTTTGAAAAAGAGGAGGTTGGCGAAGTGAGAGTGTATCACAACAAAAAGGAACGCTTGCTGAATAGGAGAACAGTTCTATTTATACATGTACTGTTTGAACACAGAAAATGTATATTATTATAAACCCCTTTTACTGATATATTTCTTTATTTTAATCTCTAGGTAAATGCAAACTTCAAGGTGCCACAAATATGTTTTTCAGCCTAAGAACATCATCTGGGAGACTTGTTCAGTTGGGAGGCACTCCGAATCGTTGGGGTTTGAAGAAATAAGGTTAGATATTAGAATAGTCTTTTGTAGAACAACTTGTGGGTCACTTGAGACTTCTCCCTACCCTAAGAGAACAAAAGAGGGCTTGAGCTGGCTTTTGTGCTTAAGGCACATCTAGAAGATATTTCTTCTAGAGACACCTGGAAGAAAGGAGGTGTCCCCTGAAAGAGGGATTTGAAAGATCTGTTTTTTCACTTTTGATATGCAAGATTTCCTCCTGAAGTGAGTGGAAGTTTTAAGTGTGTGCAGAATTAAAAAACAATAGCAAGGTTAAAAGAAGATCTAACTGTAAACCATGAAAATTTGGGAAGCAATGAGGGCAATAAGGCTATTGCCCACAGGCTAATGCCATGGAAAATAAAATGTATTTATGTGTAACCCCTACAGGAAGCAACAGAAGTTTACACGTGGTGAAGTTTATTTTCTCTAGTATATTAATTCTGTTCTCCTCGAGAAAGAATTCCTGCTTTTTACTGAACCCCAAAACAGATTGTGCTTTGTTCTTGAAAATTTCCTTCTCAGTGTTTTAAAAAGTATTTTTAGAACAAATTCTCCTCCACCTCACTCACCAATCTGTAATGCAAAATTTTCTAAAGTCAGTTTATCATTTTTAGGAATCTAATCCTGAAAAGGATATCCAAATATAAATAACTAATATGAATACCATCCATAATTATTTTCTGCCTCTAAAGAATTTACTTTCCCTAGTTATAGCTACAGCTACAATTAAGAGACATTTTCAGGAAATCAGAAATAGGTTAGAAGGACATGTAGAGTGTCTAGATGAAGAATGAAGATAATAAATTCAGATTAATAGTAAAATTCCTAAATATACCAAGATGTTTACTCTTCCATTTAGATGACATATGCAGAAAGTAAGTGGTTTTCTACATATCACCCAGAGTAGATTTAATGCACATTCCCTAGACTATGATGGCTCTCCTAAAATATCCATTCTTTCCTTGAATTTGTGATATCCCAAATGAATCTCCCAGTTCCTGAGCCTTCTCCTTGCTACTGAATGTTGCTTCTGGAATGAGCTCAGTGTTTTGGCAGCCCACTCTTTTGTAAGAGGAAGGGGGTGTGGTGTGGAAAGTATTTTGATCTATGTTTTCTGAACATATAAATAGGAATTACAGTGCATATGCACGACTGCATTGAGCAATCTATTTTAACATAACCTACCATGTTAATGTCATTTAAATCTGAAAATGTTCTAATACAATCTTAGCTTCTAAGGCATCTGAATTACATCTCTGCAGCTGTAATTTCATGTATGTTTGTAATCTTCTTAATAGCTTTAAAATGAACACTTCACTGATTATAAACTACAACACATTTATGCATGTCTTTGGATTAAATAAGGTGATGTGGGGTTTCTTTTTGTAGTAGGAACGAGACATTTTCTGAAAGAATAAAATAACTTTTTAACTTTATAATCTCAGGTTATAAAATAAGATAGGATTTCCTTTTCTAGCAATGAGGGACATCAGCTCTGAGTATATTTATTTGTATTGCTGATTGTTTATCCAGGCCAGACTTTTCTGAGAATACCAGGAGATGGGACTATCAGCTATGAAGTTAATCTCTGTTGAGATAATAACATCATTTAATTAGTCATATCAATACAGTCAGAAGCATATTCAATAACTGTTTTATGTTACTAGAAAAAGAAAAGGTACTACTTGCTTATTGAATCATGATTTTATACAGTATTCATTTCAGTTTTGTGGAAAAAATAAGATCTTTAAAAAAACAGAAAAGAAAGAAAACATTCCCCATAGATATACCCTGAACTACTAAATAATAGGTATTAGGCAATAGATACAATAAGTTAATTGATAAGGGCTCACATTTATCAGCAGAAAAAGCACATCTAATTTCATAAGCAGTAGAATCATATTACTAAGATATAAAGCTGTACACTATAACATTTCTGAGCTAGACAAAAGAACCTAAATAATAAAAATTAAACCAAAAGAAAACCATATAAGAGGAGCTCTTTTAGAGTAGTTACGATAACAAAACAGATGGCAGACAACATGCATGTTAGTAAACACCAATCAATTTATGTTCTTGATTCTACTTTCAAGGATATCACATCAAGAGCATCTCACAGAATAAACACCAGTCTCCTGAGAGCAGTCCTTTCCCTGAGGGAATTGATATCTAAACCAGCAGAAGTATTTGTGAAAAACAAAAGAATTTACCATGCAAACCAACACTGAGCAAGCAGAAAAGCTCAGAGTGATGGCATTAGATAATTAAATACCATAGTCCTAAATCCAGGAGGAGTTTTATGGGCTGCTTCATCAGGCTTATCCAGCTAATTAGGAATTCAGGACCCAGTCTGAAATATCTGTAGAAAATTGTTTAGGGGTCAGACACTCCAGTAAATGTATGCATAACATATTAAATAACTGTGCTCTAACTTTTGGTTTGAAAGGCTTTATTAGAATAAATATCTAGTTGTTATTCTGTCTTTCTTTCAAGAACATTTGAAATATGAAGATCTTTGAAATGTGAAGGTCTTCAGAGAAATAAAGCCTTTTTCCTTTTTTCATCAAGTAGGGGTGGTCTGTGTACTGAAGCACACAAGATGTTTTCATGCTCTCTCAAGTAAATCATAACATGATGGGTGAACACAGCAGGTCTTCAATTCATAATTGCCATAGTGAAAATAATTTCTCATCTGAGCACAACTCCTATCATGGAGCTCAAATGACTTACTGCATTTGTTTTTGCATTGGAAGAAAAACTAAGGAAATATATAGATCTCTCTGTTGCATTCAGGTTTGCCTGGATATAATCTCATTTCTGACCATTTCCTTTGACTTTTATTTGTGTTGATGAATTTGTAGGTCACATTTTTCAGAATTATTTAGTCGCCTTAAAAACAAGTTTCCACTGACTTCTGTGACTTGAAAGAGGAACTAAGTTTTATCTCCTTCAGACCTACTTTAACTTTGACTTTCACGAAAAACAAAATTTTGGGGATATCATTTGACTGTAGAGACAAGATTAATTTATTAGGGGGTAATATGGATGCAGTTTTCTGAAGAGACCTCATAGCACTCTTCAGTGTTTCCAGGGGCTACAAGAAAGAGCTTAGAAAGGAAACAGAGAGGAAAGGACCATCTTTCTGCCTTGAAGAACTTCAGTATTCATCTGTACTCACAAGACACAGATTGAGATATCTTCTCTTGAATTACTGTAAACTATTGAGTGAAGCCATCTAATCAGTTTACAAGTCTAGATTCAAACACTTTTCTCCAAATAAATGGTGAGAGAGAGCTTGAGTATGGGGACAAATTGCAGAAAAAGCTTTCCACTAGGCATTCAAAAGTTATACCTAGAACCGAGTTTCAATTTATTTCTGTAATATGCTGACTGGGACTAATTTGTTCTGGTTTCAAGAAGACTGCTATCTGGCTTACTCAGAACATAGGCAGGATGTGTCCATGTCTGCATGTCAACCTCTGTATACCCGTACCGGATATCTTGAGATTGATACCTTATGTCATTTTTGGCAAGTGTAGCTTTCCTGCACCTTTAGTGAGCTTGCTGAGTCTGTACTGCAGGAGCACTCCTAGGATCCGTGGTATGGCATTAATCCTTTGCAGAGGCCAGCTCCTGGAGCTGAGAACATGGAGATGACTTGTTTAAATCTTTATTTTGAATCTCTAAGCAAGATTTACCTAGTGCAGGACTCTGTACCTGCATCCTGGCTGTGTGTGAACTTCTCAGCATATATTTGATTTCAACACGTAGTGTGAAGGTATACACTGGAAGAACTGACTTCCGTTTTATAGTTCCTAAGGGATGCAAAGCATTAATGCTCTCCACAAACTTCATGAGGCTTTGCAGTGCTCAATAACTTCTGTATTATGCTGTTAATATTAACTCCCCAGGGATACATTAGTCATTCAGAACCAGTTAAGATTTTGTGTACTATGCATTTGTTTCCTTTTAGGAAATATTTACTTACACTTTTGTATCAAATATAGATACATAAGAAAATAAAAAAAAAAAATATAACTTTCAGATCCTGTGGTCATAGACACATTCTATAAAGTATTTATTGTCTGTTAATTCTCATTTATATTGGCTGTGTTTTCAGGATAATTTGCATCTTATGCTGCACTTATTCCATTAGGAATTACTTTGATGATAAAATTTAAAATAGAAACAGAATCAGCAAACTCAAAAATGCACACTGATAAAAATTTGGTTTAATTTAATTAGAACTGTATAAGCTAAAAATATCTATATTGATATGTGCATACATCGAGATATGCTGTAGAGTTATAGGTCACTCTCTTTTTACTTGTTTCAGCCATTTACCTCTCTTGAAGCTCCACTAAGATATAAATACTGAGAAAAAGGATTGCTTATAATTAAAACAGAAATCAATAAAGAGAATATATGCATCTTTTATATTTAGTTATTTATCTAGTTTCCAAGATGTCCTTGCAATATTACTGCATTATATATCAATGAGATATTATACAAGGCACATCTGAAGAAGTGAAAATTGCCTGACCTCACAGGATAAAAAGATACCTGAAATGAGATTTGATTCAAAATGTGAAAGAAAAAAAATAAAAAGAAAAAGTTACATTTACAAAACATGCACAACATCTTAATTTGAGATTTTCTCATGTTTTATTTTTAGTATGTGCATATGTTATTGCAAAACAATCTCCAGAATTTAAAGTAGTTTTGCTAACGTAAGTAGATTTTTCTCATATGTGTATCAACTTTCTATTTCTCTTCCTGAAATTAAATTAGTATGAAAACTTTCTGAACAATATAATATTGTGCATAAAACTTGTTTTTATATATATGTAAGATTTCCTTGTTGAGACAGTACCTTAAATTTTTTTGATGCTTCTATACTTCTTAATCTGTAATCTCACAATTTATTGCATTTCACTAAAGCAGGGACTTTAAATATAAAACTACATTTTAAATAGTTTCCTGTGAAACAGTTCAAGATATTCGGCCTTCATTCTCATCACTGCATTTTTGGAGCTGTGATTGAGCACTTCATAAATGTCTCCATTTGGGATGCAGTGAACTTTTATTTGCATCATTATCAGTAAGTCATCTCTAGGTACATTTCTTAAAGTTGAGATATTAACTATGATTATCTAATATCTCTTCTGCACAGCAAAATGAAACAGAACTGTTGTCTGAGGCCACACAATGAAAACTCTCTGTCAAAATTAGTAAATATATCAGGAAAATTTCCATTTAAAAACATTTTCCTGAGATGACAGATTCCAAAAGCTAGTTTAAAAGCTGTGCAAATATTTTCATTCAGTGGTGTTCTTTGGAACATTTTGTTTTTAATTGACTTTATGCTAATGTAGATGTGATAGCTTACTGTCCAAATTTAGATATCCAATATGTTCATTCATTTATTTTAATATAAAGCATTTATAATACTATAGGAAGTACAAGTGAACTTTAGTTTTTTTATGTTATTGTTGTGCTGAATTACATTTGCTTCTTCCCACACTTCTAAATTCTCTCTTTTTCTTCCTCAAGAATATCAGACTTTTACTCTTGCAATTTTTTGCTCTTTTTTTTTTACTACCAGAATTTTCTGGAGGGCAGAAATTCCTGCTACTCTTTATTGTTGTGGTTTAGGAATGGTATTCCCCAATTTAGTGTTTCCACCAAAACACTCCAAACCACTAGTTACTAACTCATTTCCCTCCCACCGTGGCTACTGAAAAATTAACCCTGTCCTGGCCAGATCCAGGACCTTTATATTTTCTTTTCTTCAAGAACTCTGGCTGTTTGCTTCTCTGTATAATTATATTTTATTCCAGAAGGGGCATTTTTGCTGTTGTTCAACCCTAGAAAAATGTTGACAAATAAGCCACGTTCATGTGTTTCATCTTTAAATTTCAAGAATTCAGAGTTCTGAGAAGTTTCTCTATATATTCAAGGCTATGTAAACACACGAAAAAAGCAGAGGTTATTTATAAGTGACAAATAAGGAGTGGTAGTTTGTCTTTCTGGCAGATTTCAGCACAAGTTTGGAAATAATGATTAAACAACATTCAGTAAATATTGTAGGCAGGAAAAAAAATAACGTATTCTACAAATTTAATTTAAAAAACTCTTGTAAGAATGTGAAGTTCAAAACAAAACATACCCAAATGTAGCATCTTTTTAAAAATTCCATAGCTAATGCAGGCACTTGTTTATCACAATTTGTGAATAACTCCCATATAAAACCTGGGGAAAGGCAGGTGGAAGGTGTGACTCAGGTAGTGGAGTATCACTTTTTCAACCTGGGTGGGTGATTTATTCACAGAAATCAACTTAACAATGCACTTGTATAAAATTTGCCTGGAGACTTCACTTTGTCAATAGTTTTTGGTAGTATTATTTCTGACAGAACAATAGCAGATTGGCAAGAAAAAAAATGGCAGCGTTTTATTTCTTGTAGAAAGGAAATGGCTCTTACTGAATATATTTTTATTTGATGTGCTATTCCCCAGATGTAAAATAACCATTTTAAAGTTTGTTCTGTGTTTCTCCTCCTTGGGTCATTGTGCCTAAGAAAAGTCTTTTGTGGGTTTTTCTTTTTCCTTCAGGGTTTTGTTGGTTTTTTTTTTATTTCTTGTTGATGATTGTTGGTTCATTTTTCCTTTCATCATTTCTCATGATTTCTGCTACTATTGAGTTACTTGCTCTTTGTTTAAAGCTTGTTGCTTTAACTACAATATTTTTTTATTTTGTTCTTTGTAAACAAGATCCATTCTGGTAGATTTTTCTTTGCTGCTGTATTCCATTTTACTGGGAAAAGAACAGCTGCGTATAATTTTACTAGCCTCCAGCAAACTCTGAAGGGTTTCTGAAGTATATGATGTTGGAGAGAGAAAATAGAGGGGGAAAACTCTGATTTTATATCAGTTAACAGATTTCCTTGGCTTTTCCCAGATGCTCAGTGAATAACTATGTAGAGATGCAAATTTACATAAATCTGAGGGGCAATTAGAGAAAAAAATAGGATGCCTCATATTTTTATTGCATTCCCTTACTTACACGAATAAGACATTAGAAATGTAAATCCTGCATGTATTGAGCCATCCGTGGAGGAGAGGAAAATACCTGTGTGCAAATAAGCAAGAGAAATAATATTTCATAGCCATGAAAGTATGAAAATCTATATAAAGGCAATTGAGATGTTAAACTATTGTAAAGTTCTTGGGTCAAGTCTGTGAATATAGAAACTGCTTAGAGAAAATTAAAAATGTGGCCTTGAGTTATTATAGTAAAGACCTTCATTAGTACTTCTGGATAATTTTAAAAAATAATCTCACCCTTTTCACCATTAATTTTTTATGTGTGAATGAAAGAATTGCCTCAACATGAAAATTCCCTTTATATTCACTTATACACCAAGGACAGTTAAACTCTTATCCTTTACAGCCAGTCTCATGATGATTCAGACTTTGGGGATTTACAGAAGTCAGGAAAATGTTTGAACATTTTTAGCTTTAAAAAATAAAAATATATAGATAAATAAAAAGCCACCAAACTGCACTCTCAAAACAAAGTGGAGTCAGCCAAAACATATTCCTTTATCAGTCTGGCTTGGATAGGCAAATAGTTTTTTACTTTTGCTTCCAAAGCGCACATACTGATTTCTTACAGGAATCAGCAAAGAATATTTTACTTTGCAAGTTGTCTAGAAATGTATGTTTTGCAGAATGATTTTTAATCTTACAATTTTACTACATTTATTTTTGTTTTAAAGACCAAAGGAGCAAGTAGCTTTTCTCTCTTAAATGGAGGAAGAAGCTGACACAACAAGAAGAGAGCCTAATAGAAGGTTCTCTTCCCACTTGACAATAAATACAGGCGCTACATTTTTTTGTTAAATATAGATATATTAACAACTTATGGAAGTTTAAATTTTTTTTATCTTTGACAATAATAAGCATTCACATGAAATGAGACAATGGAAAGTCTTTTCTATTTATAGCAAAATGCAATTAAAATCTGAACTAAGACTCTTTCCAGATTTCATATTAGAACAACTTGTAATTTATCTGGTAACACCAAAATTTCTACTGACTTAGTTTAAAAAAACAAACTGATGTTTCCAATTTAATATGTTCATACCCTGGAAATTACATGTGTGTATATTTAGCCAAATTCTTAACAAAAAAAAAAAATCAAATTTTCATGAAGAATGGTATTTGGTCTGAAGGCCTGTTCCCTTTAGGGTCAGAGAATAGGTAAATTCTCTTCCATCATAATCTCACTACTCTTCATGGGGAAGAGATTATCCTGAACCACCAGCACTGCAGTGCCTACCCATGGAACAGGGCTCCTTTCCTCTTCTCCTCACTGAACCTCAGGGGCTCGGGCACTGGACCATAACTCCCTTCATATCAATTACTTGGAAAAGTGCCTGATCTTTTAGACTCTTCTGTCCTAAACATTCTCTGGAACAAGCTCTTACATCTGCTCAAGAAAAGATTTCTGAGTCATCAGTAATAATTTTCTGAGAAGATATTCAGGGATGAGACAGAAAATGACTAAAAGAAATTGCTCTGCTTTCAACAAAGCTCAAATATTGTGTAGAAACCAACATGCAGTCTAAGTAATACTCATTCTTGCATTCACAAAACATTGTTCTTGAATTAAGGAACGTGAATTAGCAGGAGGAAAACTCTGATACTTGGCATTTTCTTTCTATAAAGTGAACTGCAACAATTTTATCCCTGAAGTGATACTTTTGATCAACCAGTGAAGGAGGATATTTTCCCCTTGGAACTGGAATATAATTCTGACAAGTTTTCCTATTATTATTTGTCATTTCCAGTGAGGCATGCCTTCTGATTATAATTAAAATCCATTGAAATTCAAAGGTACTTATGAAGGAATTGAATTTTAAATATTTGAGTCCTTCAGGTACTTAATAACTTGAGTTTTCATACCATGGGAGACAACCCAGCATGTGTTTATCTCATAGTTGAAATACAATATTTTAGAACAAAAAGATCTGATAGGAGAAGTAGTGGAGGCAGGCACCATTCTATAATATCTCTCTTGTTTTGGTGAAGACTTCAAGAATTTAATTTATTTTATTCATCATCCTGTTCAGGCTGTTGACTGAAATGCTGATTTGTTGGAGCTAAAAACTACTGGTGAGGCCAAAGATTTCATATGAATAAGAAATAAACAGACAAATTCCAAGTCAGATTGGTCTCTTCCAAGTCACATAATGTATTTTCTTAAATTATTCTGTTTTATTTTCATTCTTTGAAAGCTAGAGGGCAACATTGTTTCAAAAGACACACCAAAATCACATCACCAACTGCAAGAAGTTTTGCACTAATAAAAGTCTTTGTTCTGACATATTCTTTAACTAAGTTGAGATATTTTCCTGAGACATCATTCTCTGAGGTTCACTTAATAGGGCATTTTAAAACTCGTCTTTTCATGTCCAGCCACTGGTATGGATTTATGATGCTTGTGGATTGGACAATGCATAGGAATATTCATGATGGGAGAGCTGTTCTCTGGCCAGTGGTAAGGGGAAAGTTAATTTAGCAGATGGTATTATTTAGGGAAGAGCTTTTTGGTAGTGCAGGTGTAGGACAAGCAACCAACCCACTCACTGGAGACATCGAGGGATTAGGTGTGACCATGATTAGGTGAGAGCTGCTTTTCCTTTTATACAAATCATGTTTAGCTGAAAATGCAGCTGCTTCAGGGTTCACTTAAGCTGGTATCATGCTGTTTACTGCCTGACCTGAATGTGTTTATTACAGTTCTGAATCTGGTCAATGTTCTTTGGACAAAATTATCTGATGCATAATAATTAATTAATTTTTCCTTTTGATGGATTAAGTAACTCTTCTTGTTTTACTCTAAGGCATGATTTTTTTTAGTAGATGGTCATGAAGGATATTTTATATACGAAGTTTTTTGAGCTTCCTGAAGTTGGCAAAATGTCCCATCTCCAAGTAACCAAAACATTCCAAAAAATTGCATAATCCTTTCAAGTAAAAAACAATCTCAGCATCTAGCAATAAATTCTACTATTGTGCATTTGGCATCCAGACATAGAGGAGCAGTTCACTTGAATCACTGCTCCATGGAAAATGAGCTCATAAGCTGTATGACTGGATCATCATGTTCCACTTGGAAAAGAAATAAACATTTTAAAAAATCAGTCCTTGGTTCTGACAGGAATAAAATGTGAGGTTGCAGAAATTATCCTTATGAAAGTGCTTTTCAAGCAAAGTGTTTGGAAGTGTTGACTTGAGGTCCAAAAAATCTGCCTCTTTTATTTTATTTTAGATATCTGGTTCTAAATGAGATTACTCAAATTTATTAAATACTCTACTTTTAGGTTTCAGCCTAAAAATTTATTGTAACGACATAAATTCTTAGGAAAAAATGTTATGACTGTGATAACTTGGTTATAGTTGCTTGTGGTGAATACATTTTAATTTTTGGTTAAAAATGCTTTTTGAGATGTTAATGCAAATTACTCCTGAAATATGCAAACCTGCAAATTAGAATAATGTCTCCCTTACAGAGGCAAATTAATTGAAGAAATAAAAATGTCAAATTGTAATTTAATTTCAGATTGGTTTTATCTTTCTGTTTTTATTCTAGTTAGATGCATTATTTTATACACATTTTAGTAGATTTTGAGAGCATTAAAAGGCTTAATATATTTTTATTATTTTTTAATCAAGACCTGATAAAATGCATAGTAATATTATATTATTTAATGCTTAAAATAAATATTTATATAAAAGTTCACGCATCCCATTTATTTTCTATAATCTCCTGCATGCTTTAATTGTCCAGGTCTATTTTACTCCACAGGAATCTTGCAAGGACTATTCCCTCATGGTCACACAGAATCCTATTTGTCCATCACTGAATTAAGAAGTTTAGTGAGTATATTAATTTCCCTTCATACTTCCAACACTGAAAAACAGATTGCTGTTTAATATTTTTACACGAAAAGAACTATATTTTAAAATAGGAGGGTTTATTTTAAAATAAAATCCCTAAAACACAATAACCATGGTCCCCATTGGTAACCACTTCAATGTAAGAAAAAAACAGGAGTGGAATTTGACTTTTAGAAGGGAAGGGAAGGGAAGGGAAGGGAAGGGAAACATCCTTTGAGTCTTAATGGAAGATGAAGCTATTTAAGATGAAAATATTTGAAGCAGGTGATTTTTTTTTTTTCCAAAACAAATAGAGGGAAAGTCATTGTCTTTGCATATTAGTACTTTTTAAAATAAGTCTGTTGATATGAGAAGATTCAGATGCTGAATATCACTTTTGATTTTATATGTCCAAATGCAGTTCATACCTAAATAACATGAAAGTTTCACTTTTCAACACATACGGTTTTTTGGGGTTTTTTTGGTTGTTTTTTTTTTTTTTTTTTTTTTTTTTTTTGGTTTTTTTTTTTTTGTTTTTGTTTTTTTTTTTTTTTTTTTTTTTTTTTTTTTTTTTTTTGTATTTTTTTTACTTGATTTCAGTGTCACATAAATGGAAGCAAACACAAAACCAGAAGTCAGTGAATATCTTTTCAACTGAGAAAATGTATGCAGGTCCCACAATTTTGCAAGATGTAAATGTTAATGTAGTACCACTTAAAGATATATATATTAATGGAATGTTGTTTCATGAATTGCAACAGTTGTCCCAAACATGCAGTGACAAGAAGAAGAAGATGTGGGTTTTAGATCTTATGTTCCAGTCTGCACTTTGCTAAAGATTAATAAGCTAATGTTGTTCAGTCCTTTGATTTCATCATAAAGAGGTCTAATTAAGAGCATTTTAATTATACAATTTCCAGTTCAATTTCTGATTATGTTCAGCAGGCATGACTTCAAGGAAAATCCCTTCATAGCTTTGTTTAAGTAAGTGAAGTTGAGATTTTTAAATTTAAAGAACAGAAGAACACTACATAAAAAAATATTTCCTTGCGATCTCCAATCTGTTCCTGCTTTATTAAGGTCACTTTCTTTCTGTAACACTGGATTTCTCAATTTAAGCTCAAAAATAATACACTTTTTTGATAGCATAAATCAAGGTGCTCTTGTAGGTAAGAGATAATTGCAAGCTTGCTGTACTTCCTTAAGCCAGTACTCTCATACTGACGCACAATTTAATAACTTTTTTCTATCCAGGTAGAGTATTTTCATGTTTGCTTGTTTCCCTCACTCCACATCCAGCTTTTTCATCACCCTTGGTATAAAAACTTATCAGTTTACCCCAAACAATAATCATACAATTGCAACAATTTTAACTAGCTCTGTCACAATTTCTTAATATATTTTTTTGTAAATTAATATGACTGTAATATGTGTAATCAAAACACTCAATAGAATCTCATAACTTAGAAATTACTGTGTAAGAATAATTGAAGAATTAGTTATTCTCTATTCTTCTTCCAAGCCAGAAGTGGAATGATCCTACCTATTTCCTTCTTACATATAAGCATTGCATCCTGGAGACATGTCCTTATTATATACCAGTTATGTGCTTTTTTGCAGCATGGCATGCAACTGGGAAAAATATTTCCTTGTAAATGATTCATGTGATATGCAATCAAATAGCCACACAATAATTGTATATTTGCACTAAATTAATATAAGTATTAGCTACCATTGAGCTATTACCAATTTTTAGAATCTTGGTACCTGAAAATCCTTCCCTTGAAGATTGGCAACATGTAGTGTATTTTCACAGTTCCTGAAACATGGTAATTTCTTTCATTATGTGGTTATTAACAACTGATGAAAGCAGTCCTTGAAAACTAAAATAATACAACCAACCAACCAAAAAATAAAACAAACAAACAAACAAACAAAAAAACCAAAAAACCACAAACAAACAAAAAAAAACCCTCAAAACAATCCCAAGCAAAATAAAAAAGAGGAGAAGGGATATTTTGGGGGGAATATTATTTGGAGTGTTATTTATTGCAGTGAATTAGTATAGGTGTGATTCCATTTACAGATAAAAATACATGAAACCTGGAAAGTTTCCCCGGGAAGGTCTGTGGACACAGTGTTAATGCAATCTGTAGCATCATTGGTGCAGCAATATTCCTAGAGCAAAGCTGACAATTGATTTTTAACTATCTGTATGTGACTCACCATAAGCAATTGGCTCATTGTGATGAAGAGGAAAGGTAACATGGCATCTCAGCTGGGCCGTGAGCAGAGGAGGCAGCTTGTGTAGTGCTTGAGCCAGAACTGGGGAATCCATTTGTCTAAATACAACTCTCAGCCCTCTTCATCGTCCCTTGCCAGGAAAACCCTGGCAGCAAGATCGCCTCCTTGCTTTGTTCTCTGTGGTGTCAGTGGGGCAGCTGTGCCATGTGGCTCTCGAGATGGTGATTGCAGTCTCCATGTGGGCTCTGACTGCTGCTCTATGAAAGATGAACAGCTCCAAGGTCTGTGTCTGATGCATAAATTATTCACGGAACCATGTCACATAGAGGTACGAGTAAGCTCATCTTACAGCGTTGACTTCAGCTCCTTCTTCTTTTACAAGGGGACTGCTGATGGTTACACAGTGAGAAAGGGGGAAGGATTAGCACGTGATCATCTTTCCTCTCCATTAAGTTGATGTGTTTTGGCTTCACTTTGCAATGCACGGCATGGTGGAACAGAGTCTCCTACGGAAACAGCACAGCCTATGGTTCTGCTATGGTTAGACACACGCACATAAATTTTTGTCATTTGCTTACTGCCTTGGAGTTTGCTAAAAAGGTGCTCCAGATACAGCAGTGATAATCAAACAAGAAATTCTGTCTAACTCATGAAAAGATCCCAATGAAAACCTTTTAAACTGGTAAATTCTAAATTAAGCTAATATTTTATCTATATTGTATCATGAAATAAGAAGATGAACTGGAATGCATTAAAGACAGAAAGTCAGTATTGATTTCTGTGTTTCTAATTTAATTTTGTCATGAGGTAATGATTTTTACATTTCTATATTTAATTCTTCCATTTCCATTTTAAATAAATGAACCATAGTCTATGGAAGATAATAAACTTCAGCCTACCTATGTCAGGATTGTAATGACTACTCAAAGCAATTTCTGATGTTTCTTATTTGTTTGTTTTATGTGGTTCTTATTTTGCCCATTCGTAACAATACATTAAAAATCTTATTCTTCCAAGAATTTACTGTTTTTAGCATGCTTTTTTCACAATCAGTGTGTGAAGCTTTTTCAGAATAGAAACAAAATTGATGTGTGTAGTGCAAATTCAGAATGTCTCAAAGCAAGTTTTGAAAGACAGCTCTTCATTTGTCTTGTCTCTTGAATTTTTACACACCTGTTAATAGGACTTCACAGTAGTTTTCTTCACCTTTCTTCTCTCTTTTCCTGTTAAAAATCAATCATAGGGATTTCCATAATGAACAGAGCTCTAAGTGCTAAAGAATATACTCATAATAATTTCTCTTATACCTACAATAAGAGAAAAAAAAATGAAAATTTAAATCTTCAGTTATAGAAGGGTTACAACTAAAGATTCCTTCCTGAATTCAGATCCACTAGATGAAAAACTATTAACATTATTTTACTCTTAGGACAGATCACCTCAGAAAACTTAAGTCTTGGGGATTTAATTAAAAAAAACAAAGCTAACAACTTTTGCATCATTCAATTGTTTATAATCTCTACTTAACTGAAATTTAGGTATCATTTCTTCAAAGCTATTTTTTGTAACCACAAACAGCTAACAAAAAAACTTACCAAAGTGGGGCTTAAACAAGACTTATGAAGGCAGGATTCTATTTCTTTTTTTTTTTTTTTTTAAACTCTGCCTCCTGGCAAAGCAATGGAAGATTTGTTTCCTCACCTGGGGATACATAGGATGAGCTTGTCTGTTTCAAAGGGCAGGCTGAGCATGTATTTGATTGTATTTGATGTCGTTTTTGTGCAAAACCACTCAATATTGGAGGTTGCACAAGTGTTTTCTAAAATGCTATTCCATGACTCAAAGCCCAGCAGATTTGTATCCATAGCTGATGCTTATAAAAAGAAACAAAACCAAAAGAACCAAAATGCCAAACCATATGATTTTTGTGTACGTTCCCTTGCCAGGAAACTGTTTCTGCTCTTTCATCTCCAGCCCTTACAGTCATTTTGATATGGAAAAGTTAGTGCCGAATTAAGCAAGGAATTTCCAAACTACAAAATGTTTTCCTGTTAAACATAAACTGGGTGAAACTCCCTGCTGTTCTGTGAAACCCAATGTGTTCACCAGTAAGTCCTCAGGCTCCCTCTGCTCTTCTGGTGATAAAAACCAGGAGTGATTTGGCTGCCTGCTGACTATTTTGTTGTTTCATTTGCTGATTCAAGGGGTTGTATGCTCCCTGTTTTCAAAATTAATTGCTGCTTTCCGTAGTTCTTGATGGGGAAAAGCCTCTTCTATGAATAGTCTCTGCAGTCCTGAAAGCTTTCAATATTGTCAAATATTGCAGAACTTTTTTTTAATATAGGAATATTTCAAATCTTCCACACAGGTCTTATATTCAGGAAACACATCAATACTGCTGAAAATTCATCTGCAAATTATGCCAATTAAGTGATGATTGGTTTTGTCTTGTCATTATTTTTAAATTTAGTATTAACAACTTGCTAAAAAGAACAAGCAGCGCATTTGTGTGAATTGTGTTCATTATGTGACAAAAAAGAAAGATTTTTTCCCCTAGTTGTCACAGTTACATTTCTGCAAAGTACCGATGTTATGGTGGTCTTTGTAAAGGTTGGAAGTTTAATAATTGTTTCAAATTGAAATTAAGGTTTTTCTTAGAGTTGACATGATCATTGGTCATTACCATTTTGGACTAAAAACTGATTATCAATGCTGATGCATTACTCCTCAATACAAAAGATATTTTATGGTACATTTGCATGGCTTATCAAAGTATTTTAATTAGGTAGAAGACTTGCTCACACAACAAGCTGCAGGCAAATATTTTCTGCTAGTTTCAGCAGAAGAATTTCCATCAAGTGAGAGATCACTGAAGTGTGGCAAGAAAGGATTTGGTGAGTCACTTTTTACAGAAATGTACACATAAGTGGTCCTGAATTGTCAGGCTCATGTACAAAGGTGCCTGTTGTGTTTCCAATCCAGAACAAATTTCATTTTCACAGAAAAGTAAATTATATTACTAATTATCTTTTTTAGGCAAATAATGTTCATTATGAATAAATGCGTTCAGAGGAAACATGTGGTAACTAGTTTTTAAATTATTAGCCTGCTTTATTAACTGGCAAAAAATGAGAAATGAATTGTGAATGATTTTATAATTTCTAAGTAGCAAGCTGTGTTCCAATTGTTTTCTCAAGCATTTTAATTCTTTTTAGAACCTTGATCCTCATTTAGGCAATTGGAATATTTCCAGACATTGGTTGTAGAAGCATAGATACCTAAAAAGATAAAATAATCTAGAGGAAAATAAATTTCAATGTTATCATTTTCTTTTTCCTCATGTTCCACTTCTGCATTGTTTTAATCATTGCTTAGCTTTCTTAACATCAGCATCAGTCCTTGTTTTGGCTAAAGAAGTAAATAAGTATTCTATCAATTTCTATTTAATTGAAACTTTGTGTGGTTTGGTAATATAAAAGCATAAATACTTAATAAATAAATGCTTACTTTTTTAAACCAACCTTAATGAAATCAAATATCTAGTATAATTTATCAATATAACTTCATGCAAAGACAGCAGTGTGCTGGGGTGACTCCATGGTCTGGTGTCCCATTGTCTGGTTTTTCTTTCTGTCCAGAAATGTGGACTTAATCTAGGCCCAGAGAGAGAGATGGGGAGAAGTGGTGGAATGCTTGAGGTGTTTGTATTCAAAACATAGAAATAAGAGTGCAGAGCGAGAGATAGACAGGGAGATTTTTTTTTTTTTTTTTTTTTGTCTCTTGTTTTCCTTGTTGGCTACAGCACGAAAAGTTTTCCCAGGACTGTGTTTTTTCTGGGACTGTTCAGTTTTTATCTCTGGTCTAGAATATCAGGACAAAGGACTATCTGAATCTGCCATCTCTTCACAGAAACGAGAGGTTTCATCGTTTAATATCATTCGTTTTTTCACGTGTGCTGGTCTGAAAGCAAACCAGTGGGGGATCCCAAATCAGAACTACAATTTAATAAGAAAATTAAAATAAAATGTAGTAGTACAAAAGTACTGGCAGAGTCAGAATGCAACCTGACACCCTGTCAGTCAGTCAGGGTATTGGTAGCAGTCCCATCAAATGGTGGCTGCGCTCTCCTGCAGTGACAGATGTGATTCTGTTGAAGCAGATCCTACAGATGGGTGTAGTTTTTCTCTAATGGTCCAATGGTGGTGTAGAAGGGTCTGGTCTTCCTGTGAGAATCCAGTGGGAAAAGATTGCCTGTGATATTCCAAATCTCAGATTATATCCAGGTAGGAATGTTTGTCTCCTCCCCCTGCATGTAGCATCTCCCAGTGGGATGATGTAATTTTATCAGTCATGCAATGGGACTCAATGGGCCATTAACAGAAAATATCTCCCTGGAGGAAGGATGGGTCGTGGAAGAGATAAAGATCACTGCCCCACCCGGATTTAACAACTGGTGATAGAATACATACTTTTGGTTGCATCTTGCAACCTAGGATATCATGTTTGTGAGTACTTTGCTTGTGAAACACAGTTTTTTTCCACTTTTCTCCAAGAAGATTATCTCCTGAATCAGTTGGAGAGGGGCTGCTGGAATCAGCCTTTTAGAAGAGACCCCTTTGGGAAGTTTCCTTCCAAATTTTGTCTCAAACTGGGACAAATAGTTAAACAAATTGGGATTTTATTTATCAATTTATCCTATATCCCGAAAAAACCCAAAACAAACAATCCAGCAGAACAGCCAAAATAAATATTTTCTTTTAATTGTTGCTTGACTTTCATGTTTTATTGCTTTGTTATTTCTATGATCCTTATTCACAGATATGCTGTGTGTTGTTGGATAGGATCAGCAGTCTGCATTCTCTGATGAGCACCTTGCTGTTAGACTTGGCAGCACTATTCTTGCATGAGCAGACATTTAATGGAACATGGAAGAGTTTCAGGAAGATGAGCCAGGTCATCTCCACCCCAGTACCCAGCTTGTTTGTAGAAGGCAAAGAGTTTTAAATCCTCTTAGAGAAAATAACTGAACTGTGATTTCCAAATAACTTCTAAATGTTTTCACTGTAAAAATACTTTATTAAAAAGGAAATGTTAATATATGTAACTGATCATCTTTAGAATAAAAATCACTTGTGCCCCTGCCAGATGCATCAAATTTCAGATCTGAACCATAAGTTTAAGATGATTTCTCTGTATAACCATGTTAAAGAGGTATTCAGTTTAAACAGTCACCTATCCTGGTGTATTGGGTTCAGCAACTCTGTTCATTCTTGTTAGCACTCTTTTGAGGTGACCAACTCTCTTAATAAGAAACCTAAGGCTAATTTAAGGAAGCAAATATTTAATTAATTATTTAACAGGGATCAGGCTCACATGAGGGATGTTGTTTTGGTGGTTCTGTCTCTCCGCTCTCTTTGATTATTAACACTACCCTAATTTTAGGAAAATCTTGTCTCCAGACTCCAGTCATCTTATATTTTCCTCTTCTTGTTTGAGGGCATAAAACTGGCCTACTAGATTATTATATGCTTCATATTTTTGTTTTCTTTCAGTGATTTAATGTGACAAGAAATATAAGAATTTATCCCTGGCTATCAATAATGTTCTTTCCATGAGGAAAACATAATTTTCAGTCTGGCATTTATACTCTATTCAGCTCAATGATGAGCACAAGGAGTAGAATAGAAGAATTAATACATTGGGTTAAAAAGCCCTTTGGGGAAAAGGCTAAACACTCTTTATATGATCTCTAATTTTATATATTTATTGACTTATTACACAGTCCTAACAACAAGTAAATCCTGACAACATACCTGCAACACTCCTACAGAATAGTCCTATATTCTATATTTATTGTATTAGATTTTTTTTTTTCCCCAGCAGATACCAGGTTCCATTTTGACGTTATGGTTATAATTGTTGTTAATGAAAGGGGAAAGGAGAATAGGAGTATCACAGTCTGTGACTGTATAATAATAGTGCCATGATGGAATTAGTCTTGTTTCAACATTTAAAAAAACCCAAAAAAGATTATATCAGTAAAAAAATCCTAATAAAAATATATTGTTTTGCCATTGGCCTGATTAAGTGATGTAGTTCTAGATATTTAATACTTGCACCTTTTTATTTGGTAATGGAAAAATTCAGCAGCCTGTGGCATACATGAGACCAAACTTCATGGTCTCAATGATCATCTCTGAAGAGCTTGGGAACCTATATGAATGAAAAATTTTCTTGGGGTCTGATGTACTACACTGTTTTTTTCTGAAAAACATTTCTTAAAACACTGAATAAAATATGAACTTGTCTGACGCCAAATTTCTTGAAACCAGTCATTAAGATTTATTATTTCCATTATGAATAATGTCCATTATAAAAGAAGAAAAACATGACTGTAAGGCAAGCATATATTTTCTGTCATAGCACAGCAGTTTGTCTTCAATGACTGATGTTGTTTGCTTTTTGGGAAAATAATAACAGAGAAACAGCAAGTAAGAATTGTATTTTTAGCAGAAACTCATTGTTTACATTATTTTCATTCTTCGATAAAGTGAATGCTTATTGTTGTCAATAGTGACAAGCAAAAGCTACCTGACCTCTTCTTGTAGCTTAATAAAGCCACAAAGGTTGGTGAAATAGTCATGATGTAGAAAGCATTTACAACAGACCTCACCAAAATGTACACATCATGGCATATCTTATGAAAAGAAACTTCCTTAATAAGACATGATTGTCTCCTTGAGGCCTGTGTAAAAGACATCAAGCTACTAGAGAGTGTCCAAAAGAGGGCCATGAGGATGGTGAAGTGAGGAAGCCTTATGGGGGTGTCACTTGGTTCAGCCTGGAGCAGACTGCTGAGAGACCTAAGTGAGGTGTTCAGCATCCTCATGAGGGGAAGCACAGAGGCAGGCACAGATCTCTTCATCTCCTGACAACACAAGGGAAAGGTATAAAGCTGAGCCAGGAGGGATTTAGGTTGGATAGCTGGAAAGGGATCTTCACCAAGAGGATAGTTTGGCATGGAACAAGCTCCTCAGGAAACTTGTCACAGCACCAAGCCTGACAGAGTTCAAGAAGTGTTTGGACAATGCTCTCAGGCACAGGGTGGGATCCTTGGGAATGGTGCTATGCAGGGCCAGGAGTTGGAATCAATGGTCCTGATGGATCCCTTCCAACTCAACACATGCTGTGATTCTATGGTTCTTTTCTTAATGACTGTCTTGGGAATGGTTTGTATCCCAAAACCATTTTGGATTTGTGTCCAGAAGTGCCACTGTCCTCCCCTTCCAGCTCGGGAATATCGTGATGGGTGAAGGACATTGAGAGCCAGGGGCTGCTCTTCCTTTTTTTTCCCTTTTTTTTTTTTTCTTCCTTAGGCAGTGTGACCAGGGCCTGGCATCTTGCTTCTCTGCTCTTGTGCCACTTGGGAGCCCAGAGCTGGTGCTGCTGTGCCAAGAACCGGGAGCTGGGAGCTCTCCCTGCTGGGCCATTCCCTCCGCATGGCAGCCCAGCCTCAGGACAGCTGTCCTGAATAAGCAACTTGTTCTATGCAAAACATTCCACAGCTGAAAACATCATTATAATAAAAAAACCCAACTGTAGGACTGAAAACACAAAGTCTCGTTTTGTGCTCTCTCAAAATATTGCTATGTACTAGGACAATATATATGTTTAAGTTGATGAAACTTCTGTCAACACTGCTATGATTCTTTATAGTGGTGGGGTGTTTTTTTTCCCCAAGGATTCCATCTATTTATCAGTGAAAAACTCTATGTGAATATGTCTAAGTAAGTTTCTAAAATAATTTCATCTAATAGGATCAAAGAATTACAGAAAATCACTTTCCACAGAATGCAATGGTATGTTGTTACAATATATTTCAAAACATAATTTGTATAATCTGTATATCTATAATAAGATTTAGATTTGTTTCTTCACTATAGCACAGTTCTAAACAAACTTTCCAAAACAAAAATCAAAGAGCACTGGAGAAGCAGAAGAAACAAATTTGTAATAAAAGCCTAGTGTTCTGTACAGATAGTGAATGAAACTCTAGGAACATGAGTATTTTTCATCGTAATTTTTCATAGTAAAGATGTCATTGTAATAAAAGTATGTTTTTAAATTAGTGACATTTTCAAATTGGTTTCAGATTTATGTGAAAGCTGCACTAATGGGAAATAATCCAAGAAAAAAAGCTCAAAAATGTTAATTAGAAAGTACAATTCTTGTTGTGTCTTGAGCTACCAGAAATATCTGCTAATTGCTACCAGTCATCTCCTTTCATTTCAAGCTGATCTAATTAATTTCAAAACACCCTTGAATTTCAGAGTCTGGATTTCTAGGTTTCAGAAAATTTATTTGCTCTTGAAGGTTTTAATAAAAACTCACATATCATCTGAATCAGGTAGATTTTAAAGTAGATCCCATTTTAGGTAGATCTATGGTAAATTTTCCTTCCCATACCCTTCTTTCTTAATACAAAATACTTTTGATAAATAACTGAGGTAAACATTTGAGATAACTGTGTTCGTATTTAGGAAATTTTAACTCATTCATAACAGACACAGAGATAATTTAAAAAGATGCCATCTATTTATATACAGTTTTTATTAATCACTCACCTCTCATGAATGTGAATTATTATAGAAATTAAGTGTATGCATGACATATTTTCCATTCTGTGGATTCTGTGGCCCTTCTGAATGAAATATTTCTAAATGAAATATTTCTAAATGAAGTATTTCAGCTTAATTTATATTTTGTATTTAAGAATCACCCTAGAACAGGATGCAAAACAGTTTCCTGTGCATGTTTAAAAAATTTAGAGCACACATTTGGACACAAGGGTTGTGTTTAGAATTATGTCTAACATTAGAAAGTTCTCTCTGTCAGTTGATTGAAAACCACATTTGGGTGGAGGATAAGAATTCTGAAACACAACTGTACATTAAACTCAGATGAAAGTGATATCAGGTGAAAGTGTGAAATTAGGTGTTTGCTGGTTGATTTGTTTGTTTATTACCATCAGAAAGTGTGCTGACAGTGTTCAGCTTTTTCTCAGCTTTCTTTCCTGTGCAAAGGCAGACTTTGGATCCCCGTTTAAATATGGTTGAGAGATTGTTAACTTCAGACATCTGAATATTCAAAGTGTGCAGTGAATAATCACAAGTGTGCTTCCCTTCAAGTATCTGGCCAATGATCTCCCTTTTAGCCTGAAGCAATAATTGTCTGTGCATTTTAACAGTTCATTTGCTTTCACTACACTACTTGTTTCTTAGCACATTGGATTTTACGCTGTTTTGAAGGAAAACCCTTGTGATGGTTGAAATGAGCATTTGTATTAGATGTGGTGCAGTGGAAGAAATTCTGATACTGGCTGTGCACATTTTTACATGGATAAGCAGTGTCTGTGGATGCCATCTCTAAAAAGATTTATTTATATCTCTCCTCTTGTAGAAATGATGGATGAAGGTGCCATATTTATCATATAAGAGTGTTTTCCCAGGTATTGTTTTTTTACAAATACAAATACTGCCATAAAAAAAATACTCTCTGTGGGCTCTCAGCACCAGATTAGAGCGAGAGTAAAGTTTGCATAACACTCTAAACAGCGACCAACTACAAGAATCATTTCCCAAATGGATAAGGAAAGGAAAAGAATTAAGCACACTAATTTCTAAGCAGTTCTTTGACCCAAGGAATTATGTGAAGGTAGCATAGCATCCATAGAAGTCCTACAAAGTTCTGTAAACAGCTTCTGCTGCAAAATGTCAGTCTGTACAAGATTAGTATAAGGGATGAACTGAAATATGTGCTGCAGCCTCAAGAGGCAGCATAGCTGGGGATTCTAAACATTTTTCTATCCAGTTTAAATACAGTACAGTGAAATTGCCTTATTTCAAATGCTTTTTGCTATTGAAGTTTTCTGGAATGTTTTACTTAATTTCTCTCAGTGCAGTGGAGAACTGTTTTTTTATAGAAGATTCTGGTCCAAAGGAAGTTTAACTGCTTTCAACATTGAAACAGGGAAAAATATACAAGACAGAAAAAAGTCTGAAGTATATTTCATTTCCTTACTTTAACATAACATTCCTTCCTCTTCAGGTTAGATCTTTAAAAAAATTTAAAAAAGAAAAAAGAAAAAGGAAAGAAAAAAAAAAGTTGGGTGACTTTTTTTTTACCCTGTCATTACAATATTAACAGCAAATCTTATGATTGTAAACTCTTGTATATCTTCTTTAATTGAGTAAAATTACCCAGCATAATATTTGATTTCTAAGACGGAAAAAGAAGCAAGGGGGGAGAAGGATGAGGGAAAATGATTGTCCCCTGGAAAACTTTTCTGAATATGCTATTTTCTTATTTTGTCTCTGAGATATTTTAAGGATTGTAACACTCTTTAGTGAAGGACTTGACATACAAGGTTTTGCTCTCCCTTTTCCAAAGGTGTTAAATTTAGCAATATCTTTTATTGATGGCAAACACAAGTGCCTCACTACACCAGACTTATTTCTGTTCGTCTTTTAATTGAAAATGTCTTGTACTCTGTTCTCAGATATCTTACATGTGCAATACAATCACATGCTGTTATATAATTTTGTTCAAGTTGACAGCAATCTGAAAATGTACCAAAACCATCAAGAAGTTATTTTTGTGTAGATGATAACAGGTTGCAGTGCTTATAAGATGTGCTTACTGTTTTATATGTGTGTTTAATGGTGTGAGAAACAAATGTAATGGGTATCAACACAAAGCAGCACACAGTTTTTGAAACTGGAGTTTGTCTGAAGGATGCAGAGACTGGCTGGAGCTGAAAAGAGTATTGCAGCAGATACCTATCTGCTAAACCTTTAATTTACTATTTTATCCCTGAAATTCATTAACTTTTATTGTATAAGTTCAAATTAATTCTTAAAGTACACAGCAATATTGCTGTTCACTAATTTTCTGTTTTATTATTTTGGTAATTTTTCAGCTCCTAGGTAGGTATTACCATGTTCTTTTTCAAAAAAAAAACAAAACACATCACCTTTTTCTTGTTTCCAAGGCATTCTTTAGATGGCTTCTGAATGACAGATGGTCACCATATGTCTCTTCATATCTACAACATGTGTCTAAATGTCACCAGTGCCACCTTTGCTTTCCATGACAATTTGGAAAGAAGAGTTTGAAAATGGTGAGGGATATATATGGAAAATGTAAAGTCCCTTTGGCAGTGGAACCTGACTTTCTGAATTGTAGACATATTAGCCACTCCAGATCTTTAAGGAATATTTAGGTCTTAGACTTTTTTAAAATTTATTTAAATCACTCAGAGTGTAAAGAGTATGAATGGACTTCTGGCTTTCTTCAGCTGATAGCAAAACCCCATCTATATTATTTTTTCATCCATAGTTGAGCTATTTCTCTGTTGCCCCATAGTGTTGTCCTGTTCCAGTGTTGCATTAATTTTTCATGTGCTACAAAAACATTCCTGGCTGAAGTATTAATGTGGACTTGAAACACACGGTAAGTCTTTAACTCTCTGACTCCCTTAAGTAGTCTTTTCTTATTTTCTGTTTTATTCCCTGATTGTGTCACCAAAACCCTGAGCTGATTTTAGATTGTGCTCAGTCTAAATACATACAATGTCTGTATGCTCAGTCATTGAACATATAGGTTTAAATAACTAATAAAGAGTAATGAAGATCACGAAGGTAACTGGGATCACAAATCAAGAGAGTGATAAGAAGTTGGTCTAATTTCAAGTAAGGTAAGCACTTAGCATGTGCTTATCATGACTATCTGCATTTCAAATATGATAAAGCAAATAAAATGTTTGTGCTTGTGGTAAGCATGATAGCCAAGGGGAAGGGAATTGTAACTGCTGATAATTTCGATCTGAATTGTTAAAGACATTGTTTTTAAAAATCTTAATGCTTGATTTTATACAAACTAAATCATACACTACAAACTGTTAAGTAGTAAGGTGCATGAAGTTATTAAATTATATTTGAGATATAAACTGATTAAATATGTGTCATTGTCATAATCCCCATTTATTGAAATCTATATGGAAAATAATAGAGGTCTTTTAATCAATGCTAGAAGACTTAACCTTAAGACATTTGTTCCCACTCTCTAGTCTTCTGTCATTTGTGCTTTCTGGCATGGCAAGAGTCCTTGCCAAAACAACAAATTTAATATTATCAATTAATCTCCAGTAACAGTGCAATAAATGGCAAATGTGTTGAACAGAGAGCCTACATCCAAAAAGAATTAAATGAATTTTACCCAAGGAACCAAATGGTGCACCAGAAATTCTGTGAGCAAAAGCACTCAACCATGAAGTAGCAAAAAACACTTACTCAAGATAAGTAAAGGGGAAAAAAAAATGTTTTGTAATCAGTAACATTATTTACCAAACCACTCCTCTTCCATTCCCTTAGTCTCAACTCCTAAGGGAAACCAACAAATTACATTCAGAAGTTGTCTCTGAAGTCATAAATCTAAAAAATATTAACAAATTACAAATCACAGACTCAGCAGACATATTAGTTTTCTGACATATGACAAATTCTCTCGCACCTAACATCCAACTAAGCCGTCAGTGTTCTAAAATCAATATTTATCTTTTTCTTTCTATCGAAGAGGGTTAATGACTTAATCATCTCCCTGTGTCCTAACAGTCTTTTGTCTTCTTTTGGTTCAGGTTGTTATTTTAGCTCCAATTGGTTAATTGACTTATATAGTAAATTACTGCCAGTGAAAAGTTCTGATGTCTCCTGTTTCTGTTCTAAATTTGTGTCAGAATTTTGAAAGAAAAGTGAGAAGCAGTAGAAAAGCTAGAGTTAAGAATATAGATGCTTCATTGACTTCAAATGACAGTTGTACATAATTTTCATTTTAATTCCAATACAACACTGATATTTATTTTCTAGAAACTCTGATAATTTAAATTTCATTAATTTCATATCTCAGAAATTGCTCTGTTTAATGCAAAAGATTTGGCACTAGATGACTACAATGAAGATGTTGTAAAAGCTACAATTTTGTGCAAAACAGCTATACTGTCTTCACATTTCTCTGTGAACGCTGACTACAAAGTTGCTCCATACAAACACATTTAAAATTATGTTCAGGGTATTCCACTCAAATTAAATTTTCACTGGTAAAATATTTTAATTAATCCTAATTTCTTTAGTGAGTATTTTTATTCTTGGTTAAAATGCTTGTCATAAATTTCTGCAGGAGAAATTGCCATATTAGCACCTTATACTGTAAAATCCAGTAATGGATTTTAGTAGTAATAATTACTATGGCAATGCTTTCACTAGTTTTGTAAATTGTCTGAAGCTGGAAAAGCTTAATGAGACATTCTAGTGTGATAGATAGATTAGCGTGAAAATTAATTTGTGTTAATCCACCTTACATAGAAGAAGTATGAGTGTAAAAAAATGTAAGTAGGAATTACCTATTTCAAAGTATAACATCATTATTAAATACTCATCCTTAGGGACCTATTTTATGACTTGTGGGGGTATCTAACCATGTGACTGCTTTATCTGAAATGGATTATACATGTCAAGTCTTCCTTTACACAACTTTTTTTTTAAATTTAATTTCATATTTTTTTTCAGAAAAATACTTTTAGCTTTTCAACCCTACAGTCTGTGTCATAGCATTTTAAAGACTCTGCTTTCAAGAATACATAAGGATTGTGCAGGTTTTTTGTGTGCAAATCTAATATATCCTAAGATTTTTCAAATGTGGAATCATCAGTTTCACTAGACTCTCTGAAAACAGCTAAAATAAACTAAATTGTGCTAACACCCTCCAAAGCTGCAAAGTAAAGGCTTTACTTTAACAGACAATATCACTAGGATTAAGATAATTTTGTAATATGGCAATCTCAAGGAAATAAATACACTTAGCAGCACCAGAACAGGTCTGGAGCTTATGTTCCCTTTTCTGAAGGAAAGATATTTGCAATCAATAAAAGGAGGAAAAACTTTTGAAAATGTCATCATCATTTCATTTGGAAGAAAAGCCTCCAGAAATGTAAAGAAGTGCAGAATGCAAAGAGAATCTGCTAGAAATGTGATCGGAAAAGGTTTCATTACCATTTCATCTGCTGTTTTGAGGACTACCCATAGATACATTTCTGGAGGTATATCCTTGCTTTTCTACATAAATCTAACATGGGATTGCTGATTGTAGACTTCAGGTGTTAGCATGGAGTAAATGAGCACATGGAGAGGATGGCAAATTTTAGGTACAGAAGCAACAAATTGCCTAGCTAACTAAAACCCATCATTTAGTGGCATTTTTCTGCTTAGGTGTCATAATATACATTCTTCTAAGGGATCTGGATGAACAGAAATTTTTCAGCTTAGCTTAGCTAGCAAAGTTGATGTGTAGGAAAGAATTGTAACTATAACATAAATAATGTACTTTATCCTTAGCAACATAATTATATCTTCAGCAATAAAACAAAAGCCTGGAATACAAAAGAATGACAATTCTGTCAGTGAGTGTGGAATCACTTTTCTTGGTATGGTAACACAAGACAAATGCTTACACAGATGATTTGTTAAATTGACCAAGTCAGAGAGCAGTAAGCTTTGCAGAAAAATAATCTTGGAAATTTTATTATGCTTTGTTTGAAATAATAAGCCAAATGAACCTTTGGATGGAGAAAGAGTGAGCACCATTGCTGGCTGCTACTCTGAAGGGACATGGACATATTTTTCCAGCAATTTGTCATAAAAATACAGGAAAGTGTTTGCAGACGTTAGCAACAGCTATATTATCTTGGCATTCTGGAGCTGGACATCAAATAAAATTGGCAGAGCTATAGAATTATAGTGGATAAAGTGAGGCATCTGTACCAGGACTGTCTGAAGATGTGACCATTGAAGATTTTACGCCAAGCAAATCTAGATATTTCTAAAGGTTTCTAAACTAGCTTATCTAAAACACACATTTTAAAATGCATTAATAATAATAAAAAAGATAATAAAAATAAACCCTTTGTTAAACACTACCAAAATCTGTGGAATATAACTTGACTAGCATTACTCAATTTAGAAAATCTTAAAGTTGGAAGTAAATCAAAGTAGATGAACTGAAGCAAAATAATTTAATGTGATGCATGAAAAGGTAAAGATCAGGAAGTTAACTGAAAATAAGCTATGTAATTTTCATTAACTATGCAAATCAGAGAAGTGTGGTTTTTGTTTAACTTCCATTTATCTGGATGCAAACATTTGACAGGGAAATTTGAAAAGTTCAAAAATTGTGATTAAAATTAAAATTCAAATTAGGCTTTTTAATCAGCACTTAAAAATCTTCCAAATACTTGATTAATAATAAATGCAGTTTTATTCATTACTGTGGCAATTAAATGATAATTTTTTTATTATTATATTGGAAGTTTAAAAAAAACATCCAAATTGTTTCCAGTTATCAGAAAAACTGTAAAAGTATTTGGAAGGAAATACTTTTCTACTGTGATCTTATGCGTGTTTATACCTTCATCTTGTTGTAATACACAAAACTTTCTGTTCTCTTCCATGCTGGGAAAAAACAACATCCATTCCAAATGCTTGAACCAGGGCAAAGCTGAATTATTAGTGAATTATTTTGACAAATCCTAAGCATTCAGACCAGCTACCCTGAATTTCAGAAGTGCCCGTGGTCCCTGTTCTGATTTATGCAGAAAGTGCACGTGCTGAACAGCTTGGAGGCTTAGGCTGCATTCCTGATTTCTTCCATTTAGATTGCAGTGTGAATTTAGATGCTTAACTTATGGCACTTGACTTTTCTGTAGCTGGAATTCTTACTCATCCCGCGTAAATATGAAGGATGAGGTGGGCACCTGAACTTTTCCTTTCCAAAAAGTGCAAGCTCAAAGCAAGATTCCGGTGAGCTCCTGCTTTTTTATTGAGGTTCATGTGCCTGTTAGCTGTACACATAATTTTGGCGGTAGGGTTATTAAAACAGAAGTTAAAAAAGCTGAATTTGTCATTTATGAAAGAGACTTTTTCAACTGACAAGTGTTTTCTGAATAATAATTTTGGAGTATATTCTAAATTAATAAACTCAATTCATTATTGCTGCAGGAGTATGTTTATTATATTTTCACAGGGGTAGAAGTTAAGAAAAGCACTAAAAAGTCCCAAATTTTGAATGTACTTAACACATGCTATTTATTCTCTTCAAGTAGTTTTTCAGGGGTTTTTTGATTGTTTGTTTTGTTGATTTTTGTTTGTTTGTTTGGTGGTGGTTTTGGTTTTTTTTTTTTGGGGGGTTTTTTTTTTTTTTTTGGTGGGGGTTTTTTTTTTTGTTTTTGTTTTTTTTTTTGATTTTTTTTTTTTTTTTTATTTGGGTTTTTCTAAGGTTAACACTAGAGGAAAAATCAGCTTTTTAGTCTCTCATCCTACTGTGGAAACACATCTTCCATCAATCCCTTCAGAACTCAGAGGGAAGTGCAGAGGTGCTGGGAATACGGAAACTCTGCCTGAAAAGCACATGATGGTGGCTGAATGAAGCATCTTAGGAAATTTACTTTACAAAGAGGTGCTTTAGGTTTACAAGTGTGAGAGTGTCTTGGTTTTATTTTTTTATTTAGCTTTACAAGACTATCTTTACAAGAATGCAGTACATGAAGAGATGACTGCTGATGTAGGAGATCTTTACTAAGCAAAGCAGTGTTTAACAAAAGCAGACTGAAACAACAGTTTAGGATGGTGACAGAACTCAGGCCATTGGGAATACAAAATTTTCAAGGACAAAAATTAAAACTTTCTGGACACAGAAAGGCATCACAGGAACTGTGGATGCAAGAAATTACTCTGGTTATTAAAGTTAAGAAAAAGGTAACTTTTTTGCTCTTTAATGTGTGAGTTATTTTTCTAAGCATTCTCATGAGGAGGCATAAAGTGGAGGATGAGGAAAAATGGAGATAACAGTGCCAGGAATAAATCCTGACATGTTAAAAAAGCTGATAATTTTTTAAAATTAGTGTTGTCATTGTAGTCAGCATGATTATAAAAGAGCCAGAGCGCCATTTTTCTGGGTTTGTGGTTTGGTTGTTGGGTTTTTGTTGTTTCTTTTTTTTAATTGATCAGCTTTTGCAAGCAAAGCACAAATATTAAAACTGAGATATTACAAAATTCAAAATGTAGTAAAATCTGATTTTTCAGTTTTAGTTTTGACAAGGGAAAGAGCTTGGACTTCTCAAGAATCATAACTGTTCTATTTTAATTCTCTGGATTTGTATTGCTGTTTTGAAAGAACCACCCACACCCAAATGATAGGTTCCCACCCTGTGGGAAGAAGAACAAAAAGAAGATCAAATAAACATGAAAAGAAACAGCCCTATTCCAGATTTTGTTGAACTGAATGATATCAGACAATACAATTACCAAATCAAACTTAGTCAGTTGATTAACCACAATTATAACACTCAGCAAAAAGACATTATAAAATTAATATAGCCAAAAATAACGTGACAAGATGAAATCAGCTGATAGCCATTTCACATGGATTCCAACCTCAAGAATGTGCTCATTCCAAGGCACAGGCCGAGTGTAGCGAGTGGGGAAATTTCAGAATAATCTCCAAATATTTTATCCATGAATTCCTAAAGCAAATGTTAAATGCTGATTCCCTAGTAAATACTTGACTACTGGAAAAAAAAAATAATACAGGTCTACCTTGCTAATATTTTTAATTCAACTCTGCTAAAATTGTGTCTTGCCAATATTTTTTTTTTTTTTGCTTAGATTCAGATGTGCAGAAGAACACATCCATTCATATCTCTGAAGAAAGTCAGAATGTGATTGGCTTTGTAGTATTTTCAAATGTGTGAAATATTTGTAGTTCATATCTACAGTAGGAATTTTATAGTTCATAGTATCTTCAGAACCAGGTGGTATCAAATCCAAGGTTTTCTTTTGGTGATACAAGTTGAGAGATTTGGTCTTCATGAATCTCAAAGTTAGGCTTTGAATGTCTCTACACTGTCATCTTCAGAAAGCAGAATCCATTGGTCTAGACAGAAAAGATAGATATGATATCTAGCTAGACAGAAAAGTGGCAATGTGATGAAGCAGAAATGTGTCCACCCCAAATATTTGCTGAGGTACCAGATAAGAGGCACCTTTGAGTGCTGGTGGTGACAACATTTTTATCCAGTAAATTATGATAACTTCTCCACAAATAATGAGATTTATTGGACCTGTTAAAACAAAAAAAAGCATCTAGCTTTGATCTCTGATTTGGGTTTGGAGCCTGAGAGCCTTCAAGCATTTTCCTAGACCAAGTAATTCAAAAGAACGTTGGCAATGTAAAAAGATGGCCAGCTCTTGGTTCTTTCGAAAAACAGGAGTTCGCAGGATTGGATTGGCCAGAGCCTCTCAAACAAGTAATTAGAAACCAAAAATGAGCCTCATTTAAAGAATTTTGGTGTTCCATAAAGCAAAGGCCACAGCATGAGACACAGGAGGAAAACCCAGCCCCTCACAGTGCTTTCTGGTGGAGCACCAGCAGAGGCAGGAGTGGCATGTACTCACAGAGAAGGAGCTGCTGGCAGCGGGATTTTGGAAGTGAACATTCATTGGCACATCTTTTGGCACAAACTGAAATGTTACAGCCTGGATCCAAAGTATTGATACCATGAAGTAGCCCCTGCTGACTGCATCCTCACGATCACAGTGTGCTTTATCTAGATTCCAGCCTGTGATGTGAAAATCAAGCTCTGCCTAGGAATGTCACTACCAGTGGCAACCAAACAGCACAGAGTGCACCCTCCTGAGCACAGCACAGATGGCACTGTGGAACAAGAGAGAAAGTTCATCCACATGCTATGCTACCTTTGCATCTGGAGGCTCCAGGCAATCCAGTAAGGCACTAAAGAGGATCAGGTGCTGAGGATGGCCAGAACCCAGTGGCACGGGAAGTTAAACCTATTGCACCATGAAGACTGTGCAAAATTAATGTATTAAATAAGTGACTTAAATTTATTAATTTAATTAATTTATTTTATATCTAGTTTGTTTAAAAATGACTTGAGTAGAAGGATTTAAGGACTGACACCATGAAATAACCACGTGCTTGAAATGTCTTGGCCAGAACAGTCAAGTGAGAGCATTGCACAGCAATCTATATTGTGCAGTAAGTGACAGGTGAGACAAGCAAGCTTTAGAGGCAGATCTGTGCAATCCCACTCTTAATCTACTGAAAGGCTTGAAACCCAAAGGCCATGCTCCAGAGAGGATGGGAACTTCCTGGTCAGGAGGTTATTAGTTTAGTTCATAGGGTTGGACTTTCTGAAGTAGCTTAGTCAAGACCAAGGATCAGAAAACTAAAGGTACATTTTGCCAACTATTGTAGCTCTGACATGCTGTGATTAGCAAATAGCTGCAGCAAAATGTCATGGGTTTCAAATGTTCAGAGCCAAGAGGATGTCTGAATTCAGTCTGTTTTTTCAAGTCATATATCACACAGTAAGGAATAGATTTTTTTAGTAAGACTGCCAGAAAATTAATGGTTGAAGCAGGAAATCACTGGACCAACAAAGCTGTGATCAGTGTAAGTTATAGCATATCCCAAATTCCTTTCCTGTCTGTGTATTTAATTCTCTTGTGACTTTTACTAGAAACAGGGAGAAATGCATGGGTTTGGCAGATAGCTCAAGTGATTTCTGCACATTATAGAGGTGGTTATGACCAGAAATTGAGCTAGATGCAGGTGACTTCTGGAAGGACCTGTCAGTAGTGGAGGGAGCAAATTTCCTGTGATAACATACTTAAATATCTAATTTTAATGCTTCCTGTGTATTACAACATTTATGGAAGTTCCATGATATTTCACTTCTTTTTATATCCAGCGTAGGTAAAAAAAAAAAAAAAAGTGCTAAATATTCAAATATATTTTCCCTATTTTTTTGGCAGATAATAGAGAGCTAGATTATTAATAATTATTGCCACCATGAGATGCAAATTTGAACCTTTAGGCTCCTTTTGCATTGCAACTGAAAGAAAAAGGGAGAAAAAACCCCAAAAAACAAGCTCTAAAAACAATTCATGAATACTTAATGAATGAGCAAACATTTGCAACATATAAATATTTTCTTTCTCCTCGTCAGTATTCAGGGGCTGTGTTGCCATCTGGCAAAGGTTTCAGTTGACTAACGCTGAAGCAATAAATTAATACAGTAAAAGATGCTACCAACAGTTTTAAACCAATTAAAATGCCGGAAGCAGACTATGTGTGTTAAAATGTCATGTCATGATCCTGCAGCAGAGAACCAAAGAGCTGTACTAATCCATGTGTGAAAGAACAAAGATTGCAGGATTCAAGAGTATTGCTTGGTGTGAGCCTTATGGCATGCACAAATATTCTTGTAATTCAAAATGGTAAATATTCTGACTCATAGGAGGGTGGACAATAGTTTTATGATAGAACAGAGTTTGTCTCAATGTTTTTAGTGTTTAATTTGGATGCAAGAAAAAAAAAAAAAAGAAGAAAAAAAAATAAAGGGTAAGTCAAGTGTGTGTTGTAGCTCTCCTATTACCATTCAAATGCTTAATGGAAAAATGGTTGAGAAAACTCTCAAGTCACAAATTTTCACTGCCTGGAGACAGGGAACAGCAAAAGGGTGCACTGGGGTTCAAGGACCAAGCAACAGCTGCATCTGTGGCTCTGTCTTGCCAGAATTTAGACTGCAAGATAAGAACCAGGCTCTGCAGGATGCCCCATCTGGAGTTACATATTCCAGCACAGGGCAGTTTCATTCTTCAAAGGAATGGAGCAGAGTTTGCTGCTGTCTTTTGAAGGGTCTGGTTTTCTCCAACTTTTTATGGAGACAGTAAAGGTGGACTCCTTTATTGGGGAAAAATGTCACTGGATTTGCAAGCTGAGTGAAAATCTCTCGCAGTGGTAATGGAAAGCAATGCCATAACCTCTCCTGGATGAAGCTAAAGAATTTCATTTAACTTTTGAGGATTTTTTTCTCCTTTTTTTTCTTTAAATCAGGACAGGATACTTTAAAACGGTCTGGCAAAAGGATGATATCAAAGATCTTTCTGGAGGTTTCCAAGGCAGGGAATACCTATGGGAACATTCAAGACAGGGAAGAAGCCCATTCCCAAACCTGTCAGTTTGGTATGTCACTTTTGTACAACATAGAAAGGGAAGAAAAGAGACAAAATGTTCCATATCCTTCAAAAATGACAATATAAGAAAGTGGAAATATTTTTCAAGAATTTCAACCACTTATTTGCTTTCTACAGATGTTTATTAAGGTAACAGTAGTGTGGCTGTGTTACCAGAAAATATACAACTCTGTTAATGTCTTCTGCAAACATAGTGGAGGATGTTTTCGATTGTAAATTATTATCATTGTCATTATGAGAAACAAGTTGAAACAATGCAGTAAAACCTGCTAATAGCAAAATTATGCTAGAGTTTTTTTTCTGCTAAAACTTAATCGCTAAGAATAGAGCTAGCTGAGTGACACAAAAATGTACCAGGCTGGAGTTGTAGCTTTTAAAGGTATGAATTCTATTAGATGATTGCTACTGAAATATCTGAAATTTCAAAATGATATATTGTAATAGTTTTATGTATTTTGGAAGCAGAAATGATCCTTTTAATGTTTCCTGATCTCATTGCCGTGGGACAAAGTCTTGTCCTTTCGTCATGAGTGGCAACGATTTAAAGATTTGTAAGGAAAACTCTGGTTTTCCTGAAGTATATGTTGCTACTGTCTTGTGCACTTGTACAAGTCAGACATCCTCAGCTTCCATTTCTGTTAAAAAAAGCTTTCCAGTTAAGTGTTTTTTAAAAAATATTACTTATAAAGATTTACCTACTAAGTTAATTTTTGTATGTCATATTAAAAATGAAATAAATTAAAACTAAATACTAAAAAGCTTCAAATCTATTTACTGAATGAAAATGCCATTTTCATTTGGACTACAAGATCTGACATAATGTCTGTCATAACTAATTCAAAATGCTCAGAGTACAGGAAATTTAGAGGGGAAATGCTATGAAGATTCTTCCAGTGACTCTTGATTATATAGAATTATATAACACAAATACATGTAAAGGAATTTTATAGATGAAAGTAATGCCTATGATTTATTACAAACCAACTATTTTTTCATTAAGATTACAAGGTAAGGTTATTTTCTCTTATAGTGATGCAAGACTTTTGAGAATTAACTTACAAACTCCCCACAACAACCCTTCTCCATATTTTTGTTTTGCAGGGGTCTGTTTAAAATAACACTGCAGACTATTATTTTTCAGGGAGATAAAAGCAAAGGAGTAATCAGGAATTGAGTTTTGTTTTTACCATCCTCATCTTCATAATCACTAAGGAACATCAGCTTGCACCCAGAGAAATCTGCATCATCATCTATAAGTTCTAGCAGCTGAAGATTTTAAGAGCTTTCAGCAAAATTATTGTAGTGTTGTGGTGACTGGCATACCTCCACTCAACTCTCTGCTCTGGTACTTCTGCAGCTGCTTTGATAGAGTAGGAAAACTGATTTTAAATTGTTTCCTTTTATAAACACAACTCCTCCCCAAATTCTGAATTGTTTCTATTAAATTTTGATCAGTGATATGTGAGAAGGCAACTAAATATTTGAAGATACATGTAGTCTTATCTTTCAATAATTTCCAGAAATATGAGTGTCTCCCATATTTTCAGTAATGTTATGTTAGCAGCAAGCAATGATAAATTGCCAAAGATAATAGTAATTTTCTTCTGAAACACCTTTTACATTGTCCACTATTTCCAAGCTCATTCCAAAGCTACCTGGAAAAGCAAGGAATGGGTCATTGTGTAGCAAATAATTAATTTAAGAAACCTTAAATCAGATGGGTGTGATACACCATTGAAAATATATGAAGCAGATGTTACCAAATATTCTCTTTATAGACATGGGCAAATCTTGGCAATAAGAACTGGTGAGATTTTCAGACCTAGCCTGTATCTACTTATAGGAAAGGGTTAAATTGGCCCTGCTACCAGAGGGTGCACCAGGCTCAGGATGCAGCAGCTTGGGAAAGGCAGATGGACCATCTCATCCCACCTTTCAAGGGAACACAATGTGCAGTCAATAGGGAAACCAGCTATGGTCTTCATCACAATCCATCCTTTGTCTTGGGCTTGAGATATCCCTTATCCCTTGAGATCACATCATTGATCCTGAAACTTGTGAAGTGGTGAAGACATTCCAGAAAATGAACATAAACTACCTCAAATATACAATTAGTTTGTGTAGCATCATGATTTTATCTTGAAGAAGATGCCAGCATGGCCAGCAGTCACAGTCTGGACATCCAGGAGTTTACAGTTTCTACAGCACCAGGTTTTAAAGAAAAGGGCAAACTATGCAACAGAACATGAGCAGTATTTAAATTCAGACACCAGGGATCTTCTAGGGAATTGACTTTAAGTAAACAGTTTGAGAGTATATTGAGAGTTCTTGCAGAGCATTTTATAGCTGCAGTGAACCACTTAGCTGGCATGTTTTAAGAACTGTTCTCTTATTTGAATAATGTAGTGCTGCTATTAATGTTTAAAACACAGATACTTCTTGTATACCTTCCCAGCTGATGTATCTTAATGAACTAATTCCAACTGAATGGGATGAGTCACTGTCCTATTGACCCATGTTCAAAATAACTCTCAAGATTTGTCTAATTTTGTCTAAAATTATACAGGGCAGACAGAACCTCCAGGGAAGCTTCTGTATGGAGATGCTATTTCCAAACCAGACAGACAGGATGATTGAACAGATAATTTGCAGATATGATTGTTATTGCTACTGCTCGCCTTGAGCTTTAATATGTTCAGAAAAACCTTTTTGTTGGTTTCAGGGCTTTTGCAAACTGCTGCTGTGATAATTTCACTTCAGTGATTCCAAAACCAACTTCAATTATATGATCAATTTTTAAATAAAAGAAGAACAGGAGAATTAGGAAATGTAAATGGATCTATTCAGTTATAGTCATCTTTATTTTTGCAGTCTGCACATAATTGTTATAACTGGTAAAAAACCCTCTTCTTGTTCTGAAACTAAAACATTAGCAGTATGCAAATTAGCAGAAATGTCGGTGCAGCAGTTCACACAGGTGTAGAGCACAATTCAAAGCTTGCCTCATAATATTTTGCTCCAAATTTGCTTGGCTAGCCAGAGGAATGTGTGGATTGAACTTCTGAGTTGTTAGCACTAAGATGCTGTCTTTATTTTCTCATTTTAGTTGCAAAATTATTATCCCAAATAAACCCTAACGGAGTTGTTATTGTCAGCACATTTTACATCCCAAGCATGATACTTCCATAAAAAAGAGACAAGGATTTTAATTTTTTTTCATTTTACAATTATAAGATACAGACTTTGTGAGGTTACTTAACACTTCACAATACTGAGAGCTAAAATGGAAATGAAGATTGTGAACTTGAAGGCTAACCCTAAATTATTTAAACTTTGTCCCCTTAAAATTTACTAAATTGAGAATATATTTTTAATTGGTATTTCCTGAATTCTACAGAAACCAGGAATTTAGAACTAGAAGGACATAAAATTTGACAATATTTCTTTCAGTGAATTTATCTCCTTCCTGAACCGCAAAATCTCAACCCACACCACGACAAGAATTTTAGTCAAAATATTACATAATTGACAATTTTTCAAATACTTGAATTTTATCTTAAATTTCCCTCCCTTAGTTGCTTTATGCAAATACTCTCTTTTTCTGTAAAGTGCAAATTAATAATTCACTAAGCAGAATAGCTCAAAATATATATGGATATATCAGACAACTCTTTTCTCAGGGTGGAATTTAAAATCCAGTTGTCTTATTCTGTAACTGTAACTTCTCTTACTATTTTCTATCCCTGCTTGTTTAGCATATAAAATTTAATGCTGGTTAGAATATTTTGTGTTATATGTTTTGCTATATAAATCAATAATTATATTCTAGGCTACAACTGCATTAGAAATTCCAACTGCTGCTTAATCAGTTGATCAAATAACTCTTTTGTACAGTATTAACAGATGTGTTGACTTTCATAGCATGTTGTTTACTGTAAAAACACAAAGAATTTGCAACAGCATTTGGAAAAATGTGACTTACACGCCTGAAAGTGTGTCTTACTGAAGTCATGTATCACTGCACTGTGCAACTCCTACGGAAATATGCATTTAAAACTTGGTGAGTGTGAAATGTTTTGCAATAACTTGGGAAAGTAGGCTGCAGAATGTCACACCACAGCATGGGGACATGAGCAGAACCTACTGTTGGGGTTATCCTGCCTGTGAAAACATGTATAGTTGCACAGGACAATGCTGTTTCTTGTTCTGACCAGGGATCCTCAGTTACAGACATTCATTAAAACCAACATTTTGTGCCATGAGTCTGTCTACCTGTTGTTTCTTCATGGTGCCTTTCTTCATTAACATTCTCTTCACAAATATTTGCCAGAAATACAAGAGTTGGCATTTTCCTAGTAATTTTCCAGCAGTTTTTCATGTGAGATGAGTCTTAGCCAGCCAATGGCACTGTTTGCCGTGCTGGCTATGTCACACTGCGAGGCAGATGATCTGACTGCCTCTTGCTCACTGTCAGCTTGAGTCACTTGGCTAAACACATTGTCAGTGGTGTGGGAAGCATGGAACAATGCCTCAACTGTATTCTGTTAGAGAATTCTTTCCTTAATATTCTCATCCTTAATGTCAAAAACTCACATATTCAGATGAAAGAAAACACATATTCTAGATCCTGAATACCTCAATTTCTATTTGCTGCTTGTCTTAGTCTTTGCCAATTGGAGTAAATAGAATGATATATGCTGATACCACAGTTTGACCTAACAGGAAAATAAAAAAAAGTTGATGATAAACCTCCTAGCAATGCTTAAGAAAGCTGAACCATTATTTAACAGATTTGTTCGTATTTTTTTAAACAAAAACTGTGATTTAGATACACAATCCTGGCAAAATATCAGCCACAGAGACATCTTGGGTCATCATGACAGGTATTTATTATTTCGTTTTACAGCTACATAGGACAATCTAGATTTTGTTTTCTTTTCTAGTCAAAGGGGAAACTATGCTGTCTTTAGGCTCTCTGTTCCTCCTCTGAGCGTTGCATGGCAAGGGATGTTACACGTGCAATTTTCTTCATGCAAGCTACAAAATGGTTTCTCTTGTACAATTTCATGTTTCAGAAGTTTATCAGGCTTGACATTTTCGGGGTTTGCTACAATATGAAATACATTTATTTAGAAACTTTCTTAAGCTCTCTGAAGCAAGTTCATGTGTGTGTGATGACTGAAAGTCATCATCTTGGCTTTTTTTCTTGTGGCTTCAGCACCCCCCACCACTCTGTACCCCCCGCCCCTTTGTTTTGTCACATCCGAGGAGATTTGTGGAAGGAAAGTGTAAAGTGATTTTCTCGGTTTCCTAGGCTGCAGGCTGATTAGACATGTTGAGGTGCACTTTGGCTCTGCGACAGGGCTTGACAAAACTGGTAGAGCTGGCAATTCCCTTAAGGGACATTTTTAGTACATAACTCTTAAATAAGAAAACATCTGCTGTTTCTCATACTGCTTTTCTGCATTCTCTTATTCTGTCTCTCAAAATTAAAGACGCAGAGACAATTGAAAATAGTTTCATTTTCCCTCTAGAACAAAAGAGTAAATCCTTTTAAAAAACTATTAAACTGTTGTTGAGATTCATTACAGAGGCAGATGGGTCAGAAAATCATCACAGAATTGAAAGCAGTGCACATAATTGTACTACTTGCTAGCTTTTTATTTCTTTCTTTCTTTTTTTTTATTTTATTTTCTTGCTTTTGTCAGGAATGTTCACAAAGTAAATTAATTAAGCTGTTTATTCTTTTGTGTGATAATAAGAGAAATTCTAAGGTCTTGCCCGGACATCCATTACAAGCACACAAAACAACTTCTTATAAATTACTGTTCTCGATGATTTTCATAGGTCTCTCATAAGTTGTCATCTTTAGAGGTCACACAATTATCTCTCAAACTAACATTAATATGTTTAGAATAAAGTCTCATTAAAGTCAAAGAAACAAATTATCTCAAGCCACTTGGGAGTAATGCATTCACATGCAGATAACAAATACTGATGAAAAAACTTGCTAAAATATTCATAACCAAGGAAAATCACGGTTTGCGTTACTGGGTATCCAAAAGGACTGTACTTCTGATTCAAAATGTCAGATTTACTCCAGATTTACTTTTTAATTATTTACAAATGTAGTTCAGATGGAGCTAACTGGAAATTTTAACAGGTTTTATGTGACCACTTCTCTAAGATGGCTTAATTTCTCAGGATTGTCTTTGGCAAATGATGGAAACAGTAGACCCCTTCTGTGGTACATTTGGATCAACAAGCCATATCACAGGTTGTATCATGGCTTACACCTTGGCTGCTTCTTTGATCCGTGCTCAGAGGGAATATGGAGCTGGTACCCCCGGCAAGGCTGAGTTTGAGACACAAGACTTGCTTTCCATTGATGGCAAAATCCAACAATCCCAACTCCCTAAAAGCACAGCACAAGTTGATAAGCAGTCACAATAAATAAGAGCTATGGCAAAAGGCAGAACATCTTTGCAGTATGCTAACCTTCAGATGTCCAAATTCCACAGGAATCTATCACATTACATAGGTTTTCAGGATCTTTATAAAATGCTTTTATTTTCTGTTTTCACTTGGTGCAGTTAAGGAAATTACTGGCTGCTATGGAAGGACAGAACATATATATCAAAAATAATATTGTGGAAACCCAGGAGAGAGATTTAAGGGAGAGAAAAAATTTACAAATTTCAAACTGGTAGTAGTTGTGTTTTGTTCCATACAGGTAAGAGGAGCATTTCGAATATTTGATTGTTTGAAGTTATGAAATTGATGGTTTTGATCAAAAATTTAGTGTTGATTTCCATTGCTGAGTTCTTTTTTGGTACCATCAAGAACTATTGAGGAGAGACTCACTGTGAGTTGTTTGACAGGAAGATTTCTAGGACTCAGTTTTCAGAGCACAAATTGCTTATACCCTTGTGTTTGTGAGGTTTCAGGGCTTCTACACTCTCCTCATAAAGAAGCTGCTGAAACAAAAATTACTTTTTTCCAGTTAGATGCATTCAAAACCCTGCTATCAGTTTTTATTAAAAATGTGAAATGAATTTTCGGCAGAGCTTTGACACTTACGTTGTTAATGTGCCTTCAGGCATGTAATTAGTAGAAGACTTTAATCTTTTATATTCCATACTTTGATCAGAGCAAATAAGCTCAGAGAAGCTATAAAGTATTGACCAGCATCTTTGATAAAAGAAACTTGTAAGCGCCACTTGAAGATACTTTTATAAACTGGAATGCACATCATTAGTTCTGCTTATAATAGAGAGAATGTTCTTTTACTGTTATTATTTGGATATCACTCTATCCCATAGAATGTTGTGATTTTCTTCTCCTTTTCCTCATATTTTAATACTTGTGGTATTTTTCAATATTCACAGAAAAAATCCTTGAAAACTATTTTCTGCAGCAGGATAAATAATTTCCTCTGCTGTTGATTCCAAGTTAAAAAATTTAATTGATTATTAAAAAAAACAAGTCTGTTAGACTAACTAGGAAGATGAAGCTATTTGCATTCATACTTCTGAAGGTGTAAATGAAGATTATAATCAGGGTGCCCTTAAGTAAACTAGGAATTTGATATTGGATTAGCAGAACAAAAACCAGATTTGAAAACTCAGCACTTTATAGTACTTAGATTTAAAACTTTTATAAAATATTACATTGAAAGGTATGAATTCCCTAATTCTGCAATTTTCTTACTCCTGCACAGATCAGACCAGTCACTAATAAAACCAGAATGAGAGAGGTGTTGGGTCCCACCTCAAGAGGGAAGGCAAGGTTAATCAGAAACTCTGATGACCAGATTCCATTAATTTTTTCTTGTTTCATCTATTTCCATTATTAAAATGAAGATATCTTTTCATCCCTGAAAATTTCAAAATTAATTTGATATATTTGTGATTTATGATTGAGATAATAATCTTGACAAATCCTAAGAGGAGAACTCTGTTGTGAAACTACATATGCTCACTATGTAATACATGAAACACAGGGTCACATAAGAAAAAAATATGACCCTAAACTTGGTGCTAATTTTAGGAACATGGTAAACAAGACACTTATTTCATGCATTCCATATAGCCCTCAGTTCTTTCATGGACTACAGAACACATTAAGTATCCAAAGGAATATCTATAAATAATATAAATAATCCTATATGGTCATCAAGAAATAGTAATTTACGTATCCTAATTATTGCTTATATAAACACTTTCAAATATAAAAGCATTTTAAAGAGTTCTGTCATCTCTACATTATGAAATGCACCACTTCAATCCCTCTTCATCAAAAACCTGAATTCAGAACTTGCATTTTATCTCAAGACATTATCTCATCCCTTCCCAGAATAAACATCTGTAAGGAAACAAGAAGCAATAATTTCACACCAATAAAAGAGGACCTTTTCAAATTCTTCCCTCCTTACTGTCTATAGGGCAGATCACTGCTTCTACAGCTTGTAATGACATTATTGGCACTTCAGGCTTGGGGGGGGGAAGGAAATTTGACAGGCATTGCTTTGAGGTTATTTATTTCAAACTCTTTTGCAAAATAAGATAGTAACAGTTTCTTGTGTCAAATATCAAAATCATTCAGACTGACTATTTGTGAAGATGAGATGCACATATAACTCCAAGGACTAAATAAAGTAGTAAATTTGAGGTGATTTCAATTATTTTGCCTCTTTCTAGTCAATTCCTCCATAATTTTTCCCCTTTCTTTGCTCTTCATTTGGTTAGATTTGTACATAAACAAGTTATCTGTGAAAATACAAAAATTAATCACTTTTCCATCTTTGTTCTAACTTATTCTTTCATGGGTAACTTCAGTTGATTTATTCACCAAAAGAGAGCTCATTTTATATTAATATATATATAGTTTTGGATTATCAAAATAAATGTGCTATATCAAGAAATAATCTTTCTAAAATCAATTTTTCTAATTTCTTTCAAAAAGAGACATTTAATCTGGGCATTGTGATGGAAACGTGTTACATTTACTCTTTTATGTTCCTTCTGATAAAAATCAGAATATCCTAGGTTAATGTGGCCTTGGAAACAAGAGTGGGGCACTCTAGTGACTAAGGCAAAGGGAGTTAAAACTCATAAAGACTATTTTAAATAATATTTAGGTTGTCATCCTTTATTTTTTCTACATGAAAAATTCAAGATTATTCAAAACTATTTCTACATTACTATTCCAGACTATTTTCATTAAAAATACAATACTTTGCACACTACTTAGTACCTACTATATTTAATCAGTAGATTGCAAGAGATAGGAGCCTGTGAGGGAAAAAAAAGTCCATAAATTGCTATTATTGAAGACTGCATCATAATGAATATTTCCCAAGAGCTCATTTAGAATAGTTTTACTCTAGAATACCCAAAAAGCCTCTCAACAATATTTTGTACTTGAAATTTTTAGATTCCATTTGAAGAGAAGGTATTGAGCCAATAAATTTGAAAATGTATTTAAAGTGAAAAAAATTACTTACTGTAAGTTGTATATTGCAAGAAGTTTCTAAAATAACAAAAATAATTGTGTTACTAAAGATAATAAGTGATGCCTGAAGTTAGGTTACTGAAAAGCTTTAAAGCTTACAGACATTGAATAATATCATAATGCATTAGATGTATTTGTACAAGGAATACAAATTTGATTTTTTTTTCCCAAATTCATCACAAGAAGACAAATCATTGTTTAAAAAATAAATAAATGAAGGGTGAAGAAATGCTGTGAATAAAAAAAAGCAGATAGTTTTACGCTGAAAAAAAAAATTTCAGCTGCAGAGTAGCACTGCCAGATCCACCCCAGCTCTTCAGCTAGAAGTCTATTTGTTGTGCCACAAGCTTCATTTGACCCGAGCAGTGGCAGGGGAAGTGAGACACGGTCTCAGCTCGTGCCTTGCTGATGGGTTTCTTCCTCTCCTCCCTCCCAGGTTCGTGCTGTAGATGCCCAGTGGTGCTGAACGTCACAGCTGAAACCACAACTTGCCTGCCAGGAGCAGAGGGAAGATGGATCATCTTCCACAGCAGGGAGGGTGTAGGGATGGGGTGATGGGCTGTGATTCTGTGCTCCATTTAGAGAACAGCTGGATGAGGTAACTTTCTAGTGAGGGAAGGCAGCAGCTCCTGTATTTCCCTCTCCCCAGCACAGAGGAAGTGGCACACCCAGGTGGGACAGGGACAGCACCTGTGACATTGACACTGGTCCTCCATGTGCACTTGCTCATTTGGAGACACTCCATAGTAGACCAAACTTTCTACTAAAACAGAGAGGGGTCACGTTTCCAAATCACAAGTTATCTTTTATTAAAATGTAGTATTCTTTGTGGCCAGTGCTGATGTACCCACAAGGATCCTCACTAGGCATGTATTCTATTCCCAGCCTGAGCCCAGTGGATATAATGTATACCCTCAGCCTGGAAAGTATTGCATATATAAAATGTGACAGAAGTTATGTCAGTACCTCATTATACATGGTTATCCTGCTGCTATACATGAATTACTCTTAAAACACCAGAACTACAAGCTGTATAGACTCCTCTTTTGTTTTTCTTTCTCACATTTCCCTGCAGTTTCCTTATGGTTTTGATGAAGTCTTCATGTTTTGAAGTAGTATTCACACAATGTGTTAGAGTCATTGTGCAAGAAGCTAAGTGCATTAAGGCTAAATTAATGAGGATCAGAAAGAAGACTGGAATTAATATCTTGGGGTACATCTCAGTTATGGGAAACACAACATTCTTGCCTGTGTCCAGGGGAGAAGAGATCTCAAGGGCATGGATGCCATAATAGTAAGGAACTGTCAACAGCATAGACTGACTTAGAGATGTGAATATTTGTTTGAACTTTCTCTAAGGGAGGAAACAGTGCTTGAAACTATTCACAGCTTATTTCCATGCCTTTGTGTGAAGAATAAAATTATCCTAGGTTTGGAAATTGGACTAAACAGCTGTTTATGTAAATTAGTTAATGCAGTTTAAAAAAAAATCAATGTTTCTAGAAAATCATAATATGGACTTAATAGACAGCTGTTGAAGAAAGCATGAACATGGCAATATTATCTAAATTCAAGCTGCTTGGAAGCTGGAGGCTTTTCCCTAGTTTTGTTTTGCTTTGTGTTTTCTTTAAGTCTCATAAAACGTACTGCTTGAATAGGTGATACACAGACTGTTAAAATGTCACTTCAATTCACTAGATGAAAGTTAACAAATCCTACATGCTGAAGCAATGTGAAACCAAATTTAACAAAAGTCAGGTGGCTGTTATTTGTGTACTCTAGCACGAGTGCTGGCAACTGTGCAGTGATACAAGATCAAAGCAAAACAAACAAAACCTTACAGTGCTTCTACGCTTCCCCAAAACAAAACAACAGTAATTAATGTTGGATAAAACACTTTTGGCTGTAAACTGCTAAATATACTCACAGAATACATTATCCTCCTAAAGTAGCTGTTATTCATTAAATAAATTATTCAAGAATAGTCTTTTGCAGTATTTGACCATCTCTCTATCTGGTTGAATGCCAGCTCATTGAACAAATTGTTCAAAAGATAACAGCTTGATTCATGTATAATGTATTTGAAAAGCTCCATTTCTGGTTCTTACCATCTCTGTTGAGACTAAGTAATATCCTGTGCTTATATTAATAATTTGTCATATGGCTGACAAAAATGAATATGGCAGCAATAAATGACAGGATCTGCCTTCTTGTCAGTGGGAGTTTTGCCATTAAGTGGGTTCAGGGTTTCACCCAAAATATTTAAGTGGTGACTTTGAAATATGATATGCATTGTTAGTGTATTTTTTGTCCATATTCTAAGGAACTGATTCTATTCTAATATTCTACAGTGATGGCAGTGTGCCATCATATTTGGGTATAAACTTTCTATAGATGATTGATATAGCAATAGAATCATTATCCAACATGAACAGAAATGTTTGTGTTAGTTACCTCTCTTAAGAGTCATTTTTTGAACTTATCTCAGTCTGTAAATCACAGAAGGTATGGAAATTGAAGTATGAATACAAGGGAGATTTTGACTTGTTTTTGGTGATAAATATATAAATAAAAAATCTTTGCAAATTTATACTGTGTCTCTGCTTTATGAGAAGCTCGAGTCAGAGGTGATACACAATAAGCAAGTTTCCAGAAGCCTGTTTGCTGAGCAGCTCCTGCATGCTGAAGACAAAGTGACAATGATAAAAGACCCATGCTGTTGATTACATTAGACAAGACAGGACAAAATAGCACAAGATATATTAATGTTGAAGTTAAATTTAAATCCAGGTATAAACGACTTTAGGCAGTGCGCATAAAGCAAGAGAGCTCAAAAATAAAGCAGCATGCATTTATCCAAGGCTGGGGGTTCATCTATCCAGGCTGTGAATGTTTTAAGATGAAGTCTGAAACAACATCATTGTAATTTGAGTTGGAAATACATGAGCTGCCTTACTGCTTGCGAGCAGTGCATTGTATGTGGAACTAATGTTGTTTTTTCACTTGTAACATTTCAGCCTTTTTCTCAAGTCATCACTTTCCAAAACGCTGCCATGTTGCATGTGTGACCTTCAGTTTCCATTGCCATGTTTAGATAAGAGCAGCTTATTAAATATACTATTAGCCTATTCGTAAAATTTGTGACATTTCAGTAACTGAGGCTTTTTTCATGCATTGTCTAAATGCAGAACAAAAAATATTTGATACAATTAGGCTTTGGAAATTTCCTTGCAGAATCCCCACTTAAAATGCTTGGATGGTAAATACATAAGGACTTTTAAAGAAAGAATCTTTTGTGATTGGTTTCTGTGCTACTTTGAACTCGTACAGTATGGCAGTTTCACTGAGTGTTACAGCTGAAAGGAGATTTAAAGCCAGACACTCTTTTGTAAAAATGAGTCTTCCCAGCTCCTGATCACACCTCCAAGGGTTGTAATTTAGCTTATTATGGAAGATGAAAGTAGGAAGAATATTCTCTGGGAGGGATGAAAACCTCTGGGACCTTTTCCTCGTCTTGTTCTGTTAAGCTTTTAGACTGACAGCTGCCTTCTGAGTTCTGGTTTGATTGTGCCTAGGGTGGCTGATATTTGGGGTGTTAGCGAGACCTTTGCTTATATCAATATAATGACTGAGTCTTGTGATGGCCTGATGATTTTAGGACATCAGGAAGATTTTCCTGTTGAACCATAGTGTAGTCTACCTATTCCATTTTTAAAGTAACTCAATGTTGACTTCATCTAGCAGGACTTTCCAAAGATTGAAACATTTACCTACCTGAACTAAGGAGGCATTGCCTATAGCTAATTAGATTAGAAATACATTTTTTTTACAGATTAGAGAAGTGTATTCCCAGAAGAGTAGTGTAATGGAATAAGATGCTTACTCTAGAAGAGCTAAGACCCTGTGACTATTAGAATATTGCGTACAGATGGTGGGTGAAGCAGGATGCACCTGCACCAACAGCATGCAGGTGTAATATTCTTTCCCTTCCCTACCTCTTTCCATTTTTGCTATGTCCTGCAATTTAGAGGGGCAAATAATTCAACTAACAATTAAAAAAAAAACACAGCTAATGCTTTTCCCTCTAGCTCTTCTGATTTGAAATAAGAGCTGGAAATATGAATTATTTTTGTTTTGTTTGGGTTTTTTTTCTTTTGTTTTTGTTTGTTTGTTTGTTTTGTTTTGTGGTTTGTTTTGGTTTTTTTGAGGAGAGGAGTGGGTAAAATATTTTGAGCTGTATTTCAAGTAGTAATTAGAAGTTGTGAACTCAGCTCACAGCACTCTAAATGCGTACATTTGAAGTCAGTTTGAGTGGAATATTTATATAATATAGATTTAAGATTAGTCTTTTGTACACAGTTTCATAACTCCAGATCTTGGAATTTTGTTTTTCTTCACATTGTTCTTCAAGTTCCATTACTGCACACAAATGGCAAGGCACAGCTGTGGTTATCAGATGTGGTTTCTTATGCTGTCTTGTTTCAGACAAAACTTAACATAAAGGTTCCTTTGAGAATGTAAAGGCTTGAAACTTTCACTTTTATATTAGTACCTTATACTAAATTTGGCAACTTTCACTAGAAAGAGAATCTACCAGGTTATTTTTGCATTCTGAATAGAGTACAAGCACAGAAGAATTGTATATCCTGTATCTGGTAACTGAGGACGGTGAAGTCAAATTAAATAAGAGCAGTAAAAAAAATCATTAACTCAGTATTTGTCTAATAGCAAAATTACATCTATTCCTTGATGTTATTATGTCTATAAAAAGGAATTTGAATAAGTGTGGGTCATTTTTTCTATATAGGTAAACATCACAAGAGTTCACATGTGGATAAATTGAAATTGAATCAAGACTGTAATATTATTTTGAGAGTTATCACAACATTAGCTACTGATATATTGGTGAAGATCTGTTTAGGGAAGTTGTCAGAATGCAATTTCATTTAGGTAGACTTTTTTTTAACAGAGAGCTTATCTAATTGATCGTATTTCAGATGTGAGAATATTTAGATATTGGATTTATATTGGAGTATTTATTTCTTACTGTATTCACTTTTTCAGATTCTGATACTTGTGTTTTGGCAACATATCTGTTCTTTTAAAATTTCTACCTTTTCCATTCCAAGCAACAGCAAAGGTATTTTATTGCTTGGCAGGCTACCAAAAGAATCTGCTATGGAAAATAATGTGCTACTTCAGGAACATTAACGTGATTTAAGTAGCGGAACCACAAGGAAGAAGAGAGGATGGGTTTCATGACAATTTTCACTTTCTCTGCAATCTCAAAAGATATGTCTTTGTCCAAGTTTACAGTCAGAGACTGATTTTTATTTTGAAGCCTTGTGGGAGTTCCACAGAGAAATTATTTAGGAAATTTCTCTAGTGTGTGTTTGCTTGGCTTGTTTGCAGCCAGTGTCATCTCCCTATCTCATGTTGTAATCAAACCACATCTAGAAAAATGGGATAGGCATGAGAGCTCTGGAAATTTGTCTGTGCTGTCTTCTAAAATTTAGATGCTCTCAAAGGAAAGCATCAATCTTCTTACACCCTTGCAACTCCCTCCCCTTCAATATTGGTTCCAACATCAAGTACAAGGGGACAAATTTTGTACAGTGCCATTCCAACACAGCATTTTGAAGAAGATAACATTTGAATGGTAGAAAGAAGCCTAAAGCTCACCTGAAGATTATATTTACATCCATAATTAACATGTTATCAAAACACAAAGATAACTGAACACCTTTGCCTGCTGGTCGTAATTGTTACCAAACATCAAGCATCGTGCATTTTATATCATCTTATCTTTAAGCAATTAATTTGGCCATGACGAAAATAATTGAGAATTCCAAACAGCACAGCAGAGTAATGGCATACTGGCAAAGAATTGAGGAGCAATTAGTTTTAAAATTATTAGTGTCTGCATCATCCTCAGTAGGAAACAATTATTCTCCCTATTGACTTAAAAATGTGGGTGTAGATCAGGGAAAGAAATGGTTCATGACTCAAACATTGTTATGAAGGAGTTTTGCCCGTTACAGCAAAAACTGTATAAAGAAGCTACAACCACAGAAGCCCACCCCTCTTGAAGATTCCTGGCTGGAATTTTGCACTGTGAGTTAAGCCACCTAGATAAGATAAAGGTGACACTATTGTTGAATCATCTCAGGTCTAGGGAGAAACAAACACGGCTGAGGAAAAGGAATGCATCCACAATAGAGCCAAACACATCAGAGAATCATCCCTGGCTGGGTTTGGGGTAGAGGAGACCACAGCTCACAGAGGCCAGGTTTGCACAGACAACCCCCCAAGCTGAGGGTGGGAGGAGGAGGTTTTGGGTTCATGGTGTAACCTCTGGTCAGAGGCAGTGAACACCCATCCTCCCTCACACAAACCAGCCCAGCCGTGAAACTCCACATCCATGGGACATTCCTGCGAGAAGCAGCTGAGGAGGTGCCAGAATCCATCAAAGACCCCCCAAAGTGCTCATCAGACTCATTCCTGAGGCCTGGCACCTCAGCACTGCACATGATGCAAAGGGATGCAACGGAGCCACAGTCTGCTGCCAGAGCCTGTGTCAGACTGCCCCCAGCCCAAGGGAGGTATCTGGGCATTCCCACCTGGCCTGAGTGTGTATTAATCCATCCTGTGCTTCTCAGGGGACCCTCACCACCAAGCAGACCAGCTGGAGAGAATCACTGGGACATCAGTGGGATCCATGGAGTGGTGATATTTTTTTATTCTGTCTCTGTCACCCTCTTTCCACTCCCCCATCTGTCTTCTATTTCTTTCTCTTCCTTTTTCTCTCTCTCTCTCTCATATATTTACTATCAAATAAAACCTATACTGTTGACTTTGGCAAATGGTCTTGTATGCATCTTAATTCTAGCCAGAGGCATTTCTAGTAACTTTAAAAACTGGACTGTAGCAGTGTAAAGTGAGGGGTGAAGAAATATAAGGCAATACTGAGTCAATACTATTGCTCAGGGATGTGAAGTGATCTTAGATATCTGCTGCAGTGGCTGTTAAATGAGTCTGAAGTTCTCTGCAAATCTCCTGCTGCTACCTATTTGTGCAGCCAGAAATCCCTATTCAAATGCACACGGTGTCTGAAGAGCGAGATAAGGTCAGGCTGCACAATTGCTCCAAATTCTACTGAAACCTGATCTGCTTGGGAGAAGGAGATATCAAAGTGCATAAAGAGTGGAGCTGATAACATCTCTTCTGAAAATGAGGCTGACTAGATTAATTTCTTAATGAGATGGGTGCAACTGAAAAATTTCAGATTTGGCTCAGAGCTATATGTAGGAAACTTGAGTTTCTGTTCAAGACCGTTTTTGCTGCTAATTATAAGAGTACAAAATTTGAAATTATCTTTAATGTTTTGGCCTATTCTACATCCCTATTTTTTTAATTCTACTTTTTATAATCTATGAAAGATAGAGGAATCATTACCTTCTATGCTGCAAGATTCCACAAAAGAACAATTAACAGAAATCCACCCCCAAAAAAACCACCAAAGACCCCAAGAACCTTTGCTTATTCTAATCCTGCTGCCTTAAGGAAGCAAACTTATATCACTCTCAACAACCCTTCAAATATCCAAAGAAAATCTAGAGACCTGTCATGTTCTGTAGAATGGTCATTAAAAACACCTGAAATCAGCTAAATGTTCCAATTAGAAAGAGGAATCTAAATACTCATAATTCAAATCTGTCCAGACATAAGGTAAATGCCTATTTCATTACAGTCACTGTAACTTGGTTGGACTTTATTCTTTTAATTCGGGTTGTTTCTTTTATTACCTTCTATATTGCACTTAGAATCTCTCATGTTTCCTTTGTGAGGTGAGGAGATTTGCAGTAACAACATGAAAAGTAGTGCATGTAAGTCTATTAACATTTCCTGTGTCATTGGATGCTTTATGTATACTGTAAAAATTAAAAGATAGGTGGCAAATTAAAGCAGAATTCATAGCAGTGCCTGCAAGAATTGCATTTTGGTGGCTTGGCACATCATTATCAATAAGATAGAGGTAAGTTTCCTCAATACAAATTAAGTAAATATTCTCTAGATAAATATTCTCTCAGCTCTCTACATCTCAGCAACCAGTGATGCTCCTGGGTGTGTTCTCTCTATAGTTTGCTCAGTTTTAGCACCATGCAGAGGAAGTATTTTCCCTGAAGCACAATTACAAGCTTGTGTGCATGATTCTGTGTAAATAACATTAATGAACAATAGATCAAATTGTCACTTTATTTTGCATTTTTTACAAATGGTTTGCATTTAGAACAGTCCTCTTTTCAAAATATCAAATTGTTGCATAAGCTTTTGTTGTGAAAACTTTATAAAACACTGCAAATTCACAAAGATTTACTATTTCTTTGTAAACTATGAGATAGGAGATATCCTAGAAAAACTTTCAATTCATTTCAGGTAGAAATGGAACTGTTTTCCCTTTAAATGTTACCAGAATTAACTGAATTTTCATGGGAAAGGATGTTAAGCTTGTGCAAAATTCTTTCTGAGATAATGGTTCATAGATACCACTGGAGAAATTTGGTACTGTAGACCAATTTTAATACAAATGTTTGACTAAGGGACAGGTATCTTTTTTGAAAAGGCATAGTGAAAGGTGAGAAGTTAGAGCACCTTATCTCTTTGACAGCCATAATGACAACATCATTCATTTGCACTGAAGAGCTTCTGATCTAAAGAGATGAGATGAACAAAAGAATAATAAGTGAACTGCATAGGCAGCAGATCAGCACCAGAGCTGCAAAGAGAATTCAGTGTCCATTAGCCCATCTACCTTTGGAAAAGCTTGTTTGCAAGGCATAAATGGACAAACGATGATGAGAGATCATTCTTGTAGTATATTTTAAGGTATTGCTGTATTTTTTTTAATATATAATAAATGCAAACCATTAGGCTTCAGCATAGTAGAAAAAAAGAAGCTGAAAGATGAACAGGGCTTGTCATAACTCATTAGGGAAGCCATACACTTTTCGTTCCTGAGAATTAAAGCCTATCCAGACCTAGGCAGAGAAAAGAAAATAAAGTAAATGGCATTTAGATCCTTGAAAAGTACTTGTAGCTACTGGTGAAGCAGCACCCATATCTAACTTACATTTCAGCAGCAAAAATCACTTCATCTCTGTAGTGCTGCTCTGTTATCTGCTCCTTAAGAATCTTAGAAAGGTTTTGCAGGTCAGTGATTATATCCTGTCTGCCATAAATTTGTTTCAAGTCTGCTCAGGTTCCATAATCAAATGTTTCTTAAGTTACTTCATATGAAGACACTCTCTGGAATAATTATCCCCTGAGAACAATTAAGGAATTGGTTTCTACACCAAAATGTCATACCTTTCCTAAAGTTAGTGAAAGTAAAAGTGATGTCTTCTGATTATTTCCTGAACAAAAAATAAAAAGCCACAATAACTGAGTTGTCTCAGTACTTTCATAGATAATAAGAGTGTAGGGACATTGAATTTATGGTACCTACTCATGCTCCCTCTGAGACTATGTAAAAATAAAACTGTACCTTACTTGAGTCTGAATATTCCATCAAACACAATGTCTGCTGCATCTGAGCAGAGAATGTGGTGGTACAAACTTTTAGTGCCCATAGCTGGCGTCTCCATTCTTCAGGGGCAATAAGTGACTCTTAGTTTACTCATCCCAGCCTCTGTCAATGTCAGCCCCTGGAGTCCAGCTATTACTAATTCTTGTTGCTTAGTGGAAAATTGGTGAAAGTCCTCTAGCAATAAGGAAGAGAGAAATCAAAATAGACATCTGTCTTTGCCTCTGGAAACCTCTGCCCTTCTCATCTTTTTTTACCAACAGGAAAACTTTTACCCATCTCAATATATTGTAGGTTTTGCCTCCAGGTTGCAGAAAAGTCCCTTAAGAGTGTCTAAGGACTGTGATTTCTAAAGCTTGCTGTCAAGTTGTCTCTATCTAAGCTTGGAAGTTCAGCTGACTAGTAGTTTCCACAGTCAGTTAATAAATGAGAAGAAATCTTAAAACTTATTTCTGTATCTTAATACAGTACTCAATTAAAACTGTGCTGTTTCAAAGATAATCATGCATATGAGTACTGGTAATTTCAGGTTTTGTACACAGCTTCAGTTATTTTGGTACAGAGCTCACCTCGTGTTTTTTAACTAAAGCAATCTACCAGTCGGGGTATCTGTCACTGGTCATCATCTGGAGATGCTTTTATGACACTCCCTTTGGATTTCCTTTGCACCAAAATCCTATATTCATGTGTGCTCATCTTACATGTTGGTGAATACTGTGCCTTTCTTGACAACCTGTTTAATACCTAAGCAAGTTTGTCTGAAATGAGAGGGAGCATTGTGTTTCATAGTGGGACAATGTGACAAAGCTCAGCAGTGCAGTGGCAGAGAAAACAGTCTGCCCTGATCATTGTGAGCTCTCCAAAGGTCCTAGAGGCTGAGTCATGCAGCTCAGATCAGCTCAGTGCTGGCCATTTCCAAGGTGTTTTAAGAATAGAACCAAAGCAAGTGGCTGTTCCTTCCATCTTCCTGCCCTGCTCCGCCCTCATGCAAACTGATTTGTTTTCAGTATTACACAAAAACTCACTGAGGCTATATTGATTAATTCCATCCTGTTCTGCATAAATTATTTTTGGATTATAATTTCTTTAAGAATTTCTTCTTCCACTGTACATTCTTTGCATGTATGGAATATATCTATTCTTCTTCTACTTGTGTAAATTCTGGATACAAGAATATACCTGGACTTTTATGTACTCTGCACATGTGTACCAGTCTCACAATGGACTGAGAAAAATGGATTGAAAAGTCAAACATGCAGGCTGGAGGTGGTAATACTCTGCCCTGGACCCTTATTTGAATGACTGCAAGAACATGAACTGAGTGGTTGTTATTATGCAAATACTATTCATTCTTAACATAACCTTTGCCTCCTCATGAATTAATGAAACCCCACAAAACACATTTTAAAATGAATGCTAATTCAATCTTTGTGTGAGTTGGATTATGGCAGTATATCATATTTCAAAAATAGTGTGTCGTTATCAAAAAGAGATTAATTGAAAACAGAGACTACATAAACCAAATATTGAATACTGAATCAAGTAAGATATCTGAAACATGAGTGGGTTTCCTGGCATGTAACACTACTATCTCCAAAAACGCATACCTAGAGTTATGGAAAATAACTTTCCAAGGTTGCACAATGACAGCTTTTCATGTCCTCTCTCCATGAAATTTTTTTTTGAAAAGAACATTAAAAAATTTTGCAAAAGCAGCTTTCTTGCTCTGGAAGAAGCCTGCCTACCTTGATGAGTAGCAATGTGATCAGCATGACAGCAAAACTGCATAAAAGGTAAACAGGTCATTTTTTCCCTCTTTCCCCCTCCACTCTGGTCCCTCTCCTTTTTCAATATATTTTGTTTCTAAATGACAAAGCCAGACTCAGCCTACCAGTGTCCTCTTATCAAGATAAATTCCCTAAGTCATGGTAAATGTTTTCAGACTAAACTGTTGACCTTATGATAAAAAAATGTCAGTTGTCATCAACAATCAGATACTCTGCACAAAGAGATGAGAATGTCTGCAGAGGTCTGCAGCTTGACACATGTTGTGCATAACACATTTCTGCATGGTTTGAAAATATTGGGCACGTCCCTTTCACAGCTCCAGAGCTCTACACTGAGCCAAACCTAGACAGGTGAATGAGCGTTGGAGGTTAGGATTTGTTCTTTTTTTTTCCTTTCACTTTGGGAATTTTTCTGCCATTTGTTGCCAAAGAGACCGAAAAAACAAATACTTAAAAGAGAAAAAGGATGTGGCCAAGATGGGGGGAAGGGGTGCAGCTGGCTGCAGTCTTTAAGCTGCAATTTTCTCTTGGGAAGTGCCCAAAGATGAATCAAGTTACCCTAGAGTGGCCCTGCTGTGCTATTGGGGGATACTGGCAAAACAGACTCTTAATCTGCAGAAAGAAATGAGTTCTTAAGGAAGATAAAAGTGGTGCATTACTAAGTTTTCCTAGAGCTCAGAAACATATCCAGACAGGTCCTCTACAATGGTGATCAATAGGCTCCTGGAAAATATTTTTCTCTCTTACTTGTGTGCCCCCCCAAGAATGTCTGTTATATTTTTTTATGCTTCTCAATAACTTACCCATGATTTGAGTAGGGGCTCACAAGAACACAAAGATTAGCTGGAGGCTGATTTAGATATATCAGCCTAAAGGCTATAAAGGTAACTCCTAGCTCGTTTTAAGGGCTAAGTATAAGAACATGGTTGCCCAATGTATACAAACGTGACATATCACTGTTTTTTTAAAGGTTGTTGGGTGGATATCATCAGCTAGGGGAAAGATGATTTTATCTGCCTTTCTCCCTGGGAATTAAGACACGTCTCTGTCATCCATGCCTGGTTCTACTAAACTGTGTACCGGAACTCGACAACCTAACCTGAGTCCATCCTAAAAATTCTTTGATCTCTTTGAACAGTTACTGATGGGGTAATGATCCATCTACTAACTGCCTCGACCACAAAGGGAGAAAGCACATGCTTTCATTTGCAGAATGCGAGCAACTTTAAATAAATTTTATTGTTTTCTTTTATTTTTTTAAGGAATATAAGTTTCCTCAGGATAACAATTAAAAGTTTTAATTGTCAACATTCATTTAAATTAATGCACTTGGGGGTAAATTGCAGAATTGTATTGTTTTTTCTTTTTTTAAAGTTACTTATAAATAGCTTAGAGCTGAATCAAGTTTTAGGTTCATTAGTTTTATTTAAGTTATTTATGTCAATAAATTTGCACTAGAAACCAGGTTCTTCACCCATTTCTAAGATTATTCATATTAATGCTAATGATGATACTTAGGAATGCTGAAGAGTTGATGAAGCCTTTCTTCTGCCACCCCTTTCCCCTTTTCCTGAAAATATAAAAGTTTTACTGGACATCTTCTTGAAATATCTGACAGAAAAGATTCTTGTGGTTTTAATGCAATTATTTTTTTCATTACTTCTTGTTTGTATCTTGTACTCTCATATTTAAATTATTTGTAGCCATACTTATCAGATTTTATTTGAATGGCTCTTTATTAGAAATACCTCATCATGCTCTGTGGCAACAGAGAAAAAATCAAATTATTTAACTAAGTCATGCTTAGTAGAGATGGAATATGGACAGAAAAGGCTTTGCTGAACAGTTATTGATCCAACTGTAACAGCTTTGGCTGCATGCTGTCTCAGGCACTCTCCTTTAGGAATTGCAATTACCATCTTATTTACAATTATTATTTGATATTTGAGCAACTCTGTTTGTTTATCATAACAACGTAGGAGTATAAAAAGCAACTACAATGAAAGTCCCTCTGGTCTTCTGTATTTTTAAGCAGTTTGGTAAATTACAGAAATAATATTTTATTACCATGGGTACAAGGAAGTTGGATAGATTTCAGTTGCTATATGAATCTTTCTGTCTAACATGCTTCTCATTGTATAGGTCTCCAGTGTACAAGAATTAAAAACTAATGTCATAAACTATGTTTATAATTTCTGTTCTCGATTTCATCATATAACCATGACGTCTAAAATTCAAATTTGCTTAGTGATAGAAAAGGTAAAAAGCTAAAAATTTGAGTTAAATTGGGTAAAGCAACATCTTGGATTGCAGAACATCAGGTGGATAAAGAAGGGTGGTGAAAAGTTGTCAGGGACTGAAAGAGTTCATGCTTCAAATATTGTTATGAAGGAGTTTTGCCATTATAGCAAAAACTGTATGAAGAAGCTACAGCCACAGAAGCCCACGCCTCCTTGAAGACTCCTGGCTGAAATTTAGCACTGTGAGTTAAGCTGCCTAGATAAAATAAAGGTGACATTATTGTTGAATCATCTCAGGTCTAGGGAGAGACAAACAAGTCCTTCTGCCTATGATCGTCTTGGTGTAAAATAGGCCCAAAGAATCAAACTCATTTTATATTGTACTTATGATAAATGAAAGCAAGTTCTGAAAATTATAATGACATGGAAGACTTTTTCCCTTTCTAGCTCTAAGTAGCTCCCTAAAGTTTTATAAAATTTGTATAAAGTCCTATTATACCTATTTCATTAACTACAAACAAATTGTTCTTTTTAAGAAATTGAGTCTTAAATTCCCTTTTAACTTGCCTAAAATATAAATTATGTCATAAATTATATAATGTCTCACTCCTTATTACATCCATGGAAGTCAAATAAGACTATATATAGTCCTATAGTCTATAGTTGCATGACATCTGATTGAAGTGACACAATGTAAATGATATAAACTTAGAGTTTGTTAGTGAAACATATCCTTTGTGATTCCACAATCTAAACCTTCCTGGTTTGGGTACGTTTTCAAAGATACCTGGTTCATTTCCATTTGGTTTTTGTACAAAATAGTAAACTAACCAACTTTCAGATTTTCTAAACCTTTTATAGAATATTACCTTCTTGTTGCCACAGAGCTCCAATGAGAGAGGAAAATGCACAAAGTGGAGTTGTAATTCTGAGGAATTTTTTGACATATTTGTGTCAAACCTTTGTGCTGTGCTATGTTTCTCAAGACAGGTTATAGTTGCAGATTTCTGGGCTGTATTCCTACTGGAAGAGGAGGAAAGCTTAAGATGTTTTCAGTTATCATTTTGAAATAGAGTTACCTTGTCTGTATAGCTTCTCTTTCCAAAAGTAAATGGCAAATCCTTTATGACTGCATTCAAGTTGAGTTTAATTCACCAGGTCCAAAAGTATTTCCACCTTTGTGTATCACAAAGAGCACAACTCTCTACAATCTGTGACAGCTGTGGAATGTGTGCAACAGCAAGAGAAAGTGGCATAAAATTCTTCAGTTTGTTATGAAGCTGAAAGTGATAAAATAACAGATTTTTGTGTGGTTTGCTTTTTGTTGTTGTTTTTTATTTTTTGTTTTTTTGGTTTTTTTTTAATATACAATTTAAACACTATCAGTATTGTCATTGCCATTTCAACATTATACATTCTACTTCACTTGAAAATAGAAATTTGACAGATGTTATGACTAATTAGGCAGACATGGGGATTGATAATATCTCGAGGTTTTTTTAACAGACAATTGCATTCCTTACTCTCCCAGTTTCCTCCATTCTTTTTCTTAATCTTATTTTTCCACAAGGGAAACAGTGTGGAACGTTGTATTTACAAATCAATCTTATTGATGCCATGATCACTTAGTACACATGGATGTGAGAATAACTTAATATTGTAATTGAAGTATAGGAAAATTCCAGGTGATTATTCTGCATAGAAACAATAAACAAGTTTAAAAATATATATCTATTTTCAGTCTGATGGGTTCAATATAAGGACAGAAATTCTGTCCAAGCAAGAAAGATCTCCAGGAAGACAAATATAAGACAGATTTTTGCATTTCCTAATGTAAGTATGCACAGGCTCCTGCACTGGATTTATTTGATTATATATTTCTAATCTGTATTTTCTTCTACTGAGAAAACAGAGTAAGCCAACAATAAAATTTGAGATAAAATATATTTACATGATGTGGGCTGATGTCCATTATGTTATGAATCAAGATGTTGAACTGCAACATTTCAATTGCTATTTAATGCCCTAAAGGGAAATTGGATGGTTTATTGACCTAAGTATTGTATTTAGCTCTTTCCTTGCTCTGCAAGGTAACTATCTTCACTGATAAAATAGGGATAGACATGGCCATCTCATTTCTGTAGTTCATATATATATAGATATAGAGAGAGTGTTACTGTATATAATAATGTTTCACTATGGTTTGGATATTGTATGGAAAAAAATGGTAAATTTGTTTATAATAGTTTTAATTACCTCACTCCAGCTTAATGAGAAGGATGCAAAAGGGCATCATCTAACACAGTGTATAGACTGCTGTCTGCTTCAAAAGCTCTTTTATATTTTAATACCCTGAGGCTGTGCACAGCCTAGAACTCAAATTTCCATTTGGGCAGATTTGCCTGTTCCATTGTTGAGATGCCTATAAAATGGTGATCTCATCAACATCTTTATAAAATACGCTGTGCCTCTGCTAGTGTCCTCTGAAAACACAAGCCATTAGTCATTTGTTCCACAGTCCTAAGCCAGGAGCAGCTTTGTCATATGTTAGATGCTTTTATCCTTCCTACCTTCTGCTTTTCTCACCTGCATCCTAACCATAAATATTTATGTTTGCTCTTCCCACTGGGATCTGATGTGGTGGGTTAATACGAATGACTCTGAGCTGACATCACAAAATAGATTTCTAAAATCTCAGACCTCTTCTGGGCCCTATTTGCATTTGGAATGCAAGTTTTGAGTCCAGAGATAACATTTGTCAACTTTGCAGTTTAGAGTTGGTAATTCAAATTCCAGAGAACACCTCCAATGTGACTTTCTCACCTTCCCTACTCACTCGTTTTCCTTCCCCTCTGTCCCCCCTCAGTCATTTGAAGCAGCATTTGCTGAACAATTCTCTGTTTTTCCAGGTGATGGTAACAGCACTGCCAGCTCTGCACAGCCAGTCCCAGCTCTGGCTGTAAATACTTTCTGAGCAAGTCAGTAATTAATGTTGCACTGATGACTGGTGGCATCTGTATGAGTTTATTATCATCTGTACTGAAACACAATGTACAATGAAAACATGGGGGACTCTAAAGAAAGAGCCTAATAAATTTACATGAATTAACATTAAATTTAATTTGCCACATGCCAACCAAACTGTGCAGCAGATCTAAATCCTCTAAAAGATATAGATTTCTCTGTTGCAGCTGCTTCCAAGGCCTGGCTGCTACACTCACTTCAAGACTTTGCTCTGTGTCTTAATTAAAACCAGTTTCCACATGCTGACTGATACCCATGAAGTATTGTTTTCTCAATTAGAGAAAAAAATATATTTACTTTTATTTTTTAAGAATATTGAAACCATTAATTTACCCATGCTTATAATATAATGCACAGAAAAATAATGATCTATTACTGACATTTTCTCTCTTGCCAAAATATGAAAGGGTACTGGAAAACTAACACTAATGAAATTATACTTTTCTTTGTAGTATTTAGGCTAAAAATATGATAGCATTGAAACTTGATAGTAACATGGAAATAAACAGGACACTACCACCTAGTTACCTGTTCTAGTAAAGAATTAAAAGCTGATTCCTTCTTTAATGGATTATGTGGTGGCATCTGGCATTCCCCAAAACACCAATAATTGGAATGAATAATGTTAATATTTATGTCACTGTTTAACAACCATGGTGTCAAAAAGAACTCAAATTCCCAATGAGTATAAAAGATAAAGAAATAAAAGGAAAACAAAGAAAGACGGCAGGTGTCCTGGTTAGAGACGAATTTGGAAGAGAACTTCCAAAGGGATGATTCCATAAAGGGCAAAATTTAGTGGCCCTTCCCCCCACCTGTTCGGGAGATAAACTTCCTTCAAGAAAAGTGGAAAAAACCTGTTTATTTAACAAGCAAAGTACTCACAAATGTGAAAAATGAATAGTACTAAACAGTGGAACCTCTCATTGTTCTGAAGAGATGGCAAATTCAGAAAGTCCTTGTCATGGGGTGTAGCTCAGCTCACTCAGTCTCTCTCAGTTCCTCCAGTGCTGGAAAATGCCACATCCTGGCTCCAGCGGGCTACAGGTGTGAGCTCCTGGTGTTCTTCTGGGTTTTCAGTCCAGAGTAGGTTTGAACAGTTCCAAGAAAAAGAAAAGCCACAGTCCAGGGAACTTCTCTGCCTCAGTTAGCTAAAAACTAACTAAAAGCCAAGGAGAGCTCTCTCCTGCTGTCCACTGCAGACACAGACACTAATTTCATAGCAATAAACTCCCGGAAGAAAGGTGGCTAGTCCAGGTATGTTAAAATTAATGCAAATGAAAGCATATTATTTCTGTTAATTCCTCTATCTTTGACAGCTTATCAAGGTTTGTGAGTAACAAGGAAATGGCAGGGTGATGAGTACTTATATATCACAAAAGGAAGAAAGAGATTTGAAGAAAGTGAAAGCTACACAGAGTTTTCCCCAGATTGCATTGTAAAGGTGCTGTCAAGCCAGCAGTGGTTAGTGAGTACACTAAAAGTAGATTTTCAGTCAGAGAAATATGATCAAAAGAATAGAAAATGCAATTAGTCACCCACTTTTGCTTTTAAGGATCCTTTATTTTATGTAAGGATTTTCTCGTTTACTTATATTCTGTCCTTCCTCTTCTCCTTCTTTTTGTCCTTTATTTAAAAACTAAGAATGAAAAAGAAGACTTGTTGGAAATAAGATTACATTAATACATTCAACAACGAATGTTTAATATGACTATGAGAAAAGAGCTCCTCTAGTAACAAGAAAGCTTCAATACTGAGAAGCCAGAGCATCAGTGAACTAGTATATTTTTTTCTGAATGAAATACAACAAGCTGCATATTATATTTTTAATTATAGGAAGAAATTAAAATGTTGTCAACTTTAAGCAGGTACCTTTAACAGAAAAAATTCTCTTGTACCCTGTTATTAGAAGATATCAAAGATTTCACAGCAAAATAAAATGTTCTGAAAATAATTGCTACTCTTTATTTTCGTGTCTCTAAATGTACTCTAGTTCACATGTACAGCTACTTTATCAAATAGCTTGGCAGAAAAGCTGTTTCCACCATCCTTTTCAGTTGCAGTCAAAAAGCAGCTGCATCCAGTTTCAGTTGCAGTTGGAAAAAAGCAGTCCAGAGACTGGAAAGGGGCAATGGCTACTAACTATAGCTGTCCTTCCTTTGCAGTACAGATTCTGACATCTGTGTTGAAAGGAGATTTAACATCTGCTTCATAAGTGAGCATTTTTTTGCATGCAGACTGCTTTAACTCATTAGAGAAACTATAATTCTTCGTAGGAATTACATAGGGTAACTGCAATATCCTAAAACAGGCAAATCGATGTTTTGTGTTACCAGGTTGTCTCTAGAGCAAAGCCTGACCCTACACATTCAGTTCTACAGTGTTTAGTTTAATCTGTTACAAACAAACAGTTCTTTATGCTTAGATCTTCTGACCTTTAAGATGGATTAAATGCTTCACCTTAACCTGTTCTGTTGTCATATCAAATAGCTTGAGATAACTGGAGAGAAGATGGCTGTACCTGAAGCTCAGCACACCAGAGTGGTTATTCTGAAGGTTTATAGAGACTTTCAGTGCATACAAGACTCCCCCAGCTTTTTCTCCACAGCCTTCATCTACAAAGCACAGTGTTAACTGTCCAAGCAAAAGCAGGAAGAGGATTTTGCTGCATCTCTGTGTTTCTGAATGGCTTGAGTGGACAACTTTTTCAGAATTAAACTGCACAACTCTTAGCACTGCTTTATCTGCAGTGTCAAGAATAGCACAGAGCCAAATCAAACCTGTCATCCACTCCCTGACCTTCTGGTCCTCTTTCCTCCCTGAGATATGCCTAACAAGTATGTAAAGAGGATCTGGTTTCAAAGGTGAGTATTATCTTGGTGCTTCTCAAAACTGAGACTCTCATGTCACTTTTACCTGTGAAAATACCTAAAGGTGTGCCTTTAAGAGAATTCAGATGTAGGTAAGTATCTAAATTCTTACTGAAGTTTTCTTACTAGTATTTAAATTGTTTGTTTGTTTGTTTGTTTGGTTGGTTGGTTGGTTGGTTGTTTTTCAGAGGTGGGTGCTTGGATGTAGTTCTGAAGTGGATGAATATATACTCACCAGAGAAGGAAACATGGCATTTTAAGGAAAGAGCTGATGTCATGACTGACTGGAATGAAGCTAAACTGATTTATAATTGTAAACTATGAACTTCAGCCAAAGCAGAATTGCCAATCACAGCTTGTGTTACTAGTGCACAGTTGGGCAAAACTATACAAATTCAGGGGGAAAAAGTTGCTTTTTCCAAGTATTTTAAGTAGCATTTTAAAAGATGTGTAATTACTCCTTAATTGATTGCATAATGCTACTATTTTCAACAGCTTTAAGAAAATATGATTACTTTTCTCCATCTCTTTCTATCATTATTTAACATTTTCCTGTCACAGTTCTAAGATTTTAGGTTTCATTAGATTTCTATGAATGTTGATTAAAATGGAGTTTTGGGAAGTGCAATTTTAACAAAGTGATATTCAAATTTTAAAAAAAATCAAAAAAGAGAAAAAGCTGCAAATTTAAATGTTCTATTGTATTTTTTAGTGCTAGGATGTCATAGTATTTGTAATCCACCTTAATTTTCTATGAAGAATATAACTGGATAATTTTTTTTATCACAGTACATTTTAATTCCAGTATATCCTAAATCATTTTTCAAATGTAAAATAATTTACTATTTTGCTATAATGCTTCCAAAGAAAAATGTCATCTGCTTGTCAGAAATCAAAGGCTCAGATATATCCAGCTAGTTACTGAATTAACTAAAGAAATTATCTTTCATTTTCTGATGGTTACTGCATAAACTATGTCTGGCTAAAAGAGAACAGTTACCACAGTTGCTAGATGAGAGATTTGGATAGGAATTACATAATCCCATTACTTGTAGGGGGATGGAGAACTCAGAGGGAGTGCAGGTGTAGGTTTGTTAATGAGCAATGAGTCAAGCAAGAGGACTATCTGAGCTATCTTTTAAAAACTTCTGAAATGCATTAAGCACAATTGTGTTTTAATGAAAGCTCTGTTTTGGATAATGAATAATGCATGAAGGCATCAACAAAAAATAACTAGTGTTTCTAAGGGCAGTACAAAACTTTCTAACAACAAAAGTTTAAATTTGGAGAATAATAGGGCACATGAGTGTAAACTTAGCATAGACTGGAGAATAAAAATCAGCAGCTGATAATAGTATTGTAGAAAAAACGGTTTCTATCTATAATGTTACATTCCATTTATATCATCTATATCTATATCTATCTATATATATTTATAATCTCTATATATCTGTATACTAATGTCTTTATCTGTTAACTTGAGGGGCAAATTCTACACGAATTTAAAAGCACAGTTGAAGGGAGGAAGACAGAAAATTGTGAGTAGAAAGAAGTAGTTCTGTGGCAGAAGACATGCAAGTAAAAGTGGATCAAATGCCCATAGTTTTATTGACTATGTTGCTGTCATCCAAGGCAAAATAATGGTAAACATTCAGATAAAATACTGGTTACAAACAGTTAAATGAAATTGTATAATTAGTTTCAGAAATATATTTCATTAAATAGAAAATGGGTAACAATAAGAGGAATTTACTGCATTTTTTAAAATTTCTTAAGCTGACTAAAGTAACTTGGGGAAAATATTATATTTCCACTTAAGCAGGTAAAAGGAGGATGATTAAAAAGCCAACAAAATATAAGTGAAACACTTTTTAAAGACTGAATTTGATTACTTAGAGATGGAGGAAATATTTTATTGAAAAGAATAAGTAATAGGAAACAAGTAGGGTGAGAGGGGCAGCGACAATTTGCGTTAGAATTTGTGAGACTCAACATTCTCATGATCGATGGGGAAATTAATATTAAATTACATGTGAATTGCATTGCAATAAAATCTTTTGTGATGCCAAGTTGGTGAAATGGTAAGATTTGGAATTCACAATCTTAGATACCTGAGTTGTTTTCCAGCCCTGACAGAGCCGATAGGTGAGTGAAGGCAGTGCAGCTCTGGCTGCCAGTGTGCCTTACCCTGGGCTCTGGGAGTGACACCTTGCAGAAAGAGTTGGAGCCGTCCTAAGGTGTTTCATCAGTGTAGTAGTGAGTGCATATGGCTTTTCTTCAGTATCTTGGCTCTTCACTAATTACATTAGCTGTAATTACATGCTGCTAGTGGCATTACTAACAATGTTAATGAGTCAAATACACTGGACTTGCTCCTGCCAGATAAATTTTAAAAGGCTGTTAAAAAGTTGGAGTAGGTTTCAGGAAAGATCTATGCATTATTCAGTGAGTAGTAGACATGTCTTAATGTGAGAGCTTTAGAGAACTCAGTCTGAAAAGATTTAGCGGCAATTTGATTATTCTGCACAAGTACTTTCTAGGAAAAAAAAAGATAGTGGATTCTGAAGGACACATAAATCTAATGTAATAAGAGCTAGAAGCCAAAATCAAGAATGTTTGCTTTCCCTGACATATAGCTGTGCAGACATTCCCCCCAAACCAAGCAGTTTTCAGGTGGAGGGTTTTGATGACCTACCAACCGTGCTACAGAATAATCAGTGCAACCTATGTTGTCTTTAAATGAACTGGCTGGGTTTCTGGAGATCTAATCTACTGAGGAAAGGTGCCTTTTGTCTTGGCACAGATCAGGTCAACTGCTGTGGTTACCTTTTGGAAACCTAGGCAGAAACTATAAGATATTTTATGTTAATAAAAAGCCTATTTGAAAAATAGTCCTGAAGTTGCAGGTGTCTACTCTTTTGCTAACAAGCATTCTACTCTGTTCTGTGGAAAAACATTTTACCTTCTTTCCCATCTGTCAATCAAAATATAAAAGGTATTTGCTTTTCTCTAAAGAATATTTGTGTTTAGTTATCATTTTTAATATCTTAACAATATAATATATTTTTTAAATTATCATAAAGTTATTGCAATCTTTAAAAATGATCCTTAAATCTCAAGATTTTTTCGGCTTCCTACATCTGCAGCTTTTTATTTGATTCTTCCTTTGCGCTGGTATATATCACAATGAAGTCTACTCAGCTTGTGGAGTTACACACATGTGTGAATAATAAGACCATTTCCATTTGTTTGACAAACTTGATAATTTTATAAAACTGATTCAGAGAACTGGTGAAAAGACTTCTCATTAGATCTTACATTCTGGCAATGTTTATATTAAAGTGAATACTTATTCTTTTATTAGCTGGATTTTCTTTGAGTTCATCTTGGGAAAACTAACTATGTTAAACCTACAAATATTACTGGAACTTAGTGGCAGTTGTTGCTTTGGTGGTTTGCCAAGATTAGAAATTGTCTCACTGTAATAAAGCCTATTGAAATGCTTACCATGCTGAGAATTAAAACAATGTATATTTTAATAAGAAAGAATGAATAAAAGAAAATATTTTATGAGCAAGTTGTATACAAGAATTTGATAAATGGTATGAATTGTAATATGTACCTTTTAGTTATGACCTTTGATTTTTGATTATCTGAATTTTTACTATGATCTTAATAAATTTTAATTTTATAAATTGTAACTGGAAAACCTTAATAGAACAGTCAAAAACCAGAACAAGAGTATTTTTCATATTATCCTTGTAAATGGAGTCATGAAGAAATGTCAAAATGTTTTGCTTAAATGCGCTGCTAAGTTAAAACTTGGCGTAGCATAAGACCATGAAAGCTTTATAAACTTTATGGACATTTTTTGGATTTAAATAATAGTTTTTCTGCATACACTTTATGGGACTTCGGTGGGGAAGCAAAGCCTAAGGCTGTAATCCTTTTAATTTCCAGGTTCATCATATTCTTAAATGCAGCTCCAAAAGGAGGACTATTTCATTGAGTGAAATCTTTACCTGGAAAAAGAAATGACCTGGAAAAAAAAAATGAGTTATTGAGACACAGTGTTTATTTTGTTTGGTACATTTTTTTATGCACATGACACCGGAGTTCACAGTAAAGAGGAAGGGTAAGGATCTGTTTAGGGGAGAAAATAGCTTTTAGTTTAATTTAAATCAGTGATTTGGCCTTGCCTGGGAATTCTGTTAGCTTTGACCTTACCTCAGACAATCAATTTTTCTCACAACCCTCGAACTAGAGCTTGCACAAAGTCTACTAGAACCAGCTCTATGCCCAAGCGGTACACAGAGAGTTTGCCTTTAGTTTCATCCTATCTGTATAGAAGGCATTTCTTCAACCAGGAGATGGAAGTTTCACTGATGAAAATCACAAAGGAAGAGCAAATTAAGAATGAGGTTTATACACTGTATTAGTTGCTAAATTTAAAACTTAGCAATTAAGGTATTAACCACTTTTTTATTTTCTTCTGAATGAGGAAAAATGTATTGTAAACTCTTTTGAATTATTCAATATTAATCCAAGAGGTTAATTTTTTTAATTATTATTTTACTATGCTTATTTTCTTTTCTGTCATATTTCAACTCTTTAGGTTGAAAACAACTTTTAAAGTTGATGTGTATCCAATATGGAAAACAAAGCTTTTATAAAAGGGAATCAGAACAACATAAGAAAATTATAAGAGCATATCAAATCACATTAATGTAAATCAGCTATTCTAAGTAACAATAGTAATTCTGTTAAATATACTAATAAAGAAAAACAATCAACCCCAAAACCCCAGTTTTTGATTTAGTTATAAATCATTACCCATATATAGCAAAACAAAACAAACAAAAAAAAATTCCAGCTGACCTTTTTGTTTTTTTTTTTAATAAAGGTGTTTGGATTGATTTCTTTGGGGATGAGGATGTGAAAAGGAGGGAGAGAGAAATGTTTGTACATATGTAGTTAATTGATTTTTTTAAAAAGTATATTTATTTTACATGGTAATATTTATGGACACTTTACTTGCTTAATTTAAAGCTACACAATGCATATTAAAGTAGCCCCAAAAGTAAAGACAGGAAAAATCTAATAGTAGTATTCCTGTATCTGGTCAAAAAAAATAACTAGTTGCTTCTCTGTTCAGAGATGAAAAAGAATTGTTTTGGCAATTCATCTGGCACTTTGACATAGAGGATAATTTTTTTATCCTGATTAATTTTCTTTAGGCCAGGGAGGAACCTGTGTCTGATAATTTAAGTGTGTGTCCTCATGAGATGGTTACAGCCTGTGAGATCTTCTTTATTGGCCTCTAATCTTTCCCTCATCTTCTTTTTTCTAAAAGCTCTCCTCTTTTGCTAGCACTCACAAAGTTAGAAAATCCCTTCTGAGGCATTTCAATGGAAAATGCCTGGTGGGATTTGAAAAAAGAAAAACTGGAAGGTGTTCATGAGGAGAATAGTTGAAGAACAGAGATTTAAAAGAGAAATTGTCTATTTCTGTTAAAGGACTAATGCCTGTTTTAATTGATAACTATTACATTTCAGTGTGTGAGATGAAACTCAAGCTACTTCTGCTTCATTCAGCCATGGACAAGATGCTTAAACAAAGGGTCTTTTATCCTTTAAACGTGGGAATATTCCATCTTTATCCTCACTTCTTTTACTGCTCATGGTTAACTTTTACCACAGTAAAATACAAGTCAGGGCATTCCTTAGTCTACTCTTTTCCAGAAGCAGTTGATTCCTTGTTGCTTTACAGCCATTATGCACAGACACACACCCACCCCAGTAGTTTGTGTGTTATACTTTTATGCTTCAGCAGCCCTGAGAATACAAGTCATTAAATTTTGCTAAAACAGCTTTCCTACCCAATGACTGGTTGGTGGTTTTGTTATTAAAAATGATTAAAAAATAATGTGAATTTTGAATCCCTAGAAGGTTGCACTTAAAACACAATAAAGGCTCACCTCATTACTAAGTCTAATAATATTAGATTCAACTTAGCATGAATATTATCCAAAAGCTGCTAGAGTAGAGTTTTGCAGGTAGGATCTACATTATTGTTGATGCCAATCTGCTGACATTGCCTTATACAATACACTGTTATTAAGTATCTAATAATTTTACAGACTTTTATTACAGTCAGCGGGACTTCATTCAGTAGGACATTAAGAAGATGTAAGAAAGAAGAACATTTGCAGCAAACCTTAACAGCACTGCAGGAGTTCTGCTTTGCTCTTGCTGTGATGAGTCACCTTTGGGTAGGTAAGAAAACCCCATAAAATCCTTTATTGCTTATGCCTATTAGAGAGGATATTTACTGTGCTGTGGTTTAGAACTTAGTTCTGAACAAGTATGGATTCTAAGCAAGCCATGTTTTTCTGTTCTCTCTCTGCCTGCTTCTTTCCTCTCCTCCATTTTTGCTTCACTCTTTAAAGTATGTCAATCATTAACACCAATTTTTCTCTTTGAAGGTTTATATCACTGTTGAATCCTTTACAAATGAACTCTTAATGTGCAAGCACCAGGATGCTCCATTCCCACACAGCAGGCACTTCATCCCTGAAGCTTAGCTTTCCACCACTCTGATTCAGACCGTTGGCAACCTCATGGCTTGGAAAAGTGATTTTTTCCCATCTGAAGATACTGTATACACTACGTGGCTCATCTATCAATGGCTTGCTGGTTATTAATTGCTCATAAATGTTCATGAATTTGTGTCACTCTGATGAACCTCTTAACTTGCATACAAGCTATTAATTATTCATTTGTAAGTAATTATGCTGATGATTTTTGCATCCTCTATAGCAGCTCATTATGTAAACTAACCATGTTAACAGTCCTGTACTGATTTAGACCTGAGATACAGCTTTCCCTGACAGCAGCAAAAGACTGCAAGATTAAATTACTTAGCCTAACAAAGTACAAATCCTTGATAGTTCTTGCCTTTGTAATTGACAAAATGGAAATATTTTCTCAGAAATACAACCAAAAATGTCATACTTTATTTAATTTCTTTTTAAAAACCCATAAACATTGCCCTAGTTATAAAACGGAAAGGTGAAGCATTATTTTTTTTTTTAATGGATTTGTATCTTGAAGAAAAATATTTAGTTAGATGATTGAAGGTCAGGGAAATTTGGCTGGGGTATTGTGGGGGTATTTGGGACAGAGATCCCTGATGAAATGTGTCTTGGAGACCCCTAAGGGAATATTTGAAGGAGTTAGGTGGGGAATGCCACTCTGAATTGCAACACAAGTGTTTTTCTAACCCCTTTGTGATATTCAGTTTTGAGAAGGTCAACACAGAATGAGCTTGAGACTACGACAATACCCAAAGAAGTTAATAAAACAGAGTATTTAGATCCCTATGAAATAAATGAGCATCTAAAAAAATTCTACATTTTTGGGAGAGAACAAGAAGTTGTTTTTCTTGGAGGCAAAGGCTCACATTATAGAAGAACAATGCTCTACCACCATTGTTTAATTGGAAGGGTTGATTGCAAGATAAGTTTCAGAAGAGATACAGAGAAAAAGGCAATATCCAAGCATGAGTTAGCAGAACTATGCTAAGTAAATTCATGATTTACTGAGATGATAAAGTACTTGAGAAGCCAGAATTCACTGAGTTGTAAAAAGCATGCAAAATATTTTCAAATACTATCAAAATCAAAAAGCTTTTTTCTTGGTTTATTTTATTTTCAGGGGAATTGAAGGGGACGCTAGAGAGAGGCTTGTTTTAGTCTGACTTAAATTCTGCCACTCTTGATTTACATTTCTCTTCCTGGCTTCTTGTTTGTACTGGTCTGTTGGGAACTGACATGGAAGGATAAATGGAAAAAAAAATTTAAAAAACCCAAAAAAAACAACTGACCAACCAATCAACCAACCAAGCAACCAAACAAACTGTGGAAAAAAAAACCCTGCTTTTCTTAGGTCTGAATATCCTAAGAATCCCAACTGCTTTGCATCTAGTTACATCACAGTCCATGATGTCTGCTTGGTAGGGCTCTCAAGGACTCCAGAACAACCTTCTAAGCACAATTCATAAAGTGGGGGAAGCAATCAACCACAACCTGCTCGCTTTTCCTTTCTATTGTGAAAAATTGCGTCAGTCAGATGTCTTTTTGCTTAATAACTGTATAAAAGAAATGTAACAACAATATTTTGTCAATGGTGTTATTTTCATGGATACTAGATAGCAGGGCTTTTTGCCATTTCTTGTGTAGTCCTTACTGAAGGTCTGGAGCACTGCTACGCTGGCAAATCTTCACTGTTCTGTACAGAGATAATCCTCTTTTAACTTGCATTTAGAATCTTGAATTAGGTCTTGGGAGTAGCTTGAAGTGTGCTTAAATCTTTCAGTGGATGTACAGAGGAGTTTAGTAGTTTAAATTATGTAATATGTTCACATTCTGCCTATTATCTCCATTTTCTCACTTTGGAAAAGAGTCATATTAAATTGGAAATATATTATTATATTTTATGATAGAACTGCTTTTGAGCATACTCCTTACCCATAGGAGTAATGAATATTTGTTAATAATGATGGTAGCATTGTCAATAATTTCTAGCTTAGTAATAGATTTAAAGAGTTGCTGGACTATATGAATAGATACACGTTCACACAAACAACCAAGCTAGTGTAATATTTCCTGTACTCATTTTACTAAAGAAGTGGGACGCTATTTTTGAAATTGTTATATTTATTTGTCAATGAGGATCATGAATACCATTTAAGCATTTAAATATCACAGGATCATGCATACCATTTAAGCATTTAAATATCACGTAGGTACTTTCCCAAAAGAAATCAATAGTGCAGATTCATCAGAGACTTATTACCAGTCAACACAGCACACCTATCAAAGTGCTCTTCCTTTCAACTGAGATGCACCTCTCTTATTAGTGACATGCATTAACCATCTTCTTTTGGGATTTTGTACCACTCGAGTAACTGCAGGATGATAGTTAGTTTGTATAATGAGCAACAGTGCAAGAAGCAAAATAGTCAGCATAATTAATTAGAAATGAATAATTGATGTCTTCCATATACTTACAAGTTCATCCAGCTGGCATGCACTATAAATGCATGAGAATTTTAGAAATTTAACAGCCAAAGTAATACAAATACGTGATAGTTGAATGCTATTTTTATACTTTTTGATCAAAATCCTGCTGCCTACATCATACTTCAAGCTCTAAGGAACTGTGGAGGTTTGCCTATGACTAGTAAAATATTATTCATCAGGAACAGTGGTGACAGGACAAGGAGTAATGGATTCAAACAGAAATGGGGGAAATTTAGGTTAGATATATGGAAGAAGATACCTTTACTCTGGGGGTGATGAGGCACTGGATCAGGTTGCCCAGAGAAGTGGTGGATGTCCCACCCCTGGAAGTGTTCAAGGCCAGCTTTGTGCAAACTGATCTAGTGGAAGACGTCGCTGCCATGAAATCATTCTATAATCCAGATATGAATAACACCCATTTTGTTAATCAGATAAGCAAAGATAAAAGTAAATAAAGTATAACTTCTCTAAGAGTATAAAGATACTAGCTCTTTGTCTTTTTGCTGACTCAAATTCGCGTATATTTGGAATCAAGTGGATAATTTCCTTTACAAAAAACCTGAGAACGATCCTGTTTTTATTAATGTCTGAGGAACCCTCTTGATTGATAGAAGTAGAGAGCTTCCAGGGAAAGCTAAGACCTACACACTAATGAAAACAGATACTTGGAATATGGATGATAAAAATGTCTCAGGTGAACAAAAAACTAACAATCACCTGTTATTAGATATTTCAGCAAATCCTCAGAGAAAATAGATCTTATATGTAAGTCTACTTCGGGAAAAGTTTCAGTTTGAGCTCACGCATTTCTTGACTCAGAAAACATCTTACCACGGGGCACAAATCAGAGGACAGGCTTCATTAGTTTCAGTTCTGCAGTTTCATTGAACTACTTGTTTGCTTTTCGTTTTTTTTTTCAATCTCAAATCCTTGGTGGTTTAATTCTACATAGTCTAATTTATTGGCCTATAATGGTAGTTTTGTTTTCAATTTATGAATGCTTTACCTTATTTTAATTGACGTTTCTGGGCCTCTAAATTATTTCTGCATGGAACTCATTCTCAAAGGGTTTAATTTGGATCTGTGTAAAAATTGATAAATGTACAGAGGAATGGGAAAGAATAAAAACAAAGAGCTGGGTAGAAATCTTGCAACTCAAAAACAGCTCCCCAAAGGGAGATTTCTTCAAGCAGATCAGTGTCTTTCTGTGTTGAAGTCAATGGAGCTACACTGGTTTACACCTCCTCAGGATCTGGATACACACCATTAATACCTGATTCAAAGCCCATAGAAATAATTTGCTTTTAGTATTGTAGCTTTATGGCTGGAATAATCTGCTGGTATTTATGAGCCTCCTTCTTAATGAGTTTGTTAGGGAGCCTGTGATTGTACCTTGCCCAGGGTGAATCTCTGAGGAACAGTTTCTTTCCTGGGATGCTCCTGGAGCAGTGCACACCTTCATGACTGCTGGATATAAATAGGCAACCCAGCTGGTGCTGTTGAGATGTTGACTGTGTAGGAGGAGGGAGAGGGATATTCTATGAAACTGTTCACTGTTTGTTTGTTTGTTTGTTTGTTTTCTGAAACATACTTTAGCAATTTTTGGCTTCTAATACTAAGAACTGAAGTTGTTAATTTTGAAGCCCCTGTGAGAATTGTACAGAAGCCCAGTGCTTGAAAGAGTTTGGTAAAATATACCTCCCACTCATTTATTAGGAGCAATATGTCTACGAGGTAATTTAGTCTTCTAACTACTTAGGCACTTAGGAAATCTGTGGGTTTTGCCCCTCAGGAATAGGTGGAGTTATATGCCTTGCATATACACGAGAGAAAGTTACCCCGAATCTTGGCTGAAATAGGTTTCAGAGCAGCAGAACAGCAGCATAAATATGGGTGAGGGATGACTTAGTGCCTGCTTGGTAGCGACTTCACTGGTTTTTATTGCCTTAAAATATGAACATTTCACAATTTTTCTTATTCCTTTTCTGCAGATCTTGCTTGGGAGCCTCAGGAGACCAGTAAGAATTTTATTGTAAGACTTTTGCATGTTCTGTTTTTCAGTAGGTTTCATCTGTACTGTTCAGGCATTGTAGTTCCTGTCCCAGTACAGTTAGGCCTGGGCAAAAATAAACAGTAAGCAGCATGCCAGACAGAGAGAGCTGGAGGAAATATGGATGGCTTTTCATCCATGATGGTGCTTTTCATTAATTTCAAAATTATCTGCTAATATGTTTCATTCACTAGGTGGTTCATCACTGGGATGTCTTATTCACTCGAGATAGCTCAGATGAATTCCTGCCTAATATTTTTGGTGTTTTTTTTCCTAAAGTAGCAGATACTTGATTCAATTATTGCTGACACTTTGGGATGTTTACCAAAGACAAGAAAAAAATAATGCACATTGATGTATCTTAATATACAGGATGAAGTGTTTTCATCTCAGCTTATCAAGATGTAATGGCTATCTGTTGCTCCAATGAGAAAATATGACATTGAAATAATATGATAGATCTCAAAAAGCACATCTCATAAACTGATGATGGAAAGGATGATTTCATCATTATATTTTGATTATTTTTCTCTTATTTAATGTCATTCCTTGTTTAAATTTGCACCTATCAATGCCATTAGTATGCACTCAGATTGGTAAACACAGCTGACAAATCAAAAAATAGAACAATTAAGATTTTTTTTCTTGTTTCACTTGGGCAAAATGCTTGCAGTTACTGCAGTGCGAATGACCTTGAAGTCTCTCACAGTTATGATGAAATTCTCACTTTTCCTATAAATTCAACATGACTAAATATGTTGAATACTGCCACTCTTAAAGCTAAGTAAGAATAACAAAAATTAGAAAAAAAGAAACTCTTAAATACTGAAGAAATGTAAGTAATGTGGTTCCTGACCTGTCCATGTGCTTCAGACTTTTTGCTTAATACCGTTAGTGTTCTTTTATGCCCTTTTTTAGACTCCCGTGCATGCATCCTGTTGCTCTTTGTCTCAAGGTGCATAACACCCATATCATAAGTATGAGAGTTTTTGAGTGATCCATTTTATGTAAAACTTTAAAATAGCATGTTTATCAACTTTTAAAAGATATCTGTCTCCTAATTCAGAGCTGAAAATAACTTTTCTTAGCTCTTTCAATGCCTGGATATCATAGTTCTCATTATAGGAAAAATTAATTTCATTCATACAATAGAGTTTATACTTTTAGAAGAAATAAAAATTGCAAAAGCCCAGACACAGAATGTTTGCATTGACTTTAATTGCTGAGACAATTGACTTCAGTAGTCAATTGACTTAGTTCCCACTTAAATCCTAATTAAAAGTGCCTGGTTCTAGAGAACTTGAGACTAGTGACTTTGTGACAGCTATAAGATGGTTTTCCTAGTTGTTAGGGAGTTGAGAAGGTCTGAGGCAGCAGTGCCAAAGTTTGTGGTGAATTGGTCTGTTGGAGGCTGGTATGTCCCAGTTTCATGTCAAGTTGCCATGCTGGCTGGCTATGAACTTAGAAAAGCAAAGTGCACCCTGACATGGAAGCTGTAAGGAAGCTAGGCAGATCTTCCCAAAACAGAAAATTATTTTCTCAGAGACAAATTTTTTGAGTAAATTTTTATTGCCACATTTGGCAACTATTGGGATAAAACCCACAAATTTCTGAGTCAAGCTTGGTGTGCAATGCCTAAGAGAGAATTTGAGGATCACTAACGCATTTATTGTGCACTCCTTTGGTCATATACTATCTGATATTGGTAAGAAGTTGCATTTGTGGGGTATGGCATGCTAGTACCAATTGTCAATAGAAACTAAAATATAATTTATGAATAGTTTTCTGACATTTCTGCAACTTAGTACCTACAAAACCCTATCTTACTCTGAAGCTGGGAGGATCATTGATGTTCAAATACTGAGACGATAACTATATCAAAGTTGTAAACTTTAATGGGCTGGATATCTTTTGGGATATCCTCTGGGATAAGCAGACTGTTTCCTCTGGAATTTTCTGTATGCCTTCCCAGTGTGTTAGTTCTAAACCTGTAGATTAGCTAGACTTCTTTTTTATCAAGGGATAAGTAAACTGTTGGAATGAACACTGAGTGATCTTCAACGTGAGCACTAAATCAGGCGAATATTAAAATTATATTTACCTCTCTTTTTTCGTGGTCAATCTGCTGATTCACAGATGGAATCAGAGAGACAGGACTTCTGAACACTACACAGTTTGCTGTGATTACATTGCTTGGCTCTTTTTTACATCTCTGTCATAATTTGATAACAGAGGCATCCAGTAATATGAATACATCAGTACTGTTCATTGCTGCAATATTCCTTCTGCTATAGGGAGTACAGAATGAAATCAGCCATCTAATTCCAAAGGTTCACACACTACTGAGTCACAAGCCAGGAGCAGCAAATTCTTAAAATACACTTTTTTAGTATTCAATGTGACTGCATTATGACCCTAAAGATGTTAGCACAAAGCATCTTAGCACTGGTGGTGTTTATTTGAAAATACAGTCACCTTAATACTACATCTATTTACTGCCTGTGCCTTTTAAATAAACCTAGAGCTTTTAGAAAGAAACCAACACCTTTTGAGATTTGGACAATATATGAAATATTTACTTTATATGTTTAATCTCTCCCTCTCTTCCCTCTATCTCAAAGCAGTCAGTGACTGAATAGCTAAGTTATATTAAGAAAGCTATGAAAGATTACTTCTATTTTTGTGGAAAACTACCTTATTACAACACATCAGATATTTATAAAACTACCACATTAAAAAATAAAAAAAAAAAAAAAAAGATTCTTTACAGTGAGCAGGAACAGTGAAAAAGATATATGCCTTGCAAAGCTCACTATAGATATGAAAATAAACACCAGGAATAAAGGCATGAGCTTACTAGAAAAATATAAATGATAGAGATAATATTTTTGCAGAGATCAACAAAATCCCAAATCTGATAAATTTTGTATTAGAAGAAAGATTAAGGCTACAAAGGGCAAAAGTACACAGAAAAAACATTTCTTACATTTAAACTAGTTGAAGAGTTTCATAAACACTTTTTAGTGACTGACTTATGAGTGTCCCAAGTGGGATAAAGGGCATATACAAAAAAAAAAATTAAATCTCTTTTTAATGATCTTAGCATTCTCCATCTATTTTATATCTAAAAAATAAAAGAAAACATTTCCTGTATGTTTTCTTCTAGCATTGCCAGGGGTCACCTGCAGCACTGCTACTGAACATAGCCCCTCAATGGAATAATTTCCCACAGGCATGTATCTTGTTTCATCAGAGCTGTAGTAAAGTCATGTTTTCCAAAAGAAGATGTTTTTGATCATAACTCAGATTTACACTACTTAGGTTTAGGAAGGCACTCTGAAACTGATGCTTTTCCTTTAAATTAAACAGGAGATTTTTCTCTTTCCACATTTTCCACCGAGAAAAGGCCTGAAAAGAAATATCTTCCCAAATTTTCCCTAATTAGTTTTACTTCTGCTGTGAACAAGGGTGCCATAACAGAGCCAAGCTCTGTAGATCAGTGCCTCAGACAAAAGAAGAATTATATATTTCTTTCTGCATAAACATGTGCATTACTTCAGTCATCTAACATACCAAACCTCATTGAATTAGCATGATTTCATTTTAGATGTTTCCTTAAAAGCAAGTAGAAAAAAAAACAAAAGGGGGGGGGAAACATGTAGTTCTGATTAACAGTCTGGATTTTTTAGATATTAGAATTTTAGAAATTTAGAATTTTTCAGGCTGTCTTCTCTGCATAATTCTGATTAGAGGGAACACAGCAGTGGACAATGTGTCTCTCCTGGACAGAGGCTAAAAGAGGGTAGAGAGAAGAGTGGAGACACTTTTGGGTTTGTGGGGAAGGAGAAATCACTCATATAGATGAAAAGATAGCCTAACATTGAAGGTTTCAAAACAATCTTGGGATATAAACGCCTACAGAATGTGATGTGGGCTTTCCTTCATTAGAATTTTTCCTTCCAGAAAAAAAATTAATTTTTTTAGATTAACCTAAATACAGGATAAACACTGAATACACTAAAGGATGAAATCAAGGTTAATTAAAACATCTAAGTCTTTGATTACAAAAGTGATAATTGCAGTAGAATTAAGAACAAAATAACTCTATTGAATAGTTCCTTATTAGGTATGCTCAACCTTTTCTATCAGATCCTCAAAGTGTTTTTTATACCCTTTTTGTCTCTTTATTCTTATACTCTTTGTGCCCTAGAGAGAAAAGAAGGAAATGAAAACTGGAAAGGAGGAAGAAGGGAGGAAAAAAAGTCTTGTTACATTTATGTAAAATACCTGTCTTTCTGTGGGTAGTCTGCTTCCATTGTGATATACTTTATTTCCTTACTTTCCAAGACACACAAATATTTACAGTTTACAAGAATTTGGCATAACAACTGTAGAAAAGCAAAGTCAACCCATACTGATATATTGATATTAGTTATGCAGAGTTTTGTTTCAAAGGCTGAAAGTGGGAGGAGAAAAAAATATTTTACCAGGAGTAGGAGGAAAAGTTCCTGGTATAGCTAATAGTCTGTGCTGTCAGCTGCAACTGTGACTTCCCAGGAAAAGGGCTATAACTAAGAAAGCCACATTTCTTTTTATCTTCCACTTTTTTATTCTCTTTCCCCCTTTATGTGTAGTCCATCTTACAAGAAGACTGGACTACAGTGTACCAACAGGACTAAAAGTACTGCCTCTGAAATATATTCCTTTCTTTTCTTATCAAGCACACTTCAAGTTCTTGGGGATAATAGCTGAAAGGAAGGAGGAACAGGAAAGATTATTAAAATAGTGGTGTACTTAAGATGGTTTTGAGGAGGTTCCCTGGGTGGCCCTATTTCATATTGTCAAACACATTTTTTTCATCATGAATAATGTGCTCTCATTTGGAAGGCTGCCTTAGTGACTTCCAGATCCAGGTTTTCTGAGGCAGGTATGGTTGATAGGGCTGAGCATGCCTTTGCCTTGACCATCCAGCTCCCAGGGAATGGATGCTGCCCACTGTACAGCCTCCTCCACGAGGGGCCTCAGTGTCTGACTGTTCAATGGCTGCAGGTGAAGGGCCTGTGCAAGTAAGCAAGGGATGATAGCACCACTAATGCCATGGATCTCTTTCCATGGTCACGGCTTGGAATGACAGCCTTTGCTGCTCTCACACAGCCAGCTTTGCCAGGATGCTTATTTCACTGAACATCCTGATGATCAGCTGCACTGCCTTGAGTCAGAGCAGCACATGTAAAGCTGGGATCAATAGATTGAAACAGGGAGAATTCATCATACTGTGTCTTGGAGTGGGCTTCCAGGGGTGAGCCAAGGACAGGCTCTTCCCAGTTTAGATGAGGACACAGGCATTGCCTTATGGCTGTGATGCCTGGAAAGGCTGACCTGGAACAGAGACTAGACAGAACAAAAGGAATAAAATAGGTATTTATTGAAAGGATACACTTTGGGCAGTGCAAGAGCCCGGCTGGGGCTGCACCCAAATCAAATCCAAGATGAATCCCAGTCACAAGTCTTTACACTTTTATAAGTTTCGGTTCATCCCCTCAAGGTGTCCAATTCCCCTGCATGTATCAGGGCAAATCAAAAGGTTGGAGCCCTGAGAAGCCCTCACCTTGGAGAAAAATGCCTGGTTCATGCTGACAACATGCACATGTGTACAGACACCATCATTTACATCCCAGCCCATCCCCTACACTGCAAAAATTACGAAGACTTCAGCAAACACTCAAGGGACTGGGCTAAAGACCTTGGCTGTGATCAGACACTGCGGTGGCCTTGGGCTCTTTCATCTGTGGAGACAGAAGAAACATGTAGGAAAAGAAATATTGTGTTTCTCCCTTGCTTTTAGGCAGATGCTTGAAACACTACAGCTTGAGAAGCGTTACATTTAGCTATCTTCACTGCAATTAGCTGTTATTCTTTATTTGCTAAAAAGCTGGAAATGCATTTTGGCAAAAGGGGCTGGGAGCATTTTTCAGCTGTTTCTTTTGCTGTTCCATATTCTTAGTCAATTAATTTTAGTCTTTCTGTATGTTACAGCTAGTAGTACAATATTGCTAGAATAACTGCTTTCTCTGATATCTTTAGTATGCTAAAATTAAAAATTATTAGAACTGAAAGGGCATTTTCCATTAAATTCTTCATTATCTTTTGTAGTGACAAGTGAATTAATTTTGAAATTCATTCTTATTACACAAATGAATACTTTATGTTGTTAGTAGGCAAACAGTTTTTCTTCTGTTTCCCTGTTAATTCCAATAAATCTGTCTTTGAATGTTCAAGTGGCTTTTTAACTTCATATTTAAAATATTATTTTGACTTGAAATTTTGAATTTCATCATTTTACAGAAACATAAACATTCTTAGATGTTTATGAAATTAGCTTATAAGATGGTATTACGGATACAGCTTTTTCAGATCACAGTTTTACATGGTGAGCTTCCATAAAAGCAGCCCCCCTTCTGCTCTTCTGGTGAATGCAGCATGAAAACATGCCTGATTCTCTAACTCTGCCAAGTTTAAAAATTGTCTTGTGCTAACAAGACAAATTACAATTGAAATTACAATTAAATTTCATCAAAAATTAAATTTCATTAAATGAAATCAAATTAAATTGAAATTACACCTACACTCAAGATTGTTTAACCAGATAATAACAGGGGAAAATGAAGTATTAATAATTTGTTTTTGGTTTATTTTACTTATGTTTTGTCTACTTTTGAATTTTTGTTATATAAAAATAGAGGGAAGTGGTGATATTTTAATTTTCTCTTTCCCAGTTAAATTAGCTACCGCACTAAATTAGTTATATGCTTAAAGAGCTTCCAAATTGATAAATTTTGCTGGGGTAAATAAAAAAATGAAAGGCATTTATCTCCTGAGACTTTTTTTCACTTGTTTTAAAAGATAAGGCAATCTGAATATATGCATTTATTGCCTAACTTGACACTTTTTAATTTAGGGAAAATTAGTTTGAGCTTTTCATATTCTTAATTTTCTCTCAAGTGTGGCTAAGAAATCTGTTTTCCCTGAAGTATAACTAAATTCAGTACACTGGAGTCAGTACTATTCCTTCTCTTAGATTCACAAACTTGAGCTTTGTCTCTAACTTCAAGGGAATTTTCGGGAGAAATATATTTTCTAGTAGGTTTTTGTTTTGTTTTGTTTTGTTTTGTGGGGTTTTTTTTGTTTGTTTGTTTGTTGGTTTGGTTTGGTTTTTTTTGATGAGTTTTCTAATTCTAAAATTCTGAATGATAGGTTTTAACTATACGTGAATATGCCCAAATTTTCTCTGACAGATAAAATCTCACAACATTCTTTCAAGCTTTCTGCTAAATGTTAGCAACACAAGTTGACTGTGCTCTTTTTCATTCTAATTTGATTTTGATTGGATAACCCTGCTTGTCTCAATATAAAGTATTAAAATTCTTCACTTATTCTTATGACAAAGTATATGACCTTTCACTTTTCTTGCATTATTATTCATCCTTCTTTGATATCATTGGCATGCTATTTTCAGTGCTCTGACATTCCTGGCATTCTGCCATGTTCTTCATGCTTTTGGCCCAGAAATGTTAGAAAGGGAGGCACGTTTCCAAAGAAGTTTGTTCCTACAGGAAAGGTAAACACATTGTTTTAAAGAAGGTATTTTTCTTCTGCCCTTTTTACTCTTGTTTTCCTTTGTTATTCTTTTCCCTTTGAACAATTAACCTTGATGTATGTCTGTTGTCACCTGCATTTGACAGGCTGTGAGGTAAACTCACATCAAAAGTCTGGATATTGGAGTGTGGAGTATAAAACCTGGGGTAAATCAGATTTTGTGTTCTTTTGTAGCACTCTAAACAACAAAGTTATTGAGATTAGTAACACATAAAAATAATTTCACATCCAATTCTTAGTGTAAAAGTCCCCAATTTTTTGATATGTGATAGACACATCTGAAAATATCTGAAAAGTATTTCTACAGTCTTATGGTTTTTTTTTTCCTTCTGCCAATGGAAAAACATGGACTCTTTAAATAAGCCCAGTGTGAAGTGATTATTAACTGTGTACTTCAGATAGGCTTGTCAACACATGTAAATTAAACTGTTGTTGACATTTTTGATGCCTAGCTCCTGGAAAAGATCCTAAAACTCAGAAGTCCAGTTTTTCTTAATTTATGCATGGAGATATGAAGTTGTTCAAGGAAGGAAATTCCATGGACTGGGAAAGGTTTGCACACAATTTCTCAACAGAGACATGTTGGCATTTCTACCATATTTGGAGGTTTAGCCATCTTGGGTCTGAATCAATGTCCAGCTTACGCCTAAGTGTTCATGTCAGTAATAACCTTTGTCACATGTGATAACTTACACACCATAAAATTCCTCCTAAGGAGAAGAAAGAGATTATGTGCACTGCTTGACTCTTTATAAATCTAGAGGCTAGAACACTTGCCCACTTTGTGGGTGGTTCACATTAAACTGCCTCTAGATAAAAATCTTGAATTTAAGGCCCTTCCCCCCCACTCCCACCCCCATGTGTCCTGCATTACCTTTTCCATACTCCTTTTCTAACAGCAGGAATTCTGCATCCTTTGTGATTCAATGAGCCAGCTTGGACATAAAGGCTGTACACTGGTTCTGACCTGCCAGTCAGTAAATTCCCTGGCAAGGTGTACTCCAAGACTTTAAGTACTCACTCACTGAGATACCATGTGCTCTATTTTCTGAATGAGTCTGTTTACTTCTGTGATAATTGAATGAGACAAAATGGCAGCATCTATTTTTGTGCCCATTTAGAGGACAAAAGGCAATGAAAATAATCTCAGGGATTCAGGTAAAAGTCTGGATAGCATCAAGCTTTCAATGGGATTTATCAGTTTAAAGCTGCTTACGAGGACCTTAGCCAGGATTGTGATGGACTTCTGAGCACTGAGGAGCTGCAGGTGCACAAGGAATCACAGATCTATAAAGGCTGACATATTGGTTCACATCTCCTCTACAATTTCTATGTAGTTCCTCCTGAAAATGTGTGAACACTCCACTTTTAACCAGCTAATGCTGGCTGTGTTGGAGAGCAAGATTTAATACAACAGTCTTTCATCACATTTTCTCAAGACTTGAATGACTAAATGAATGCTCAGAGAAAAAAATATTGTAGAGAAAACTCCAGTATCCAATACACAATGTATCATAAGAGGGCCCATAAGAGGTCTTTTTAATGAATATTGAGTGAACAATTTGTAGTGCTTGAAAGAGAACTAAGCAAGTCTGACTTGGGACTCTATCTGCTCACGTGAGAGGAAAGAAACCAGAAATGTATGGCACATTTTATGATTAGCTGATTGATTCACTCAACTCTATTAATTTAAACTAGTAGCCTAATATAGACCAGTACGACAGAATTCAGACTGTCATAAATTGTATGAAACCTTGTTCATTTTTGCATCTTTTGTTACTTTGTTAGCCTGGTGACAATTAGGATGTTGTTACTGAATTCTTCTTTACATTTAGAGAATATCTTTTTTGCAAGCTCAATAAATCTCAATGGTTTTCAAATGCAATTATTTTTTGTAAGATTGGCAAAATAAATCATATTCATTTTTTATTCAACAGTATCAGGATGATAAAGCTAGGAGATTTATACAGGGTTTTTATTAAACCGTTTTCCAATCCTCCCTTTGATTGATAGTTTAAAAATAATTTGTCTCAACTTCCTTGCATTTGCAGATAACATACACTGAGAAGTCATACAGGAGGATTGTGACATACAGTCCTACCAACTCTTCTGACAGTAATTTATTGTCCCAACAGTTATGTGATTTGATTACTGTTTTTACTGTGAGTATATCACTCAAGACACTTTAGCAATAAGGAGTCTACTAGAAGCAGTGTCTCTAAAGTATTATTAAACACTCAGTTTCTTCCCCAGACTAAAAGGATAATTAAAGACTATACTGAAATCTTGTAAAAACTAATCTATCATTCCTGACCACTTGAAGAAGATTTTGAATGTCCTGCAGTGAGCTGACTGGAAAATATCTGTAGGTATGATCCACTTTTGGGAAGCTGAGGAGTTGTTTCATATTCTATCAGTTAAAACAAGAATATGGCTAGACTACAGACTTTGACTTACAGATTTCAGAAACCAGAAAAAAAGTTGCAATCACTGTCACCTAGTGAACACACTGGGGTTCCCTGCTTTTTCTTCACTTTCTTTAAGTGTTTCAAGTGAAAAATCCTATCTTGAGGTAATTTCAAAGTTCCCTTCAGATTTTTTCCCTTTTTTCTGTAGAGGATGTGCTAGTTGAGGTTCTTGTCTTGTCTTGCCTTACACACAGAAAATTAACTTTTTAAAGAAACTTAATTTTTAAGCAAGTACCAATTACTTCTGCATGATACTGTCTTTTCAAAACTGTTGCAGTAAAAACAGAGCATATTTAACCCAATGTTTTTACCTACATGATGGCTCTGTATTAATTCTTAAAATCTTTTTTTCTGATGAAAAGTGCCGGTGCACCAGAGTAGTGAATATAAAGAAAACGATGCTTTAGTGTTAACTATGGGCTTGCAAAAGATCTTATTGGTGACTCTCTACACAAGGGGTTTCTTCCATGAGGGTTATGGATCTGAATGAGGGCTAGTCTAACAGACCATGAAAGTGTAGGCTTTTCTAACCAGCTGCTCATGGCATTCACTTTTGAACAGGAAACTGAGTCTACTTGTCTGTGTTTAAATCTGGTACTTTAACACACTGTCATTTCATCCTTAAATCCTTAGCAATGCTTTTCTTTTAAAAATATATTTTGGGGATAGTATAAAAGGCTAAAGCATAATAAAATGTTTGAAAGATTATAATTTATCACCTGATACTATATGGCATTTTCTCCAACATTATGAAAATACTATTGTAAAGCAGTATTGGTTTCAGGCAATGACTGATTTTACCTGAAGATCTTTTTACTTCTTCAGCTCTTTTGGATACACTGAATAACTCCATAGTAAAAATAATTTAAATTTAGATTTTGAGATCGCTTAAATGACTTGGCATACGAATTATTTCTTTAGTTAATAGAAGCAGACTTTTTAATATTTTCTTTATGGGTAAACCTGTGATAACAACATGAATTTAGTAAACTGAACTGACTGTGTTGAAACCAAGAAAACAACTGAATTGATTTAAACTAAACCTGCCATGAAAATCTTTTATTTTGAAGCATTCTTCTTTCACATAGTAAACCAGAATTTTTGTAGATGACATTTTTATAGCATGACAAAATAAGCTTTGATGAACAAACTGGTTGGATTACTGAGAATGAGCTGACCCAGTCGCTGAAGATTTCAAACACAGCAAAACATGTAACAGTATATAGTAACAAGATACACACACATACATATATATATATAAAATATTATTGACTCATATGAATATAATGGTTTATAAGGCAGTGAGCTTGACAGGTGAGGGAGAGAGATTACTCCCCAGAACACAGATTACCTTGGGTAAAAAAAAAAAAAATACATTGATTTTTGTTTTTTATATGGATTAACTGTGATTTCCATCACATGCTTCTGCAGCTCCTAGGTTTATGACATGTCATTAGTGATAGCATTATTGATTACATTGTTTCTTTTTATACAGGGGGCGTGTGATTATTACATTGACATTGTTATATTTTATATCAGTTTTGCACGTTGTCTTGCAAATAGCTGCTCTTGAAGTCAACACTGTGCAGCTTCAGAATTCATCATTGTAAACCCATTACACTTCCTTTTTTCCAGTCAGTTTGATCTCTCTGGGAAAGTATGTCATGCATCTTTATAAACAACATGTTCTGCTCTGTGGAGATGTGTGCTAGTAAAAAAAAAAATCAACAAAACAGAAACAAAAGAAAACAAAAATCCAACATGAGCTTCCCATGTAAAAATGTTTTCCCATTGGTGAGCTTTCTCCATAGTTATGCAAATTAAATTTGGCAAGATTTTTGTGACAACAACAATGCATGTTGACAGTCATGTCAGGACTAGGATTTGAGGTAATTATACTGTAGATTTTACTATATGGTGCCATGTCTTGATCTGAGACACAAAGTCACTCACAGTGAAATCCACCTGCTTATAAATATTGATGTTCCCAACATGACTTGTCAGATTGGTGATGAGTACAAGCCCTTTCTTATAATCCAGCAAATTATTGAACAACATAAGTTCACTGTTGTTTATCTCGCCAGCTTTGTTGTGATCAATTGCTGTATACCAGATGTCAGCTGCCAAAGCAGCACATTGAAGTCATCTGTGATGAGCAGTTTGTCTGCCACAGGATCTATGCCAGTGTTGTAGAGAAGGCTGTCGAACTTTTTTATTTCCCTTACAGAATTTGGGCCTTTTTTTTCAAGTTCCAGTGACAGCGCTGTTGAACTCGCCACATAATGGTAGTAGAACTGGCCTGAAATTTCTGCCTGGTGGCTCTTGATGTTGGTGTGTTGTTATTTTTTTTACTGGACTATATAACTTTGTAACTGCAAATTGTGCAAGGTTATTGGCATTGCCTGGACATGGTCTCTGTGTGTGGGTTCCAGAGATGATTAGTTCAGTTGTTCTTTCCTGGATCCTCACAGTACTGGTATGGTTCCACAGTCTTCACGATACCCTTTGCTCCATTGACAGGGGGATCCTTCACTCATATTGTTAGGGGGATGTTAGTATTGAGTCATTTGAGCTATCACCAACTTGCTTCAGTTTTCAACAGCATCACACAGTTTTTGTGTAACTTTCTCACACCTGGTTTTCGTTTGCTCACAAGCCAAACTGGTTGTGCTTGATTCATGCCTTCTTTTAAAACATACCTGAAAGGTTATAGTTTCTGAATTCAAATTTTTGTTATTAAATACGGGGAGCAGTTTTGAAGATCTTAATGTAATCTTATCTATTCTTCTATCCAAAACTGAAGCTGTAACTCTTTTGAAGGGCAGCTTTTGTTATTCAGGAGCTGATACACTTGGAGATTCTAGGAATATATAAAGGTTAATAAAAGGTGGAGTGATATAATTGTAAGGAACTGGGGTCATTGAGTTGGACAGTGGATAGTGAGATCTATCTCAATAAAGGGATGAGCAAAATGTGCTGAGTACTCCTCCAGAGCTATTCTTTTAGAAAGTGCTATGATGAACATTTTAGCTGTCTCCTAGGTCATATGAAATATTCCTCATTAGCACACAGACTGTTGAGGAAAGCTTCTGAATAAATCACCTGAGCTTTTCTGCTGCAAATCCCCACTGTTTTACTAGTCTGTGTCGCTGATGATTACTTGGATAAGGGCTAAGAGGCTTCCTGCTCCTCCCTCAACTAGAAACAGAAGGAAAATGCAGCAGTAACTGAGAGGTGCATATGACTTTCTCGAGCCCTACAGCTTTTACAGAGTTGTTGTACAACGTGTTCAAACATTCCCTTCTAAACCAGGTCCTTTTTCTAAAACCGTTACTGATGGCTCTGTGAGGAATGAAATTGGGGATGGTATGACTACAGAAAACTTATAGCACTGCTTTCCAAGTCTGGGCATCCAAATGTCACAACTAGACTGCTTTTTTGTTGTTTGTGTGAAGGGTTTTTTACAAGAGTTGTTATATTTTTTTAGTGAGCATTGCATGCTTAACCAATATATATATGTGTTTTCTGTGCATCTAATTTTCATATTACAAGCAATTCCTCATTAATATGAAACACTGTGGTAACCAGCTTCTTGTTTTAAAAGGATATATGAATTGAACAGTGTTAGAGGACACACACATTACCTTGGGTAATTGAACTAAGAGACCATGGATTTCTGACAAGTCCTTTGGTAAAGCTCTCAAGTTTAATATTTCTATAGTACTTCTGAAACAGAGTAGTTCTATTTAAAATTTATTGTGCTCTTGTTGCTATACCAAATTTTCTTATATTGAAATTACATGGAACTTATTAGCTTTAACAATTATGTGTTCATATGTTAAACGTACATGTGTATACATATTTGAAGATGAAGTAGCTCAACTTCCACATAGTTGAAACAAAAAGATAATGACATTTTAATGCCATACAACTGAACCAGTTTCTGTTCAGTGTGAAGGGATAATAACTGAACAGAATAAATTTGTCAGAAATAAGACATAAAATAAGTATAATATTAAACATAATTTTAAACTTTCCTGGCATCCTAAACTGCTAAGAGAAAATTAGATTCAATGTCACAAAAGCGGTATCTGCTGGGAAAATTAAATATTTGTGCTTACATCTGTGGGGAAATGAACATTGATTAGAGTTAAAATCAATGTTGAAAATGTATATATAAACTTGGAAGAGGATCAGTATCTGTTCCTATATTTTTCACATAAGATACATGGGAACCCTGGACCAGAGAGAAACTGTCTATTTAAACTGTTAGACTTAAATTATAAAGATAACATTTTCTGAAAGCAATATGAGAGCTGGAAGAGAGAATATAAAATCCCAATAAATCCTCTGTAGTCCATATTTGAGTCCTTCTACTCAAGCAAGAAGAAAGTCTTAGTGCCAGTGACAACTGCTTTCCAAAGAAATAATAGAAAAATTTACTATTATAAAAAAAAATAAAATTAAAAAAATAGAAGAAAAAGAAAAGTGCATTTCTTTTAATTATGAACTGAGGCTGAGGAAGAAGTCTAAGAAATATAGCTGGAATTAAATTTCTAGGCTTTTTTGGATTTGGAGGGATGTGTTGTGAAGGATGTGCTGATGATAAGGTATTAATCATCTAATAAACAAGTAATCATCTCTTTTTTCTAACTTGAAGTTTCAGCTTCAGTTTTCCCTGGAGCATGTTAAGAACATCTTAGACTTTGTTCTTCATACAGCCCTGTAATATAGTTGCTTGTCCAACAGTATCCATCAGGGAGCTTTTGCAGTGTTTGACCATCCTCCCAGGGAAGAACTTGTTCCTGTTATCCAATTCAATGGGATAGAAAAGCAGGTGGGAGGCTCAGGATGTCTGGAACAACAAATACAAGCATTGGACAAATTATTCAGAAAATAAGTGGATAAAGGTGAAATGCACTTCTAAGACAGCCTACAATCATATACAAAACTTGGCCCCTGGCCTTGGTACAGTTGACAGTCTTCAATAAAATGTGATTTCTGTGATGAGAATGCTGGAGAAAGGAAGCAAGAACAAAGGGAAATCAGTTCAATCCCTCTTAGAGAAGGCAGTCTCCTCAGCATTTTTCCAGATAGATATGGAGGAATAAAAAGGTTAGTGATAAGGCAAGATGTTAGCTTTTAAAATGGAAATAAAGGGACAGGAGGGAAAACTTTTAATTTTTCTCAAAGGACGTCTTCATAGATAGAGTGAAGCATTCCAAGGGAATCATTGTCAATATTGAAGAAAGCCCTGAATAAAAAAAAACATAAAGTCAGAGAGAGCCTTTTTAATAACAGTCTGGTTATTCTTATATATTTTATATTCATTTCACACTCAAATATTGTTTAATAGTTATAAGGCTGTTCTTTTTCTGCTTTTTTCATTTGTTTTGTTTTAAATCAAATGGTATTCTGGAGAAAAGTTCCAGGATACTGTCTATCACTGAATGGTAATAGAATAATATAATTGAATATTTTCTTTATTTTTGGTCCTAGCTCCATATTCTTAATTGCTCACCTGTGCTTCCAACAATTTTATGAAATGTTTATGCATCATAAATTATTTTATATTTTAATCATTGATTTTAATATAATTATAAAATATTATTTCATATATAATCATAAAAATAATTTGTGCCTTAAGTTACATCTATCTGGTTACACTAAGATTCAGTTTTGATCTTGGACTTTCCCTTTGCCCAGGTTTGATATCTGTTTCTTTTGTTTTGCAATGAGCTAACTTGCTTCTCTAGTAGGGAAAATCTTATAAGTTGATATGATAAGTCATTCTTTTGCAAATATAAATTTGCAGATCTTGTGTACACGGGTGATGATATGTTCTCCAAAAAGAGGGAGCTACACACTCAAAGGATATTGTTGAAATGGTGGCTATGAGAAATACTGCAAGGTCTCTGCAAGGTTAATCAGTGCAGGTCAAGTGATGAAGGCAGACTCCTCTGGTAGGCTCTGAGGACATATTAACCTCTTCTCCTCTGGGTGTTGAAGTTGCAAGTGCAAAGTGCAGTTTCTAGAATATGTTTTTTGCCATGATTGTCCAATGCTGGAGCTGCACAAAGCTCTGTCCTGATCTAGGAGCAGGGAGAGAGAGGAAGGTTGATATCTGAACACAGGAATCTTGGAAGACTTTGGCATGTATAAACACATATTCTGAAACCTGTGAGCCACAAATAGTAGCAAGTTTGAATGTGTTGCAGAAATACTTTGTGGCCTTGAGTCACTTGGTGGCATAATTTATCGAAATGTAAACTTAAGGAGAGTTGCAGAAGTAGCTCAGGTGCTCTGTTCTGGATATAAGAATGTGTTAGGCAAATGGCTGCATCATTTTGTACCTGATAGATTGCTTAAAAAGTGGAATTTGCAGTTCCATGAGCAGCTCATTTTCACTACTTTCTTTGACACTTTTGGGTGATATGAAACAGTTTCCATTTACTGAAGCAGAGTCAATAAGACAAAGAGCCTTAATCTTTATTATTGATTTGTTTCATGAAATTTCAAATTAATATTTCCATTCAAGTATTTAGAGTTGAGCTTGAATCTCAGTTAAAGTTCTCTTCATTTGAAGCAACCAAATGCACTTACTCTGACAAGAGCATTTAGTGATAAAGAACGGATTCATAACTTCCAGTTTGCCAAATATTTGGCTGTCTTATATTTCTCACTAGTAGCTCCAGAATATTAGGAATATTTGCCTCATCGGTAGAATTATAACTTGCTGAAATATCACAAATGCATTACAGTATCTTTTCTGGTACCATAAGGCAAAATATGTATAATAACAAAAATCTGTGAGGTAACATTTCCTGGTCTATGCAGTCAAAGTTTGTACAAAACATCTCTCTCAATACTTTCTCAGTAAAGTTTCTTAATAGTAGCAATTCATTTTAATTTTTAGAAGTTTAATTCCCAACCATAGCCTTTTGAACATATGCATTTTAGAATTACTAAGTGAATACCTTAAAACTAATTCTGAATAAGCCCTGATAGGACTTAATTCAATAGAAGGTAGAATCCCCTTAAAAATCCAGGTGCAATTAATCACTGCTCTGATAGAGTAGTCAATGCTTTATGATCTTTAGATGTTTTACAGTAAAGTAAAATCATCTCCACATTTTATGGAGATATATCATCCTCATTTACAAAGAATATAATGCAGTACTTTTTCACCTGATTCAACTAAACCAGCTGAGTGATCTTGAAATTTAGGTTAATTGATTTATAAATGATCTTGTACTGACAAATGGTTTCTGTGGAATTGCAAGACTTGGTGTAGTGTCAGCATATTTTTTTGTGAATAAAAGGCATTTCACTAAATGAAGACAAACTAATCTTTGCACAAATTACAACAACTTTTCTTTTGTTTTGTTTCCTAATTGAAGCTGTGTAAAGCCTTTTTTTTTTTTTTTTTTTTTTTTTGTTTTTTTATAGCCAAGATTAAAAGTTTCATAGTAGTATTTTGTAAAAAGCCATCACAATAGAAAAGAGCAAAGATTATTAACCAGATTGGCTGACTTGTTGTTATAGAGATGTAAAGGACTATTCCCTTCACCTATAATATCAGTTGGTACTGACAAATACGTGTCTAAATTTTAAATGGTTATGACATTTCATATTCCCTCTAATTGTTCAGTTTGTTTAGAAATCTACTTTCGTGCTATGAATGATTTCCTTTGTCCAAGGAAAAATGTGACCAAACTCACTTGTTAATCAGAAGATCATAAAAAACTTTCTATTTTAGGGTGTTAATATGAGAACTTGAATGTGCATATGTATAACCTTATATACAAGTAATAGAAATTACTGGCAACAAGGGACTATTATTTATTCAAGACATTTTTCCAGTCTGCTCTGAAACAGAATTTAGTACATCTGTTGAATTCCGTGCTCATGGAATTTTGTTGGTTCCAGACAATTAAATCACCTTGGAAATAGAAAGATTTTGGGTTTATTTTTGCATTTATAAATATGTTCATCCAGAATCCTTCTGCTGTTTACACTTTGCTCAAATCCTAGCTGACATTTAAAGCAACCAACCACTACCTCCTGTGCAAAAGGAAATCATACTATCATTACACTGATCACATCCTTCCACTTTTGCAAGATAAACTGGATGTTCTTGCTGTCATCAGGAGTGTTTCCAAACATGTCTGTAGGAAGGGTACATTATGGCTTAGTTTCTCACAGAGGCCACCCTTGCATCAACCCTGCTACAAACATCTTGCCACCTACCAAGTGTGCTAACATTTAAAAAAAAACCCTACAAAGAAAGTATGCATGTATAAAGTATCTTCTAAAAGTCTTCCCAAAGTCTTTAAAAGAATCTGAGTTTCTCCAGCTTTCCAGGTGAGTGCTATAACCATGAGGGAAAATGTATATTCTGCTTTCAGATATACTTTTGAAGTGCTGCACTTCCAGCATGGAATTATTCTTTGAAAGCGTATTTTTAATAGAGGGTTCATCGCTATGAATCCTGAATTCAAGATGGTAGCAAAGTGTCTATTTTTGGCTAGAATTTAAGACAAATTCCTGTCAATGGTGTTTCTTCCAGATAGAAATATCTCTCCAGATTACAGTCAGTTCCTGGATTGCTCTGGCCATGAAGAAACTTAGGTGGCGTAGAAAATCAGACTGAGACTGTGTCTTCCCATTTATTTTTCAGTGTGTAGCTCATTGAAGGAAATCTAAAGTCTTTTTCATTGATTCAATGGCATTGCTACAACTTGCATAAAAAGTTTTTATTTCTGGTCTATTTCTTGGTCACTTCTAAGGCCAAAAATGTAATATTCTGAAAGGGCTGAGCCATTTGTTTTATTTTAAGAAACTGTACCAGAAAGAGAAAAGTGCTGATAATTTTTTTTTGGTTCAACATGGGCATATTGAGAATGCTCCACTTAGGCAGACCACTCATCCATCTAGCAGAGTATTCTGTGTCCAGAAGAAACACAGGGATTCTCTTGCCCTCACGCTCTGCCAGCATTGACAATTGTTGTGTTGGGGATATCTGAGGGACTGTCACACTAATCCTTTTTGTATGTCTGTTGTCCAATAATCTAATTCATATGTTGACCTGCTGGGTGCATGTGTTTTTCTGTCTACAAATTCTACCACCTGCTGTGGTGAAGAAATATTTTCTTTTATCTCTATTCATCTGATCCCCTGCTACTTTTATCAAGGACACACTAGATCTTGTACGCAAGCACCAGCTGTGCATAAAATGCCTCTTGTCATCATGATTTTATAAATATTGGTCAGTATTTCCAAACAAAGGAGCACCAACCATATTAGTCTTGTACAGCAGATGCCCCATGCCTTTGATCTCCTCCTCTAATGCCAGTAGACTCTTCCAGAAATGGAGCAGCAGAGCCACATGCAGTGTTCATATGTAGGTCCAGTCTTTTTATGTGGCAACAGAATGAAAAATTTTGTGGTTTTCTCAATATCTGCCATGTTGATGTACAACATGTCATTGGCTGCTTTGCCAAATGCTGAACATTCAGCTGATGACTTCCAAGGACTCTAAAAAATGATTAAAAAAATCTCTTCAAACAGCTAGTCCAGTTTTTTGGAATTTATACTGCTTACATAATATCTCATTTATTTTTCTCATAAACAAATAATTGGCAATTTGAGGTTCCTGGTAAAAAGAGTTATGGAAAAATATTTCAGTTGGTGTTCTTTCTTCATTCATTTTAAAATAACCATAAAAATGGTGACAGAGTTACAGTGCTGGTACAACTTGGTGTAATAGTTTGGATACTTTCTTGTGTATTGATTTGAACAAGCAGATGATAATACAATAGCAACTGTGCCTTGCAGAACTACATTTTTTTATCTGTGAAAAATAGATGAAGACTGATCAAACGTTCCAATCAGCTGAAAAAAAATCGGCTGGAAATGGCAAAAGAGACACAGATTGCATTCTGAATTAAATAAAAGATTGTATCATCAGGGAATTTTGTTTACCTTGCAACGTAGGAAACAAACAATTGCAAATAAGTGGATGAAAATTAGTACATTGGAAACTATCTTCCAAGTGAAAAAAGGAATAGAAAGGGTGACTGTTGCACTCTGCTCCTTTTGTGGTCCTGCTTTGATTCTTGTGTTCTCTCTTGGGGATTGAGTTCCTCCTGCAGAAGGTGATATGGATTATCAGCCTTTCCTTCTGTTACAATTTAATGTTAAAGTCCTCTGCCCAAATTAAGGTTCAAACAAGAGCAAATACCAGCTCAATCATACCGACTTTATAATATTTTATAATATTTTATAATATTAAGTGCACACAGAAGTGAGAGGGTGGAAAGCAGAAAGAAGAGGAGTGAGCGACTGCGAGTGGAAGGTGAATCCAGTAGTGTCCAGATGGTCTTCAGTGCCCTGGGCTTCTTTGGGGTGGCAGACAGTCTAACCATATTTGCTTAAGAGCTACTCAGAGGCCTGAGAAAACATAGACTTGTTTCATTTCAAGGCAGGAAAAGGCATGATTCTCCATAATTCAGAATTTAGCAACAGAATATGTTCTCCCTTTTTTTGCCATAATGGAAAACATGTAAAAAAATATATGTGCTTCCAGAAAGAACTTTTTATTCAGTTTCTTAAAACTGAATATGGTGTTTCAGTAAGTGTCAAAAGTGTCAGTGACCTCTACCATGAAATTCAGAACAGCAGATGTCATCTAAGACTAAGGAACTGTGATAAGTGGTAGATCTTTGTGTATATTGATTACATTAAAATTGATAATGTGGTGCCTTTAAAATTTGTTCTGGATATTTCTGTAATATTTTGACTGTACCAACATAGGTTTTTTTTTCTGTTTATTTCATGTTTCTCATATTTTTAATTTATGAATAAAATATGTAGAAGGCTGTTAAACCCCATAGACTGTTTAGTGGAATTAAAATTGGGTTACTCAAGATCAGGTTCTCTACAGATTGATTCAGCTTCTTTGATGTACCAGGCATGGTGCCAACTTCTGCCAGCAGAGAATTTTCTCCTCATTTAAGGTTCTATCAGCTCGTTGTATTGTGCCCTTTTCCATGTGCCTCTTCTAAATACTCTTTCATTATGTGATCATGGAACATTATGTTACCTAGCATACATTAATACATTAATATCAAGGATCATCCTCTTCTTTGACTGCAAATGTCTATAGACATGGTTTGTTTCTGTATGTACTATTCCTTTGAATGATAAAATAACCCTAGAGTGAACACACATATTTCAGAGAGCAATATAGTTAGTATTTTCTTGCCTGAACCATCTTCAATAATGCACTACTACTGCACCAGTTTCTAAATATGCTTGGCTTTATCTCTGTTTTTTATGTCTACTTTGCTCAACTTTTGATTTTTGACTTGATGGAGTTTTGAAACCTGTTATTAACCTTTCCTCATTGGTTATTTATTCTGTTCTTTCCAGATCATCTAGCGTGTGAGGAGCAGAAAGTCAGAGGCTTGAATTCTCACAAAGATTCTTGTTCTTTGCATTAGAGTCAGTACAGGGCTTCTCTCTCTGCGACCTTTCTTCCTTTATTACAGTCTGTTCTGCTTCTCAGCAAGGTAGAACGATGCTGTTGCAATGAGACATTAAATTTGCTTTGCTTTTATAGCCTGTCATCCATATATGCAAAGCTTTGTGAACTTCAATTTCCAAATTTTCTTGTCTCTAACAATCTGCTTTGCTGCATCTGTGCTTGCTCAATACTTACGAATTAAGGCATGCTGCCCTGAAGGGATTTGGTCAAAGTTATGATGCTGCTTTATTATTCCCCCTGCATACAATTCTTTCTCAGTCTTTCCATTATTTCATTGTAATACACCCCAAGGCCACTTTGGGTTCCTTCGAAGAGCTTTTAAAGACAACAGTATAAACATTAGCAATTCATGTGAACAAAACATTCTAATAGCTATGCAGGAAATCTTGAAATATTTTCTGGAAAACAGTGAAGATGAAACATACCCTTACAGATTCAGCATCAAAGAAAAATCAGTAGGCTGGTACAGAGATCCTCTGAAAGGACCTAAAACATATTGTTTGTTTTCTGTGCTGGTGGTACTGTAGCAGCAATTAGAGAACAATGAAAAGAAAGCAGAAAGCAACCCTGAAATGAAATCTTTTAAACATTTTATTCCAAATGAATAAAAATTAAGAAGCCATAATGATCACATAAGCAAGAAGGTACAAAAATGGAAAAAATATATATTCATTTAACTGTCCTTGTACAAACACATCATAATTCAAAATATAAGTGACTGGGGAAATATCAAGGCTTTACTTTCTTTTTATGTGAGAGTTTCTCACAATTGAAAGTAATATTACTTGCAGACAGATTCTCCATATTTTTAAGTGCTGACAGTCCTGTACAAAGTCTGTATCTTTCTTTTTCTCCTGGCTTCCCTACATAAGCAGAATATGGAAAGACTTGTTATGCTTTGGTATACCTAACGTTTTCTGCAGCACATACTGCAGGGTTGAAAAAAAGACACACACACAAACAGAACCCAAAACCAAACCATCTTTGATAGGACTTGCAGTGTCAAGATTAGTTATCATGCTGTTAAATGAATAAGTAGTATATCATCATGAATCAATACCTTATCAGAGCTATCCAAAAACCCTAGGATCAAATAGTATACACAGATGGCAGAGTATAAATCAGGTTACTGGATTCATCCTTTTCCACTGGAGATGCAGATGCACTCTTACTGTTTTACACAGGGCTTTTTTTACAAGGGTAACCAAGCGAAATAAAGAACTATCAAGTTAAGTGTTGTGCAAGTTAGTTGCAGAGGCAGGGCTTCTTGACGTTCTTCCTACAGTACATAAAGATTTAACTCAAATAATGACTGGGCCATTACTAATTATATCTGAGAGGTTTTACAGGACAAAAGGGAGGTCCCAGAAAAGTGAAGATGGGAAAAGATAAATTACTACTTTAGAAAGGAAGTGAGACCACAGGGAATTACGGGCCTGTAAAGCTGCATTTTGCTAACAAGAAAGGTTCCAAATCAATCTGAGAAACGTTCAGTTTGTAAACACCTTGAAGGGAAAAAATCAAAGTTGATAAGAAACAGCCATCTCTGTTAGCCATGATAGAACTTGCTCAGTGAATGGCAAAAGCAGAACACACAATAGCTGTAAATTAATAAGTACTGCTGAATTCCTCAATTATTCAGGAAGTTGTTATAATCTCACTGGTCAATTGCCCCCAGGGGTAGGGAAAGAAGAATGATCAAGCTAATTTGATCATCACATATCTGTGTTTAGGTTGATAGTAGCATAGTTGTTTCCACACACCGAAATGGATTTTTCACTTGATTAGAAATTTTCAAGAATTGATACACAGAAATATTTCAGAAATAATAGTACTAGTCAGTCCTGCAATTTAATTTGAAAGTAGATTATATGACTCATGCTTTCATGCCTTTATATCTCTGCCTTGAAAGCAAATATATTTTGCATTGTCAGGCCTCACAAATTTGCAATGAAGTCAAGGAGCTCTACTTCCCACCTCAGTTTTTGAAGTTGTGGATCAAAAAAAAAAAAAAGAAGTATTATTTCATTGCTAAGTACATGTTATAGCAAATAATTACTTTTGAGAATAATGAAAGAAAACCTCTTTCATATGTGCTGTGTTTATATTCCAACTCAACATTTTTTGAGGGTAATCAATTTGTTCTGGAATTCCAACAACAGTAAACAGAATCCTGTTATTTTGATGAAAAAATCAAAAAGCTGAGAGAGCTGAGAGTTGAATATATGAAGATCATAGTTCTGTTTACTAGACCTTCACTTTGAAGAACATTTGCAACAGTGATATCAGGTGTTGTGTTGTTCCTGTAACATTTCTGACTGTCTAACCAAATATTTAATGTATTGAATGACCCATCTCTCAAAGAGTCATTATGGGACAACCTCAAATGGGAAGACAAATCATTTGCAGAGCTTCCTGCCAATGAAGAGAACAGCAGATGTTAACTCATCATTCATCTCCTTAGCCTCAGCTGAAAGAAAAATACCCCAAGATAGTTGGATTCTGTGATCTGAAAGGTCTTTTTCAACCTGATTTATTCTATGATTTTTTTTTCCACCTTTAATTCATGATAAAGAAGGATAAGGTAAAGGCACACAGAATACAGGGTAATTGCAGAAAGAAAGAGCAAAGTGACAGAGGGCTATAAAAAGTTCCTGAAAGAGAGATTAATGCAACACAATAAGTAACAGTTTCAGTTATTAAAAAAAATGTTATGGGTCTCAAATGAGGAAGGGGTTTATTATATTTTGGGGATCTGCTTTTGCAGCCCTTTATAGACAAGTGCTGTTTACAGACCATAATAGCAGCATTAGCATCTTATCAGTAGCATTAACATCATCCTGCTCATGTGCAGTTTAGTCTAAAGCATTTTGTAGGGTTTTCTGGTAATGAAACATATCCCTCTGAGCAACAGCACGATTTTCTTGAAATTTCTCTCTCTGTGGAAAGCTCAGGTGTCCATATTGCTGATCTCATCTGTTTGCAAAATACACGGCTCATATAAAAGGAGAAGCTTGTACGGCAGGGTTTAAAATCAATAATCAAGCTACATAATTGAAAACAAAAGGTTACAAGTAAAACCATTATCACCAACATCTTGTTTGTTAGTTATATAACTGGAATTTGGTCACTCAATTAAAAAAAAAAAAAGGGTATTTGGGCTAGGGCCATCAGAAATGCTAAAGAAATATGTTCTTCAAGGCAAAGCTCACAACCTAAAGGAAGCCTGGAAGACCTGTCTGCCTAGATATGAATTATAGATATGAATAGTCTGTAATGGTCTTGTAATGGTCTTGGCTTTCTGTAGCTCTGGAGAAACTACTTTCTTTCTTTCTGGGTTTCTTGTTTCTTTCTTATTTTTATTTGTTTTTTGTTTTGTTTTGTTTTGTTTTGTTTTGTTTTGTTGTTCTTCAGTTTTATCTTAAGATTTTAGAATCTATAATTTCATTTTCATATATAGAAACCCTGCTACAATCTCCTCAGTTCTAGATACCTTTTTACAGCTCTTTTTTTTCCTTTTGAAACATCTGATATAGCCTTAATTGCTATGATTTCTATCATCCTTGGTTTAGAAAGCTGTGGTTGTAAAAATAGCATCACTGTTCTCGAAGGGACTGTTCTGGTGTTATTATTCCACTCCCATCCATACAAGTGCTCATGGATGAGACACACCTTTGCAAGACCCCTGATGGTTGCTGTTCTGCCATTCTCCCTGGAATATCCATTTCACACTCCACAGACCCAAGTGTCAGCTGCTATTTTATTCATTATGCATCAGGCACATTTATTCCATTACCTCAAAAACTATTACCAGGTTACCAGGTGTCAGTGGAGAGTGGCAGTGATGTGTCTATTAGCACATTGTCTTGCTTGGACCTGGCTGTGGGAAAAATTCATTTCTTATAACCACCATGTGCTCATCCCCAAGCTCTCAAATTGTGTTTGCTACGATTGAATTTTTATTAAGTAGACATCATTACAATTAAAATAACTATTCAAGTCATTCTTCAGCAAAACCGTTAGCAGAATCAACCTCATAACTAATTGGCCACTGGAGATCATTAGTGTTGTATGAAATCGTTGTTTGAAAAATAATATTTTCTTTGTAATTTGAAAAGCAGACACAGCAGATTTAGGTAAGTGCAAATTATGCTTGGTCTATGACAATACAATAAATTAAACGAAAAGAAAAAGTTCTTAAATTGTAAGATAGAACATTACAAATCCATAAAAAAGGAAAATACCGAAGCATAAAAGGAAAGATGCAGAAAGAGGAAATGAAAATTAAATTGTATTGATTCCAGCTGGCTGCTATACCATCTGCTAGTAGGTATGAAAAAGTTTCTTATAATAATTTCAAATATATTTTTTAATAAATAGAAAAGAATATTATGTAAAATATCCTCTAAATATACAACATTTAGATGAATAAACACTGTTCTAAGGTTTCAAATGGATTTTATACTCTATTTTTAGCATTTTGGTGCTTACACTTCAGATTTTAAATTTCTGTGAACATTTTTGTTTTCCAGTCTATCATACCACTATTATTTTTACTGGATTTTGTTTATTTCATTAATAAAGGTAAAATTCTAAGGAAGTATTTCAATAAAAAATGCACCAACAGTAGAATCTATTATATAAATTATTGATTTGCCACAACTTATGGAAATTTCTGCTTTCTTGATATTACAGTGAAGAATATATTATTTTTGTAGGCATCTGCTAGTCATATGCTTTAGTACACTTGGCCTGACCTCTTTACAGAGTAAAATGTAGCTACTCTAAAGAATATATTGCATTGTATGAGAGAAAAGTAACATAATTTAGTAATTATATAGCTTTTATTTTTAAAAATAGTGGTATAGGGAAGCTCTCTAAGCTGTTCAAGATACCATAAAAAAATCATGGCAATCGCATGGTTTTTAAAGTGCTCTTAAAGTTGTAAATTGTCATAAAACCCTGAGAATGGGAAAAGCCCAAAACAACAGGCATGATGTTGTTCCTCAGTATTTCACAGCATTTTGTTCTCTGACATTTTCTTGTGTGTTAACCAAGCTGCAGCAGGGGGATAATGTGCACATGTATGTGGTCCTAGGAAGAATTGGAAAAGCAGCTGCTAAGCATCTGCTGGCCTGTCCTTGCACCAAGGACTTAACAGAGGAGATGAGGACTGCCCAGGTGATACCTATTGATACCTATACAAAAAGTGTTTATATAATCTTATATAATTTTTTTTTTTTTTTTTTGCTTTAAGTCTTATTTTTCTAGTCTAGGACAAGGCTTCTCTTCTGAAACCCTTAAAAACTTAAAACCTGGAGGATGCTCGGATCACTGCCAATGTTTAGATGCAATATCAGACTCTGAAGAAGGGGTAAGAGTGTTGTGATGAGTTCTTTTATCCAGTAACATGACTAAAGCCCTCTTATCCAGACAATTTCCTTGGGAAGAAACTGCTATATTCTAGGAAGGTGCAAAACTTGTGTGAGTTTCTTGCTTATTTAGCAGCTATCTGCCAAACCCCTGCATTCAACAGCCAGAATTTGTCCTCAGTTACAAGAAATGGTTGGGAGGCTTCTTCTCTTTCATAAAAAGCTTAACTTCTCTTTTTACCAATTACTTTCCATCATAATGACAATAAGATTTTTTTCTGCTGCTGATAAATGAACAAGAAAATGTAAGTGGATTTTTCTACTAGAGTAGGAGGACTTTTCTAAATTAGTAAAGTTGTTATAAAGTCGAAAAGTACTTTGATCTGTCTTTTCTTTTTTGAAAGAATAGCAGTTAAAATAGTTTTGTGACTAAGGCAGCATTAATTCTTCAAGAGTAATATAAAAATATAAAATATTTATACATAAAATAAAACAATATAAAAATTATTATATGTTGGTTGACAATTATTATAAAGCTGGAAGGGGCTACAGTATCCTGAGTTGTGGTATCTTGGTGAGACAGCAGAACTGTCACTCCTTAATCAGTAAGACTGTAGTGTTTTGTACCTTCTTGCCAGCAGCATTTCATAAATTTTGATGAACATGTTTTCATCATCGCTGGCTGGTGATGGCTTCTGTCTTTTTCTATACGATAGGAACAGAAATAGAGTTTGACTACAGCAAAGATAGGACCAGAATTTCTTGGATTTCAAAATAAGTTTTCATTCCCATCAGAAGCAGTGAATGACAAAAGAATATAGAAGTAAAAATATGCTTCCTCCGTGTATCTTTAGGATCTTAAATCTTTTTAGCATGTTTTATACAGCAAAAATATTCCCAGCTGCATTTTTTTTTCTTCCCCATGCCTATTTTCAATGTAGTAATACTTTTGAAACCTATTTTTGTTGGACTTCAAAGAAAGTGTCAACGTTATCTGGAAGAAAGTAAAGAAATCTGAGAATCTTGAGAACTTTTGCGTGTAATCTTATCTCTACCAGCGACTCCTTGAGTACTTCTTGAGTGAACAATTGTCTTCTTTATGTGCCAAATCAAGGCGTCAATGAGTTCATAGGAATAGATTGATCCCCCAGACTCAATTAATCTAATTAATCTTGCTCTTTTTTTTTTCTCCTTTCTTTTTTTCCCCCAAAATTTGAGGGAAAAAATTTCTTTAGTGCTGATAGAATTAATCAAGAGTCTATATTCTGTCAAGGACAGTAGGTTTCTGGCTGCAAGAAACGTAGTTCTCAAAACTTCTGCCCTCACCTGAAAATAAAACTTTGATGAGAAATCTAGTCTACCACTGCCTTTTAGTCCCACTATAGAGAGACTTGCCATTACTTCTGAGACCACAGTTTTCCACTGTATTGCAACATCATTGCTGAAACATCTTTAGAAAAGCTGTAAAATTAAGAAAGACTCACAGAACTGTGTTAAATGTTGCAAAAGATAATACATTCAGTTTTAAATCAAAAGATGGAAACCCATGCAAAACATAAAAGATAAAATGGACAGTGAAGAATGGCACATTTGTAGATCTCATGCAGCAATATATGAAAGGGTTTTTAACTTACTTAGATAATGTGATGAAATGTGGGAAATAAAATTATTTCATCTTTTTGATTTTTTAAATATGGTATTGAAAAACCACTATGAGAGTATTTGAAATTAAGTAGGCATATATTTATAACCACTTGTTAGTCAAAGGCCAATATTTACCACAGCAATAAAAAGATTTTGTATTTTGGGTATCCAGTAAAAATACTTTAAAACTGTCTGATTTCTGTCTTGAAGAGTTCATGATTAGAATTTTGAGAAATCTCTCTTTGAAAGATTGAAATATTCAGGTTTGGAAGAAAAAAAATAGAATCTGAGAATTTTAGCTGAGTATTCCCAGGAAGCTGGCTATTAGCTGGAAGAAAATAATTAATGATTCGGTCAAGAATAACAAGACTAACACTGACAGACTCTATTGCATTGTTCACAAATTGTCAACAATTTATGCCAATTTTTTTTTCTTCTTGGTGGTTGGATTTTAGACCAGTTTGTGTGTTTATGTTCAATTTGATTGCACTAGAAATGCCATTTACTTTTGTGGGCTGTCTAACCTATAAAATTTACTAGGGTGTCCGTACAGGTTTTCCAGTGAAAATTTTTTTGCACTTGGTTATATCTCATGGTTGTATTTATGTTACTGTACCTGAATAAGTGAGAGTTTTAAAGTATCAAGCCAGATGACCAAACTAGAAGTTCAAAACTGGTCTTCATGGCACTGTGGTGGCATCACAAAAATTTTTCTGTTCATGAAGTCAAAGAATTTCGTTTTCTTGGGGGGCTCCCAATGTGACTGGCAAATCACAGATGAAGGCACCCCTTGTGCTTTGTTCTCTAATCACAGTCATCCACTTGTGAATTCCTAGTTCTCTTCTTGCTGGTAATAGTACAAAGCTGTGCTGAAGGTCAACAGGCAGTGACAAGAAAACTTTAGAATTGATTTTGGTAAATGTTACTGTTGCAAGATATGCCTTCTATTCCTCTCAAAAACTCTGATGTGGGACCAGTTACAGTGATAAAAATCTGTCTCAAGTATATTGGATGATTATCTTGCATTCTCTATAGACTTTGCTAAGAAGAGCTTATTCTTTGCCCTTGCTTCAAATTGCAGTTCTCAGTCAAGCAGAGATTTCTTTGTTGAATATTGTTCGTGTGATGCTTCTCATAGTGTGTTTACTTTTTTTTTATGTCAGAATTCTGATTCTCTTTGAGCTTATGCTTCATAATTTTCATATGACCTTCAAAGAGGACACAGAGCTGAGGCAGCATATGCAGCAATCTTGTTGAAAGTTTGCTGAATAAAGATTGTTGTCAAACAATTTTTCTTTGCAAAATCTGATAATAAAACTTAGACTTACAGTACATTAATCACCAGAAACATTTATATTCAGTGTGTCTTCTGTGTGTATATTGTTATTAATATGTTAAAATATAGCTGATGGCTAAAAAATGCTGAAAGTACTCTTTTTTTTTTTTTCTCTCCCAAATGCAGTAGGTTTTTATAAAGTCTTATGAAAAACAAAGGGGGTTTGGATATTAGAGAAATAAGACATCTTTTATAACATATTTAATCTTATCACAGATCATAGAAAACATGGATAGTTCCCAATTCCAGATAACTTGAGTCCCATATGTATTACTAGAACTTTTAAAAAGTTATTTGGGATAAGGTATGAGATTCTTAATCTTAAAGAAGTAGGGTTTTGTTGCAAGATAGTAAAATGTGATAAAAATTCATATTTGTTTTATATGTCGCAGGTTTTTCCTTTAAAGCAGAAGTGCTTAGAGAAGATAATGTCTGTTGTCTTCTTTATATACGTCAGACACAGAATATTTGGATATATAAGTATCTAATGTAAATTTGGCATTATAGTTGCACGTCAGTTATAATAAGATTTTTTCTTTTATGGTATGAGTGTATAAAGATCAATTCTTAGAAATGAAAACTCATTTTATTATCCATATGTGCTGTTTCTATCCACTAGCTTCTGTTGAAGAAAAGTTTTCAGTTGAATGATTTCCTTTCTGTGTATAATGCAAGAATTTCAATAAGTGTGCAATTGAAATTTCGAACGTATTATAAATATATTCTACATCTCTTTGTTTTTTTAATTGGTTTAGTTTTAAAGAAATCCTTATCTCCTTTGAATAATGTGTTAAAAGATATTGTTATTGGCATGGAAAAATGGCTCTTAGTTTAGAAATGGATATCATATATTCTAAATTAATCTTTCTTCCAAAGTATTCCCTCTTAAGCAAATAGAATTACTGAGAAAATAACCAAGTCATGACAACAGATTTTTGTGTGTATCCTGAACTTTTCTTCATGGCCAGATAAATGGTAATGAAGAATTTGAAACAGAGACAGCATGAATCACCATTTTAGAATTACTTGAATTGGATTGAAATACCCATCAGTAAGAATAGCTAACTCATGTAAAATTAAGAAACTTTGAATGACTGCAGTTGGTTGTATATATTCCACATCAGTTTGCTCCTGTTTGGACTTCATGGAATATTATTGAAGAAATGACTGGAAAAACAAATCCAACTTTCCAATTTACAGGTATGGTATGGATTTGAGAGTGTGGTTCAGAAGTATTTCTATTGGACTCAGTAGCCACTAGATCCTGTTGTTTGCTTTCATTACCTATTTGACTTTTTTTTTGTGTTTGTTTGTTTTCCAGCTCAGACAAAACACTATTTTAAAAGAAAAAAGATAATTCATTCGATCTATTTTTTTTTCCGTTTTATTGAATAATCTTTCCTTCTGCTCTTTTCTTTTTATTACCTTTAATAATAGAATTTTAAATAATCATTATTAAGTTGCATCCATCTTAGAAATATTCATTGAATCATGCAAACCATAAAAGAGTCCAAATATTTTCAATGCCTATTGGAAGTTGTGTTAAATAGTTGTATATTAGAGAAAAAAAAAGTTATTATGATATTTTTTTCTTTACACTGATCATGTAAGCTTCCGATTTGTAGGGAAAAAAAAAATATATATATAAATATATATATATAATTGTTTCACTGTTTACAAAATTATTCTATGGATGATTTGTATAGAATTGAACACAACTTTTATATGGTCCAAACTAATATAAACATATCTTGAAGCAAAGAGTATTTTCATAGCACATTACATAATAGACTAGGTGTGAAATTAGTTTTATGGTGAATGGAGACCCTGAAGGTTGTTAGCCTTTTATTATGTAAGCCTTCTTTTCTATAGCTACATTAATTTTTTTTCATAGATAATAAAGTATGCTTCAATGAGTTAATTAATCTTATGTATACAGACAGATTCCCAACTATCTCCTCAGCTATTTTCACACTCTTATACTCATAACCAGATATAAATTTGCATCATCTACCTTGTGTAAAAAGTATTAATATGTCAAGAAAAGGATGAAAATATGTTTTTTGTGAAGTTTGACATTTGTGACAGTTCTATGGTTAGTTTCTCACTATTGGTCTGGTATATCGTTTTAGTTATACTGAAAAGTTTGGGAGTCAGGAAGAATTTTTAAGTCTTGTTCTTGTTACAGAGTTTTTCTAGTGTTGTTATAGGACCTTACCAGTGCTGTTGCAAAGATTTGAATGTATCTGCCCAAGATTCTAAATCCCAAGAGAAATGCTTTTGCTCTCCATGTCATTCTGTAAAGCTGAATTTCAGTTGTAGACACATGAGAAGCTTCCTATGTAGAGTTTTGAGTGTTTTATCTGAGCATTCGTGTATAAGGTATTTTCAGAGAAGATGATTTAATCTGATATTCTGATTATATTACATAAAATCTCAGAACATCTCAAAGCAAGCAGAACATTCCTCTCACAGAACAAATCTGCTAATCAATGACATTTCTTGTTTTCTGGAAAGTGTCTATTTCCTAGGACAGAACAATTTCCTGTAAGTACACTAATTACAATCTAAGTTTTTCAGCTGTAGCAGCGCAGTCCCATAACAAATCTAATAGTTCAGTAAATGGAAATTAATCAGTTATGTAGGACACAAAAGGGTTGGTTTTTTTCTTCTCCACCTGATTCACATCCTGGTATTAAATGATAGCTTATCCTGACATCTGTCACTTTGTGCACCTCTCCCAGTTCTGATGCTACTCCAGAAGAGCTGCTGCCTGCGAGGAGTTCAACCCTGTAAAGGAATGGATTCAGATATGTGTGTGTGTGTGTGTGTGTGTGTGTGTGTGTGTGTGTGTGAGCACAGAGAGCAGGACAGCCAGAGAGAGAGGTGGGCTGGCAAGGCAGTGATGCTGCAGTTGGCACGGGAGCTGGAATCCAGGCTTGCCAAGCTTGTCCTTTCCGTCTCGGTACTTTGAAGCATCTCACCACTCTATGATTGCACTTGAAGAGGTTTGATACTGTTGTAATGGGAACACTTAAAACCTCAAATTCAACAGTAGATAATAATTTCTCATTGATTTCTGGTACGCGTTTTAGCTCCTTGACCTAGACTTATATCAAATTTCCAAGATGTCAATGCAAGTTGCTTCTGAAGAGTACGCAGAGAGTATGCACTCAGCATTTTACAATGTTTCAGTATGCATTGGTAGAAAAGCATTAACTTTTCCTTAGCAGTTGCAAAATAGGCCACAGATAATAACTACAGACCATTACCATTTCTATTTTGGCCATGTACTTTCCTATTAAGGTGCTGGCTGAGTGGTTTCATGACATGTCTAATCTTTAATTGAAATATTTATTGTTAATTTGGGAGCATCTCTTGCTATAAGTTGTTTCATATTTCACATTCTTTCTTCCATTTCCCTATACTGACATAAATCTGATTACAGGCAGGTCCTGCAGAAAGTCCTCTGGGAAAGACTGAAACAGTCAAAAGCAGCACACTTCTCTACCTGGAGAAAAATTGGAAAAGGCAGAGCTGTCCAGAAAGCAAGAGTAGTTTAAACTTGTACTCAGTCGGTGCATACCTTTTGACAGTCTTTGCCTCAAGGGCTACTGTCGAGGCTCCATTGAAAATTAAATCTGACCCTGACCAGTGGAACTCCTAAGAAAGAAGAGACAGATTTGTCTTTTCTGTCTTGAGAGTGATTTGGAGCTGAGTTGCATTTGCACTTTTCTGTACAAATTACATGAAATGCACCCCACGGTTGTAAAAGTCTGTTGGAGACTGAAGGTTATAATTTATGGCTTAAACATCTTCATGAAGGACCTGTGCCTATTATAGCAAAAACTGTCAAAAGCTGCAGAGAAAACCACCAAAATCCTGGATGAGCCCCTGGACTACTTGTTGATGAAGATAAGAACAGCTTCATACAGGGATCACCTTTGGGGTGGAGACCACAGCCCCGGGCTATCAGCTGCCAGGCTGGCACAGACCCTCACACCAAAGGGAGGAGGAGGAGAGGTTTTGGGTGTGTACTGAAAGATCTTCCTTCCTTCCTTCCTTCCTTCCTTCCTTCCTTCCTTCCTTCCTTCCTATCTTCATTAAAAAAAAAAGGAAAAAAATATTGTTTTAACTGGTGCATTTGGAGTAACCGTTGAATATACTATATAAGGAGAGATATTCACATTGTTAAAAAGGTCTGATAACATGGGGAGAAGATGTAGGAGGAGTTATTTTCATCCACAGTACACCTGTAGGAACTGAATTTGCCTTTTGAAGGCTTAAAATCTCTGGTTAAAAACTTAAAAGGAAAAAACAGAAAATAAACATTGCATTACAACCTTTAATCAGAGGAGAAATAAAACAAAAGGTCTGCAGGGACATGAAAGGTATTTATGAAATATCTTTCAGGAAAAATATTGTTCGTACAGATAAGAGTAATTAATTTGCTAAGTAGCCCAGGAGATTTGGTAAGTGATAACAAAACTCCTTGTAACATTGATCCCTCTGAGCAACTGCACAGCTGTGGTGGAATTTGCAGGTTGTGCTCCAAAGATGGTGCAGGCTGGGAAGAGAAATCAGTGTGGTCATTTTAGAGGAAATGGAGAACCATTCTGTGTTCTCTGATGGTTCAGAATGGAGCTGCCAGTGATCCAGTCCAGCCTAACTAAATCAGCATAGAAGAGAACAACTCTTCAGGGGATGTGCAACCTTTCCTAACTCTAATTCTGAAGACAAGGACATGCCATGATTTCTCTGGTGTAGCTTTCTACTGACACCTATTTTCTGCAGTTTTATTTTTTCAGGACATAACATTGTTCTCCCTGTTTCCATCTCCACAGAAGTGTTTGCAGACTCATGCAGTGTGGTCTCTTTTAGCAGCTGAAGAAGCTAATTGCTAATAAGGAAACTTCACTAAGAAGCTGTTTGTAATAAGAAAATGTGATTCTCTGGTTTTATACTACAATGTTGTTTGCTATATAAGCATTTTAAGGGTAAGACTGATGTCTTTGTTGCTTGAAAAGAGCAGTGATTGGAAAGAAAGATCTATGAAGAATAAAGACTTATTGATTTCACTTAAAAGAAAGGATAATACATTTTATTTTAAATAACGGGAAGGCAGCTAAACCAAACAAGTGATTACAGAATTTAAAGTGTTGTAGCACAAAACCAAAGAAGTAAAAATCAGGGAAAAAAAATCCATAACTATCAAGAGAAAATTAAACTAGAAATATTTATATATAGTTCAATTTTCTAAAAAAAACCCAAAAAACAGTAGAAATAAATCTTCTTAGATACTTCATAGTTTCTGATTTTAAAATTTCTGTATGCTTAGAAAACATAGAAGAAAGAATTATTTATTTTCTTTGACAGTGTTGGAATTTCCTCTGCATAGATGTCCTTCTCCACATAGATGTGGCCATGTTATGCAATAATTTCTTCATACATACAATTTCATGCAGACGTGTGAAATCCTGTATTTCATTATTGTGGTAGAAACTTTACATGAACAAAAAGATGTTGTTTGCAAAAATATTCAGCTTCAACTACCAATTTCATCCCAAGTAATTCTCTAAGTTGTCATTGCACAAGCAGTACTCCAGACTCAGCTAGACTAAGTGCTTAAATAGTATAAATTGTGATGCATCAATATAAAATAAATGTTGAGTTGATAGTACTGAAGGAAATTTTATTTCTACAGTTACTACAAAGTTCTTCACCCTCTGCTTATTTTTGAACTATTTTTTTGCTCAAACTGATCTCGAATTGCAACTCCCCAATGATTCATGTGTGTGCTGAGACATTTGCCATGTCTTTGTGATGGGTGGCACATTTTCCACGTCAATGTAAGCTCTATCAGCCTGTCAGAGGAAAGACTTCCTCTCCCTCCATGCAAAGATAAAATAAGAATGCACCAGTTAACACCTTACTTCAGAGGGACTGGAACTACAAAAAATAGCAATAGTCCATGCAGAGAGTAGCAATAAAAAAAGAAAAAAAAGAGTAATGAGTGTATTCATAATCAGTTTAATTTTAGTAATTTGTGGTATGAATATTGCATATATTGGATTGTATAAAACAGTCTTTGATTTTAGACAGAAACTTCCTAAAGCTGCCACAGGAGGCATTTGATGAGATTCTGTTTCTGTTTCTGAGTTTGCCACTAGCTACCGCATGATTTTAAAATGTAAGATGTGGATTTATGAACTTCCACTATAAAGACAAAAACATATTTTATACATTTTCAGAAAATACACTATTCTCTGAAGTACCTTTTGAGTTAGATACCCACATACTGTGTTCATTTCTTTGAACTCAGCCATTGCAGTGAGTTTAAAACTAGATTATAAATCATTAACTTTCACATCAAGCAGCTGATGCATAGGAGTTCTGAGCATTGGAAAGATTCTTACTTGCCTAAGGATGTCATCCTTTAAGACAGCTCTTAGAAGGCAGAGAGCCATACCATGGGGAAGAGATTCATAAAAATCTTAACTCACAGGTCCAGGCATCACTGAAGAATTCAGCTTTTAACCATTTACTGGAAAAGTTATACTTATTTCCAGCTGTTGACCTAAGTGATAGAAATTTTCAGTACATGATTCATTGCACTTTAACTTACTTTTTAGAATGTCCTTTTTACAGCAAATACAGTTCTTTGGCCTGAAAAAGGCCAGGGATAGGGGAGGGAAAAGAGCACCAGAAGTTCTAATTATGCTTTTGATAATTAGACTGATGACTTAACTTTCCCTAGGAGAACATTCATTTCATTTAAGTGTGAATATGTGTTATTCAATTAAAATGTACTGTACTTTGTAGAGGAAGAACATTTAATAAATGCAAAATCTAATAAAATTTGTGTTTCTGTGTATTATGAATCAGCAAGTCCTCAGGAAGAATGCTGTCTCTAACAACTGGAAAAGCTAATGAGAAATGAAATAGCTGTAATTAATACATTGTAACGAATTCTGTCCAACTCCTTTTCATACTGAGATCACAAATTTGAGTGAAAATTTTGGGCACATTTTTTTCTTTGTTTGCACAGTAAATATAAAAAAACATCTTATAAAGAAATGTGTAGGATTTCCTGAAAACCAGCCCAAAAGAATGCGAAGCTGATAGAAAACCCTGGCAATTTAATGCAAACTGGAGGCACTGTGTACTGAGCTGTGGAGCTCTACAGCTCAGCCTTTTCAGATATTCACTGTGATCATCCCATAAATTAAGGTTTGATTGATCTGAACAATGTGGGACTACATAGCCTACTACTAAGTGAATATTATGCTTGTGCCCTCTCTACTTGACAAGGTAAAAAGCCAAGTTCAGTAATTTAAGTTAAATATCACTCTCAGCATCGTTGTTGCTGGTTTAACCAAGCAGTTACTTATCACTTTTGTTACACTCTATACATGCTACTACTGTGAAGAAACACAAGTTTGCTTTCTGGGCTTTTTTCTTCCTTTGGTGTCATTTGGGTGCAAAAAGGTTATTCAGATCAAAACTCTGTTTGTTCTCTGTGCACGAAGCTGTTGGAATCTAAACTAGTAACTTCTAATAATGTCTAAGAATACAAACTGAGAGAAAGTTGAAACCAGTCATGGGAGACTAAAGTTTTCAATAAAAAGGAAGCACAGAATCCTCAATAGCACATCAGGAATAAGGGATAGCAGAGAGAACTACATTCTATAGCAGAGGAAATAATAATGATTAAGGTGACTGTTCTGCTAATAAATAATAAATCAACAAGAGAGTTCACTGATAATAATACTATTAAAGAGCAGAAAAGAGACTCTTTCTGTAAAGTAAGGGTTTTACACAATGTGAACAATTTAGCACAGCTCTGAAGATTTTGCTCTAGTTGATCAAAGAGAATTTAATGATCAAAGGTGCTTTTTAGAGATGTGAAGGAAGAGTGAGAAAATGACCTTTATTGAGCGAGCATAAACTCAGTATGTAATTCATGACCTCTAACAGCATAAAATCCTATATCCTGGACAAAAAAAATATCACTCTGTATCTACCTTAGCACATAGTAACAGAGAAAAAAGCTCTTTTTTTCTTTTTTAAGAAGAAAAGGAATGGGACAGGCTTGGGAGAGATGTATAAAAAATTATCTTTTAAGTGACTAACAGAATTTGCAGGAAAGAAGAAAAGAGAAAGTTTGAGCTTTGTTTTATTTTGTTTTCTTCTTTCACATTTGAGGATCCTTCACAACAGGAAGGACGAAGAGTCTGTATAAGATGATCTGGTAGGAGCTCAGCTTTCCATTATCATGGGTTAACAAGAACAAATAGTGCAGTTAGAATTGTAGAGAAATCACCAAATAAATAAGAATTACTTGGCTTCTCACTCATGGAGGTTCAAAGCTTGGCTGAGGATTCTTGGTGCAGCATGTAAGGAAGTGCACTCTTCAACACCTGTGAAACAAGAAAGCTCAAAAGGACTGAAATAATCTCAAAAAATATGTTCTAGGATTTCATTTACACTTGTTCTAAAAGCAATCACTATTGAACAAGTAAAATAAATCTCAGATACTCTACTGGTAAAATGCACCTATGAAGAAGTCATGGACCAGCAAGGATTTCTTTTGAAAGAAGTGAGAATGTGTCCATTGTGGTTACATAAGCTAGTGCTGATAGCCAGGTTACATTTATTTGTGTCACACACATAATTCCGAACAGACAAGACTAGATTTAAACCTGCCGTACAAATTAAAAGCAGCTGTGTCCACCCATAAATTGGTGCTCCATTGCATTGCTGAGTTCCCTGGTTCCTGTCTGGCCTTTTTTCCTGTCACAGTAGGGTTATTCACACCCTGCTGTGGTCAGAGGGGTCCAACACTGCTGGTTTTCGTTCCTGTACACACTCTGCTTCTGGGAAGAACTCCTCACACTGGGCTCTTGGCAGGTGGCAGGTGTTTGACTATGCAAAGAGAGACACACTTACTCCTCCTGCAGGCCTTCTTCTGCTCCAATAATAGAACCAAATGAAAACACAAACAGAAAATGATCCCCTTCCTCCTCTGGAAGCCACTTATTTAGCATTCATCACATGGACAATATTATTCCGTCATTGTTTCCTCAGGCCCTTATAATTTACTTTTATTAATGAGGTTTTAATGACATAGGTCCAAGCTGGAGCTGGTATGAATAAGAAAAGTTATTTTCTCAGCACACATACAGGCAGAACTTCTAGCTATTCACACCCTTGTATAGATTTAGCTAACTTACACTTACAGACGTTGTCTGTGAAACACCATCTTAGTGTGAGAAACATTTCTTCATTAATTTTCCATAGATAAGTTTAGAGGAGAGTTGATCCTGTTAAAAAAAAAAAATCAAAGTAAGGACCTATGAACTTTGAGTAGCTGCTGCCAAAACAAGTATATAAAATATAACATTTTCTTTTCAACGATATTGTAATAATTAGTTTAATATAATGTTTAAAACCATAGGCTGTCTCAAGAGAAGGATTTTAGGCATTTCAGTGTTTTAATGATTTAATACCTTACCAGCTAAAAGGACAACATCACAAATTATCTAACAAAGAAACAATGTCCGTTCTGATCTGTGGAAGGTCAAAAATCTAATTGCAAAGAGGGTTTTGGATCGTGGAAAGAAAAGCATTCTTATTCTTATTTAGCAGTCTGTGCAAACACATAGTACCCTTCTCCTGGACAAGTATGTGAGGGCATAGAACAGGTGAAAGACTTGAGTCATTAGCAATGCCTGAATGAGAATCTAACACCTCAGATCCCACCTGCTTTCATGTAGATAAAAAGTGTAAATATTAAAAAACAAGAAATGAGGATTCAATATTTTTCTTTATGAAAAGGTGTACTCTGTTTTGTCTTCTATGGCATAAAAGCCTTTAGTAGTTCATAAAAAAGCAACCATTTGCAAATAAAATAGACAGTAGTTATTCTATGTTAAAAATAATGTTACTCCAAAGCAGTTATTCTGAAATGTCTTAAAATCATCTCTATATTATAAAAGAATAGGAAAATAAAAATGAAGTACAATAACTTGCAGTTAAAGTAAAATTGCCTGATGTTCTAAACAGAGTCAATTTCCATGTTTATTCCTCAGTCTATTTTCTCTTTTCATATGCTGGATAAAACAAGTGAATAAATAATCCTGGAAGAAGGAACTGTAACTCAGGATTCTCTGACTCCATGTTAGGGCTCTAATCACCCTCCTACAAAGTCATGCCCATTGCTCTACTCCCTCTCTTTCCAGGCCAATCATTTTCTCATTCTTTGTTCCATTTTGGCACAACTTCACTAAGAGGGTGAGGAATGCTTCTATACTCCTCTGGAGACCTTCTTTCCTTCTCTGTAAAATTCCATGAGCCTGGTAAGTCGAGCTCATGGCTCAATGCTGAGAGGAAAGACTGAGAGAGGCATCAGATATTCCTGGACTTTTACCCATTAAAATATATTGTTGTCTAACCATTAAGATCCCGTACAAACCCCCCTGCACTGTGGAATTCATTGCAAAACAAAGCAGCTGGAGTTCCATTTTGTGAGGAACCTTTTCCAGTTGGTGTGTCCAGAGTGTTCTGGATGTAGCCTACTGTACCAGGAAAGATAATCTCTTTTCTAGATCTCAGTCTGGACAAACCTAAGCCTTTTATGTGTTCTTCAGGCCATTTTGAGATTTTCAAACATTGAATAGCTACTAACTAGAGGTCATTCAAGTTACATGAGTAGCTTCTTAAGCTTTGAGTCCTTCTATGTCCATCTAGGCCTTGCATTCTCAATGTAAATGTGTCTACAAAACCACCTATCAAGCTGGATATTTGTATATATCCAAAACTCTGAAGATTTACAGTCTGAGATTCATTATTTTTGTTCCAAAGGAATAAAATATGAAAAATTTACAAGAATATGATTGTAAGTGGAAAGTGATGGCTTTAATTAAACTTAAGGATGAGAGAGAAGGCTGAAGGTATTAAACAAATTTGAACTTATTACTGAAATGCCTACTTGAATATATTATTGAAATGTCTATTCAAATCATCAGTTTTTTTCTCAGAGATACTTTCATACTCTACTTGGTAATAAAAGACTTGGAATAGCAACAGTAATATAGAAGCTGTATAGGAAAAAATATAAAAAGAATCAAAAGCCATTAGCCAATATGGTAGCTCAGAAGAGAAACCCTGCCTGCTTAAAAATAAAAATATGCAGCTGTGACAGTGTTGGGAAGAACACATTTCCATTCAGCTCAAGGCTTAATATTAGCATGCAAAGAAATTGAGGATGCCTTTCAAAGCACAAGGATTTATGAAGTAGGTGGAAATGACTCCAGATCAGTTGGTTAGAGCAGGGTGTTAATAATGCCAAGGTCACAGGTTCAATCCCTCTATGAGCCATTCACTGAAGGGTTGGACTTGATGATCCTTGTGGGTCCCTTCCAACTCAGAATATTCTACGATTCTGTGACTCACAAAGGGTCAAATCCTGCAAATTCTTCAGCTCTATAAAATTACAGGGGAAGTGAAATCACTCAAGGAAGTATGTGAGGAGTGAGCCCACAAAGCGGGTAGGCAAAAGACAGATGGAAGTTCAGGGGCTGTGGAAGTTTACCTTCCCCCTGCCCCAAAATGACTGTAATTTTATTTTAATTGTGAGAAAGCAAGAGAGAAACCAACCATTGGGTTAAGCATCAGCAGACAGTGGTTATTGACCACTTAATTAATCTATAGCTCTGAGCTAAGCACCACTCCTGTGTTGACACTACTAATTTTAATAGCGTGGGTTAGGTTGATGGTTTATTTGTAAGATTCCTTTTATAAAATTGTGGCTTTTCTGTTTACTCTTGGGTGAGTGATTTCAGGTGAGATAAAAAGTGTTATTTTTGTCACACACAAGTGTTCTTACTGGTGTGTTTTTCCCCCTTTTTTTCTTCCTTTAAGGAAGAGTAAAATTTTAAGTAACTAATTGGAAATTAAGGCATTGCTTTTCAAAAATGTAGATGCCCAAAGCATTTACTTTTTATCTGAAGATGCTGGTTCAATTGCCTCTGAAATCCCTTCCTATAGGAGCCTGCATCACAGTCATAGGAGGAACTTCTCAGGTTATCACAAATTTATAAGTTAGCCTTTGTAGATTCACACCGCCAATCAAAAATGTTTAATTCTAATTCTCATAACCTTCTAAAATCTCATTGTGTATGGATATTTTGTGGATAAAAGAGGGAGCAAGTACGAAAAATATCATGTTTTTCTGACCTCAAAGCATTTAACTGAGATTATTCCCATATAATATAGGTGTAAAACACTTGAGATTGCATGTTAGTTCTGGCATAATATTTTCTGGCACACCTTCACAGAGATTGAGACATTAGCTCTTGCTGGCATGCAATGCTGTCTCCATGTGCATATGCTATATGTCTAATGTGCTGATGCTATAGATTGAGGAGGAAGAGACAAAGTCTCTGTGCCAACCTTATCATTGTTCAATCTAGCAAAACCCTTCCAGCAGTGTTACCACTCTATGATGGACCTTCCAAAGCTTTCTCAGCTGAGGGAAATGCAATTTTCGTAAAGAATAAAATAAACTCAAACTTTATGAAAAAAAATCCTACTGAACTGACCTTTAAATGTTCTAAACACCAGTAGTTCTATGGCATTACAATTTATTTAACCTTTGAGAGATTGTTCATTTAAGTCACTTCAGCTTTATTGCTTTTTAACTGTAAGAAAATGAATTATGTCACAAAATGTTGTTTTGTTCTTATGGGATAACAAATTTCTCTGCATCTTATATTTTTAGTCATTCATTTACAGGACAAGTCACTTGATATGCAAAGTCTCTTTGATTTTTATTTAAAGTATTATTTTCAAAACTACATTAACAATATTTGCTATGTGTTTTTCCTCCCTCGTAGCATTACCCTCCAAGATTTCTAATCTAATGGTGCAGTGCTTAATGAGACCAAGTGACTCTGCTATTAAGGCTTATTTTATCTCTTTAATATAAGATTAACCATAAATTTCAATCATAACAGTGTGGCATATCAGAATATTAAAGTAATAAATATTAATAGTCAGAAGAATAAGGGACCTTTGAGTCAATCTGCTGCACCCTTTTTCTTTTTGGAAAGGGCCTGTTCTAATCTCCATTTCAAGAGCAGTGTTCAAAATGCCTTATTTCATGCACAGGATTTAACTCTTCTTTTGTTGTGTCTGAGACAGGTTCTTTTGAAAAACCAAGTTATGTTTATTTGCTAGAAAGAGAGTTTTTGGCCTGAAAAAAAGCTGGGAAAGAGAGGACAATGGTGCTCTTTTGCTTTGAATGTGTCATCCTTTTCTTCTGAACAGTAACAACTGGACTTTGGTTTTGAGCATATCATCCCTCTAGATACTTAGAAAAAATACAGTGCTATTCAACTTATTGTTCAGGCTTTAAAATGGAGGGGTAAAAAGGTGACCATTTTCATGAATGCAAGAACCAATTCAGGATGCTGCTATAGATGTTGTGTCTGCCACAAGAGTCCTCCATCTGCTTTGGAGTCCTCCACAAGAGCGATTTAAAGCACTGTTGGGAGCATCTATCTGCTGATCTACATCTTCAGCAAGATTTTGAAACTGAGACATGCTATCACCTTCCACAGTAAAGGTCATTGAGAGCCACATAAATTTGGGTCAGAAGCATTTGGTAGTAAAAGTTAGATCTATTGTAAAAGATAAGAAATCTCAAGGTAAATACTGAAGTGTTCTTCTTTCAGTCTTGAGTGTCTGGCTCTGAAAGCCATGACATACAGAGCTACTTGACTACCTAATCCTGTCTCTCTGCTGTTTTTTCAGTCTGTGTGAATGGCCTGATGTTTGACAAGATCTGTTGAAATCACCAGAGACTTTGAAGCCAGTTAAGTCAGCTTCAGCATTTCTGTAAACCCATCTTTTCACGAGCAGAAAAATGTATATGTCCAAAACTATCTTTGTCTTTTTTGTGTAGCAGACAGCCACATAATTACTTTTCAAATATAGAAGTCTCTATGAGCACCTTGTCACTTCAACTTCTGTCAAATATTATACATTTTCCATAAGTGTATTGCCTAAACGGAATGCTTTTAATGAAAATATTAATTCATATTTAACGAATAGCGTTTATAGCACACTTTTAGATTTTGGTTTCATTCCATATATCTGAAATTACTCTGGAAATTTTTACTTTTAACAATGTTACACATTCAAACCCTCAGTTATGTACTGTAATCACCAGAATATAGTGCTCACCTGACAGAATTATATTAGATGAGAAGCATAATACAACTCTAAATGGTTAATATTATGCCTGCCTGATTAACTTTTGAGCATGTATAAGTCATATTTCTGACAAGAGTATGTTCTACTAGGTACTTTCACACTATTTTCACTCTTAATTTTTTTCTTTTAAACTTCTCTTTTAATAATCAAAAGAAAGTCTGAGTAAATAATCTCAGTTCCCTACCTACAATGTAATTCTGATATGGCAACTTAATTTATAATCACAAAACAGTTAAAAATATGTTTTCTTGCTTTGTTAGAATTTATGACAATGTCATAACAAATATTACTTCATTGCTATGCCTTTCAGCTAAGTTTCTCATAAAATCCAAGCGTAAATTTTGTACTTGCATGGATACTTACAGCTATTTCACAACATGATACAGCAATGTTTTATATTCTATATTTTATATAAAGAAGACAGAAGAAGATAAGGCAGAAGTGTGTTTATCTATACTATGAGGGCTGCTGTATACCATGAAATATGAAAGATTGTGAAGGGAACAGGATACTGCTCTTTCCCTGAAAATAACAACAAAAAAGTGCTTAACAAACTTCCAAATGTACCAGTTGAAAGATGGTGAATGACACAGTGGTACAGAAACCTTTCTGTCTGTGGATTGTAGAATTCCTGAGAGAAGCAAGAACAGAGAGATCTGATAGCTTTGCCTCAGCTGTGACATAAAAAGGCCTCAAAGATAACTGTGGAATTGGTTTGAAAGTGCCTCCTGCCCTATCCAAATTCAATCAGGTAGGCCATTTTGGGCAACAGGATGGGCATACAGATTGCTGCAGTGATTCTTCTATACCTGTCCTCTGAGCATCTCCTAGTGTGGATACCCAGACACAGCTAAATTTCACTGTATGCATTGCTACTTTCTCCTGTGTGTTTTCCACTTTTAGGCTGGAGGGTATTTCTTCTTTCACACAGTGTATTCTAATCTCAATGGGACCCTTTTACAAAGATATTTTTGTTATTTCTTCATAGGTTTCCTAATATCTACAAGTAAATTTTAATTCTCTCCAGTGTCAGGTTGTATCTGTAACTGCAAGGCCAAAGTTTTGTTTAGGAAATATGAATTGGATATGTAAAAAATATAAGAAAAAAAAAATATATTTCCTTTAGTTGACTTCACAGTCTTTTCATTGCCTTTTTAAACTCATGGAGTCATGGAGCACCCTAAAATTGTCCATGGCATCCTCTGTTCCAATACATTGGTAAAATATCTTTCATTGTAAATTATGCTTTCAAGGGCTAGTTAATATAAAGCATTTGAAATGTTTAGGGAGAGGAGAAGTTTGCTCTAATGCAGCAGTATGACTAAGAAAAAAGAGCATCAAAGAGACTTTTTAAAGTTTTAGAATTTCCAAGTTAAGAAGAAGCTGTTAAATATTTGGGGGAGGGAATATCTTATTTTCTGCAAATGAGTCTATCAGTTAAAAGAAGCAATGTAATACAATTAAAATTAGGTGGCTAATATAGACAGAAGTTTCCATCTGGCATTGTATTATTAGAAGAAAAACAAGAACAATAAACAATTTCACTAGACTGATGGTTTCTTCCCTTCATTGAATCTCAATACTAGATGTAATTAGGATCTCTGAGCCTCAATGACTAATATAAATTTCTCTCTTCAGCTTTCCTTTGTGCAGGCTAATGAAGTAAGTAAAATATCTTTTTTGTCTACTGGAGGAGTATTCTAGATTTTAGTTTCATGTCAGGCATAAATCAAGCCTCATAGTACTTTATACCCTCAGAATATCCCAAGGAAAGAGAAATTCATCGAGAATAACACCATTAGTGAGTGCCTGGAGGACAGCCATCTTATTCTCTTAAACTAATGAATAAACTGCTAGTATACAATCAGAGTTTTAATTGATTAATATTTGCACAGAAAAGGATAACAAAAAAAGGCTGTCATTATATGCATTTTAACGATTGAAAAATATTCTGACTCCAAACTTTTATCGCTGAGATCACATTTTTTATCCTGCTGTTTCTCATAAATATTTTGATCCTAATTTCATGTGTTTGCTTATATGCTCATCATATACTTTATAAAAATTAATTAAAAAGAAAAAAAAAAAGAGGAAGTCCTTATGGCAAAAAGTAATTTTAAAATATTTGAGGACATAAAAATACATTGTAGGATTAATGTTTGTGCATTTGCGGTGTTTTTTTGTGGTATCGCATTAGAAACACTTCAATAATCTGTAACTAAAATTACTCAAAGAAATTGATGGACAATTTATGATGATTCATGTACTTCCACTTGGTTGTACTTTCTGTTTCAATATCAAGATTGTTGGATGCTAAGCTCTGATTTGGGGATACTTTGGACCACAAACTCTTTCCTGAGATTCTGATTTCCATCAGCCTAGATAAATATTTCTGCTCAGCTACATCTGTGCTTCTGAAAGCTTTTCTTCACTCCATTATTAAAAAATAAAGTACATAATCCTGTAACATGAAAAGCTGCCACAACTTTGTGTTCAAGTTGGCACTGGGAAGTTTTCTAATGCAATAATATCTATTTCAAATAATTTATTTAAATTTCTAAAAATAGTAATAAATTGACTCAGGTCAAGACTCATTTTTACTGTAACATTTTTTGAAATAAATGTAAGATTAAAGTCAAATGAAATTCTTGCACTATTGTAATCCTACCTTCTACAAAATACTTCCCTATTATTTGATCCACATTACTTGACTTAAGGCATGTTATTATTTACTTTTCCAAGAGAACTCAGACATATTAATAATTCAGACTTATTAAACACTGAGAAAAACCTTGGTTTTTTTCTCCTTTTTGATGAGTGGATCACATGATTTTAAGGGGCTTATCTTCAAATACCCTTTTGTACAAATGGTTATAACAATGTGATCTAAGATGATGAGAAATTCCATGTTGCAAGATCCAGATCTGGTTTTAAGTTATTTTAAATCGAGATAACTGGTCAAAATTGAAACCATCTACTTTTATCAAGAAAGCTCTGAAAACAAAAAGCAAAAATAAAATTAATGGAAAGAGACAAATAAAATTATTTATCAGCTAACAAAATTTTTTGCCATAGGTTAAATTTTGTGCTTTTAAACTCACATAGCTGCTCAGTAAAATGTCTGTTGCTGCCTTCAACTGCACACTTGGCTAGGGAGTCAGCTCCGTACTCTTTATTTTAACTTTTCCCTGGAAATATTTATTCCACTCTTCTGTGTACTCTGGTTTTAAAGCAGTTGGTTTGATCATAAACTAGTTTATCAAAAAGTGTTGCATTGGGGCCATAGGGGCCATATATTGTCCAATATAGGGGGCACCTAAGGTGATCACAGTTTCCTGCTTCAGAGGAAAGATAATCTGTAATCTCCAGATGTAATTACAGCTAAATTTGTAGATGTTACCATGCAATCAGATTAGATCACACTTTGGACATGGTTATGAACTGCCTTAATTAAAAGTAATATTTTAAAATGAATAGTGGAGAAGAATGGAGGTGCCTTCACACAGCACTTCCTAACTTCTGGCACTTCTACAGTGTGTAGCTGTCTTTTTAAGGGAAATAAATAGGTCTCTTTCAAATGCCTATGGAGTATTGGCACTCTGTATTTTTCTCCCAAGCTGCTTGCAGTAGAACATATAAATTCATCTTGCTCTGAATGTTTAGTCTTATCATTGATACCTGCTGAAAGAGGGACACTTCATATTCCCTAGACTAATAAATTGGGATTTGGAGCAGTTCAGGCTTATTTGTTCCTAGAGAGATTAATCTTGCTGGTCTTGGTCTCTATGCTTCATCAAATAGAGGTCGTGTACTTTAATGCTGCCTCTTACTCATTCTACCAATTATATCCATATGTGCTTTTCCTCTCATATTTTACTATAGATACACTAAAATAACGAATTTCACTACAAATATTTGGAAAAAAACAGGAAAATAGAGTTATTCAGGGTTGGAGAGAACCTAGAGATTTATTATAGGCAAATAATTTTAAAATCATCTTTCATTGCATGGTCCCTCACTATTTTCTTGCAATTCCTTACATAGCCTGGGCAGAGAATATGAATGACATTTAGAAGGCTTTTCCATGCTTCTCATAGAAATCACTTACATAACTGTAAATAACATCTGAGTAAACAATATTCTTCTTAGTAGTTTATTTTCTGTATTTTTTAACTGTCATTTTGAGTGTAGTTTCAAATTAAACCAGGAATTTTGGTCGCTACATGACCAGTTAATACACACACATTTTATTTCCGTGGTACTTAAAACTATTTCTAGCTTAAAATTCAAAATGGACTCAGGAAAGAGGATAGTTTCTAAAACCAGATCGATATACTACTTTTTGAAGTAATTAAAATGAGCCCTTTAATAGATCTCCCATCTTTAAAATAAAATACAAATGTTCTTTGTTATGTATTTGCTGAATAAAAATTTAAATCTAAATACTATCAGAGGTGCTTACTTGGGAAGTTTTTAAATACTTGTGGAAGTGGTAGGATCAAAATGAGTAACAGTTTAAGTACTGTATAATTATTTCTTTCTACTTCTGAGACTAATGTGCTTTAAGAAACACATCACTCAAATTCTTTCCCTGATCTTTAGGATATCCAGCAGCCAAGATTCAAGGACAAATGGGATTCTAATGGATACTCATTCCCATCAAATGGCATGTAAATACAATATTTATTTCATATATTCTTACTCTGCTAGTAATTTTTCTGTTCAGTCCTTTTGTTTCACTGTGAAAGCTGAAAAGCTATAATGTGCAAAATTCTTGGTGATTATTTAATTTGGAGGAGAGAATTCAAAGACCTTACAAGATCAAAGTGATAATAGTCAAAGCAGGTGAAACCTGCATCTGTTGCCTAACTTAACTTCTGCTTAGTGAAAATTAATTTTATTATTTTTGTGAATGCAATGTTCTTTGGCAATAGTTACAGTATCTTCAAAGGAGAAGGGTTATAATATTTTGGGGTTTATTCCACTCATTTAGAACCATTACGAAATCTTTAGTTTGTAATACTAGAAAGATAATGTGGTGATTTTTTGTTGCCCTTAATATTACAGAAAAGCCCATTTATACTTTTCAGAAAAAAATATGCCATGAAGGCTTTTAATTAAATTTGTTAAAAATTGCACTGCATTGATTATTCAACCTTACTTACCCAAGACATGATTATACAAAATAGTGTAATCTTTTCCCTGGCTGCAACTTAGATAATAAAGTATCTAATAGGAGTTGCCATGGTAATCAAAGTTAGAAAAGTGCTTTTTCAGACAGGAATTTAGAAATTAAAGGGCTTCTAATGTTGTGATTTTTCTGGAGCAGAGGTCTGCTTCTGATGGTTTTAGAAGCTTATCAGAAAAAGTAACGCGTTAAAAACTTCACTTTTAACATGTTCTTTACAGAAATACTTCTCCATTTTATGGTAATTACCCCTTTCTTAAACTTCTGTGTTCCAGTTATCTTGAGTTTTGCTTAGCACAGAGGAACTAAAGGACAAAGGAGTAAGACAATTGACTATAAAGGTACCTATAACTAGGACACCTGCAGTTCTTACTCCTTTACATTGAATTGCAAGCAATGAGTTTAGGAATCTTCTGTTTGGACTGGCACAGTTTGGCAAGTCCATTAAGTGTGAGGGAAAAGATGATTTTAAATTACAGAGAGGCTACAGTGTTTTGTGGACAAATAAGCTGTGGCAGAGTCCATTATAGATTTGTTATGTATCTAGGATAAGAATAATTTCTGAAAGAAAACAAAACCAAACAGAAGCCATCACATAGCAAACAAAGAGCAAATCAGACAGATGAAGCAGTTTTAGACATTGTACCACCATATTAAACTTTTTAGAGTCTCAGGGTCTGTAGAAAGTTATAACACTGAAGGTATTTTATGCATTATTTCTAAAGGTAAAGAATAAATTTTCAACACTCTAAACATATAAGAAATACCTACAGAATCATATAAACCCCATAATCATATTCCACAAGGGTAGACAAGCGTTTACAATGGTTTCTCAAATGACCAGTGTTATTGTAAAATGCAAATAATAATATTTCAGGTTCTTTAGTGCAAATGTTTCTGTGAAATGTAAGAGGCAATTAAGAGGCAAATAATCACTGTTACATTTGGAAAGTAATATTTTTATGTGGCTGAATGAATGATCGATGTTTATTTTTTAATCTTTCTCTTAAAATAATAGTTCTGCTTCTTACTCTGTTTTGAAAATATTTTAATTTAGATATCCAATCTCATAGCACAGACAGCAATAATAAAGATTGAATAGGAAAGAGAACAATTCATCAGGAACTCTCTGCTTAAATTTGTTTGTCTACATGATTTAAGCAAATATTAAAATCCAAAATGTGTTCACATCTGGTCCTGGGCAGAAAGTTGGATTAAATTCATCAGACTGTATTTGTGAGTAGAAATTCATCAAACTCTAATTAAAATTCACGAGAGTAGTGATCACAGGGCAGTGTAATTAAATATAAAGTAAAAATCTAAAACATGTTAAACATCTCCCATTTTGCTTTACCAATGGAATTAACCATACTTCAAATAAAAGTTTTCAATTTGTAGGATTTACTTCAATAAAGAAGAGATAAATAACTGCTTTTTAATTACTGTAAAAGAGATATTAGGAGTGAAGGACTCAATACTTCAGGCCAAATTTCAGTGACATAGCAGGAACAGCATTTAAACACTCTGTGTGCCATATAGCAAAATAATGGTTCAGAGGACAAATACTCCAATTGCAATGGATAACTTTGAGGTCTACAAGTTGTGATCCCATGAAAGCATTTTTAAGATGCACAGAAATATTTTAAATCTGATTCTCTTTTTCTTTAGCTTAATGTACAGATATGTTTCTGCTGGTAAATTAGACGTGTCTTGAAGAGCTCTTGGGGAGCAGAGGCCACCTGACATGACAGCCTCTCATGGGAATTATGTGAAGTCTTGTAGCCACCAAAAAGGGGTGACTGCATCCAAATTGACTGTTAGATGTGTCTGGAACATTTTGGCTAAAATAACATGCCTGTGAATTCATTGGGAAACCCTTAATCACCAAGGGCCATAAGAAGCCTGGAAAAGACCTTACATTCCAGTCGGTTAGGAGTGCTGCTGGGCACAATTAAATTCAGTAAAATAGGTAAATTGCAAGTTTTTAATCTTAGCTTTTTCTGTGGTGACTTTTTCTCAGGAATTCTAATCTAGGAATTCAAAGTGGTGAGCAATGTCTAATAAGTCTTACAAAACATATCAACTTAAAGCTCAGGTATAAAAAATATATAAATACATACACTGTTTAAAATGTATTCCATTTGCTTTTCCTTCTACAATGACTTATAATAATACATTATTTTGCAATAAAAAATTGTAATTTAATTATTTATCTTCAAACTATAAAAGTATATCAAATTAGTAATTTTATTTAAATCAAGATTTTTTTATTAGGGGGAAACTCAACTTTGTGGTCTGTTAACTGAGAATATAATAGCTTCTCTTTTTTTGTAAAATTAAACACTGAGAATACAGTACAAGGGGCTCTGTCACAATCTCTATAACCTAGAAAATGAGTTCAAGCCACTATTTAATTCACAGAACTTTTACTTCATCCTTCCCTAATGCTTAAACCAGCTAAGAAATATTTGACTTGCACTTTTATCAGGCATTAGCTCTTAGGTGTTGACCTTACATTCTTAGTATGTAACTAAAGGTGCCATGATTTTAAAATGTCAAAAAAAATTGAATGTCTTCCAAAAAATTAAGACCTTGTGATAAAATATGAGGAAAATTTAAAATAAGCTAAAAGTTCATAGCAGGTAGAGCCATTTTTATCATTAATAAAATGAATGAAAATATGCTTAAAAATAAAACATATTCAAATAAAACTTATAGTTAATTATATATTTATGTGCATATATTTATATTCTTTAAATAAAGAACGACATAGTTATTGGATAGGTGTTCAGTGTAAGGTTGTGCATTTGAAGCTAGACCTGGTTCTCACCAATGGGAAGGGAAAAAAAATATTTCCTTGTTGTCTTTGCTGGTTTGCTTTTCTATTTATTTCAGGCCAGATCCTCAAGTCCTTAGCTAGTTTTTACTCTACAAAACTCACATTATCAGAAGTATTTCTCTTGATTTAAGAATGAGTCAAGTAAATTTCCTCCACTATTGTAGTTAGTAGATGTGTCACTTGCTGCAAGGATATCCCAGTAGACATTACACAGGTCTCTGATTAGACTCATATGTAGCACATAGTAAGGAAAACACATACTGTGCTAATGAAAATATGGGATTAAAACATTGTAACTGTGACTTTGGAGCTCTATGCATTTGAGGCTCCATAGAGCCTTCAAGTTAATTTGACTTGAAATGACAAGAAAATAACAAAAGTTCTGTTTTACGTGTAAACACCAACAGCTTGTAGATGTAGGATAATCTTTTTCCACAATATTGGCAAGAATTTAAGCAGGCAGTTCAGAGAGAAGTAGCAGCACTGGTGGGTAATCAAAACTCATTAAACTGGTGAGATAGGGGATGGGAGTGAGGTGGGCACAAGCAATAGTGCCGTGCACGTTGAGATACCGTGGGTTTTGAGCTGAAGAAAATATGTTTGAGGGGATACTAATATCAGTTTTTGCAATAAAGTCTTCCAGCATCCCTGTCTACTTTAAGCATATTGTTTTGGGCATGACAATTTTTAGAGATACTTCTAGATGCTAAGTAGTTCCTGTAACTTTCCTACTATCTTCTACTCTGACTAAGCTGATAAAGCTAAAAGACATTTAGAAATTTCAGTCCCTTCATGTGATTAAGCCAATTAAAAATGTTGCTTCTAGACTTGCAGCAGTCTGAGGGACCACAGCCAGTCCCAAGGAATGCAATCCCCTACTTATGTTTGCAAAACAAAAAATAGGTAGGGAGTGCTTTGGTAGTTTCCAGCTACTGCCACAGTATATCTAGGCATTACAAAAACTCTCTTGGAAAGATAGAACTTGGGATAGATATCTTGAGGTACGCAGATGGTTTTTTTTTTAATTCTCTTTGAAAATTATTCTGCTACAGCTGTACATTTGACTCAGAGCTCCCTGCCCCTCTGAGCTGAGAATCAGGACTTTGTGATGGCCACTCCTGCACTGCTGTGAATCTCCTGAGTTACCCTGCTAGGACACTACATCTGCTGGGAGCCATAAATTGGGCACTAGGACTCAGATGGATGTTTTAAGGGGTTTTGAAGATGCAAAGGACAAATAGGGGTGTTGCAGAAGACAAGGACTGGAAAGTACCTGAATTGATTTCAAGTGTTAGCAATTTGCAACAACTTCGTATCAATTACCAAGCTGTTGCCAGGGCTTAGATTTTGGCTGGGATAAATGAGATGGCTTTTTTTTTTTTTTTTTTTTTTTTTTTTTCTCTTGTAGAAGTGTATTTGTAGGTATAATTTTTCATAAAATAGGGTAATGAAACTGGTAACATTAATAAAAACATGCACAGAAGCAGGAGTAAAAATAGAAAATGAGGGTAGTTTCCCTATATTTATTTTTAGAAATGTCCACTCTCTCATCCAAATACTGTCTAATATTTCTAGTCAGAACGATAACACTTATCAAATCTAGAACAGTTTGCTTTACGTCTGTTTCCTTGCATTACCTCTGCTTACAGAATTTATAATCCAGTCACATCCAAATATCTGTTTTTAAATCTGTCCAAAATACAAAACTTTCCGATGCACCTGTTCTTCCATCTATTATGCTTTATAAATTTTCTCTCTTACTTTATCATTTATTTTACTTTGGAAGCTTACCCACTGCTCAAGAGTTGTTTCTACAAAGTTAGAGCAATGAAAGAAATATTGAATAAAGACTGTAATACAATTGTAAACATTTTAAATGAGTATTTCATCCAAAATCAAATCTACGGTTCTTATTGTATTTGGTTGCTGCACAGATTGCAAGACTCATGTTCTTTCCCAACATAACATCAATAAGCTATTTTCTCCACCAGCTGCTCACACGTTTGGTTTGTTGTGACTATTAACCATAGAAAAGTTATCTCAGTATTGTATCTCACTGATAAAAAGACTCACAGCATCTTGATTTCTTGCCGTTATTGCTGGATATTTTTTTTGGTTAAAGGCATTCATAGTAATATTAAGTTCTTTGCCAATCTCTAATAACTATAATTCAAACAAATCTCATGAACATTTTTATCTATGTTCATAAATATATGCATATACATCTGTGTGTAAATATACATGTGTGCACATACATATATATATATATATAATTTGTTGTCTGTTCTATAAAGGGTAAGGGTCATCTGGCAGGCACAAAACAAGTCTTGGAAGCTGCTGTAACTATTGCTAGCGCAGGGAATGTTACTGTGAAGTGATGAGAAACACCTCAGAGTTTAGTCAGTTGTGCCAGGTTCAATTGCTCTGAATACAGTGTGGCCAAGATATTACTTATGTGTGAGGAATTTCAGTTAAATCCCCAGTATTATTGTTCAGGGTGAGTAACAGTGGCAGATACTGACTCCTAAATGCCCACTTTCCATGCTGATGTTGTAGCCATACGCTTGTGGGAAGCTTTGCTTGCTGAACATTTGAGTTTTTTCTCCTGGCAGTACCCTAGCAAGTCCAAAGGCTCAAATACTGTTTACTCAGAGAGAAAAAAAGTTTCCATTGTCCAGAGACACACTCCATAAGACAATTCTAATTCCTCTTAAATTCCAAATGTTAATAGTTCCCCTTGGCTTCCTTATCATTTTAGTGCACAGGTGTATAAACCTAATCTTTTTTCCAAGCCTACCAATCAAAGCAGCACTTATGATGTGGCACACATGGGTCTACTGAAATAGAAGAAAATGTTAAACCCTGGCAAAGTCTCTCTATTATCACGGAGCTTCCTACTAATTAAAGAGTTCTTTATGATGAATCTAAAACCACAAAGAAACTTGTCTTTTGAGTGTGAGATGACCAAAGTAATAATCACAGGCAACAAAGAGAAAGAAATATTCTGCTGACACATAAATTTCCTTCCTGCATTCTTAGGTTTGTTTGTTTTCATCAGCAATTTCATGGGAAGCCTATAGACAAATAGACATATTAGGCAGAACTGGTTACAGAACGAACTTATGTTTTTGATAGCTGTGTCTCTGACTGTGGGTTTGTCAAAGAGTGAAATTTCTTGCAATGCATTTGGAAACTGGATCTGTTGAAACAAAGATATTTGCATTTATGAATGTTATGGAAATGTCTGTGAGCTGTCATTAGCTTATTGCTGAGAAACTCTCTTCAGCTAATAGGATTACTTTCCTTACAAAATAATATAAAACTTTAAATATGCAATTTTTTATTATCACAACTCATATACACAAATTAATTTTGTGACTTTAAAATACCACCCTTTTTCCAATGCTACAAATGCAGTTTTACAGACCAGAGCAGATGGTGGTTTAGAGTGAAGATGTACTAAACTACAATAAAGGTATAGTTACTGCAATACTGTGCAGCGACAGATGTTACCAAGAGCTTACGAGTTTAGTCTTTTTTATATTTTCTTTGTTGAAGCTTTATAGTATATTTCATGCAGTTTGAAGAAAAATAATCCTATTTTCTTATCGTTCCAATTTGTGTGTCGAATTTTTGCTTCATAAAGATTCTTGGATCTTCCTACGTTTTCAACTACCCTATTATTTAAATTTGCCTTTTCTAACAAGCATTTGAGTACAGAAATAAAATCTAATAATATATGTTCCTATTTTTATTCCCATAGAAAAAATATGTTCAAAGGCAATAGTCAGAAGGGTTCCAATGAAGAGAAAAGGGTGAGAGGATGGAAATCTGTACCACGCTCAACAGACTTGAAGTCTGCCAGAGCATATGGGAAAGAGAATCCTTAACTGACAAATCTTTGCTGAGAATGAACCTGTTAACCAAAGCAATTTAAATCCAGGCAGTGTTCACTGGAGTGCTCCAGCTGACCTCAGCCTTTTTCTGATAGCAGAGGGAAGCTTTTAAGGGATTTTCACAACCAAGTGGAACTGAACCCATAAGTGCACAGGAAAATGATGCATTTCTTGCAGCTTATTTTTGCCTGAATCCAATTATGCCTAGTCAACAGCCAGCTGTTGCCTCAAAATAGACTTAGCTGGGAACTCTCTGCAGAAAAGTTGGAAAAATGAAAACCAGCTAGTTGTAAGAATGGATTAGAGTGGTGATTTTTGAATTTCTTTTTTTGCAGTTTTGTATTTTCCACTCTAACCTAGGATTGCTAGATCACTCTGATCTAGATGCCAAAATGGCACGGCCAACTGAGACTCTCTTGAGAGAATTCTTCAGGCAAGTAAGTGGATTACATCTCAAGCACTGTATTGTCTGCAGTTTTCAATTCAGTTAAGCTCTGGGAATTGCAGATAGCAGCTGAAAGAGGCCCCACTTTAAAGAGAGAGGTATAAGTGTCTGAAGCAGGAAAGGATTTTCTGACTGAGATTTGCCCGGAGAAATTGAAGATGGGTTTCTGAGGAAAGGAAAACAAAGGAACTGTCTCAGAATCTTTATGGACTGCAAATGGGAAACAGATTTAAGATGGTCTATATAGGCATCATAGGATTTGATGGATTGAAGATGAAGATCAGGTAATTCTGTGGGACTGAAAATAGCAAACACATTCAAATATATGAGTAAAGTGACAGCATGGAAAGAAGCTAATATTTTATAATATAAAGAATAGTCTTATAAAGAACAATAAAGCTAACAAAATTCACAAAAATATGAGTGTGGAGTAGGGTGATGAGAGATGATAGAATAAATTGAATATAACTTTTAAATTAATGGGAGAACTGAGAATTTAAACATTATGAGTCAAGGTAGCTTGTTGTCTTTACAGACAGTTGAGAAATATTTCAGGTACTCAGAGTCATAGGAAATATCTCTAAAATGTTGTAATTTTACATGATAATTGTGTCTATAAAACACAAAACTTGATTGCAAACATGGGTTTAGGGTTAAACACGAAACTACTAGAATTATGTTTTGCTCTTATGCTTGTTGTAAGCTGACACTGACCAGCCTGATGATATTATTGATGTTGCTATTCATAGCACTCATAAACTTATTCCTGTGTCAACTTTTCCTCAGGGAGACTGAAGCTTTGATTTTTTTGGCGAAGAACCAAGGCAGGACTGCAACAGAAAGTATTTAGAGAAGATTTAGCCAAAACTTGAGCAGTTTAAATAAGTATCAAGGTAGTATGTTCTTTCAAAATTATCCCACAGCCTCCAGAACTTGCACCCTGTCTACAGCGTAGACTTGCAGTTTCTTTCTTGATTAGCAGTTTGCAAAAGAAGCTCTTTGGAGGTATCTTAATGGACAGATTGCAATTCTAACTGTGTCCATGCTAAAAACTCATTAAGGGCCAGTAACTATGAGTGGAATGAGAGAAAGCAGAAAGATTAAAGGAGCAATTATGATCCGATAGAGGAGAGGAGGTGTTTTCATTCCACGTGTAAGCAAAATTTCAATTGCCCTTTGGGCACTTATGTATCACTGGCAAATAACCAGCCTGCAAGGAGAGAACTTTATATGTGAATACTGTAACTTGGTGGGCACGCAAACAGTGGGTAACATGCAGCAGGTATTAAATGGATAAATATGTGTAGAGATTGTATTTGGCTGGGCAAAAGACAGAAGCCTGGCAGAGGGGATCGTGGTGACACAACACAGCAAGCTCTGTGCGTCTTGTTGGATTAAAGACTAGATTTGTGTCTTAGCCAATATAATGTCATGTTGAGTTATGTAAATCCCGTCACAGAAATGCAAACACAACGCAGCAGCAGCATTCTTTGGCATGGGCTCTTCAGCTGTTTCCCTGAAACCAATTTGATGTCTTGCTACAGATTGTTTCTCCCTTGTGGCTCAGCCACTCTGTTAGTTGAATTCAGTTCTATTTTTCTGAATTATTATGATGTAAACCCTATAGTTTAATAACTGCAATGTTTCTTTTTCTTAAATGCAATACCTTAGGACAACTAGAAAGTTGGTATCATAGGAAATGAAAATTATGTTATGTCATCGAGGAAGAAAGCAACATTTAGCTAAAGAATATTTAATGTTTAAGGAAAAATATCCTGATTGATAGTAGGATATAGGCATCCATATAATCAGGCAGAGACCAAAAATACTGAAGACAAGCATTAACCAGTCACTGAGCTTAGTAATACCACTCTTCAAACAGACAAAAATCTTATTTGGAGGCTCAGACTGGTTCAGAGTGCATGGAGAAAGAAAAGCAGCACTTGGGCTTATTTCACCTCTTTCCATGAGTGGATGGCAAGAGGACAGAGCCAGCCAGATGACAGAAGATGGCACGCCAGTCCTCATTCCTGTGCAAGGCAACAAAACAGGAATTCCTCCAGGGGGAAGAAAAAGGGGTGAGGATGAGAGTAAAACAGCAGTTTTCAGAATAACTGTGTGGGAGTGCAAACCTGGATTTTTATGAGGTTTGCAATGACTTTCAATTTCTTCTTTGCCTAAAGCATCCTAATTATGGTTCTAATCTAGCCCCAGGTGCTGGAGCTGTAATACTAAAGATTCAGGCCTACTGCCCTGATAGTTTATATCAAATTCAAAAATCACTTTAGGGGTGAAAGTTCAGACTTAAAGCACAGCTTTTGAATACAAGCTTAAATGATTCCCTCAAAATAAAATGCCTGCAGGTGCCCTCTTTTCACTTTGTAATATGTTAATATTAAACCTAAAGTAGCTAACACATTAGGGAGTTTTCCTTCACATCAGCCTTTTTAGGGCCTCTGCTGTATATGGTAGTATCTTGAACAAAATGAAAAAGGGTTTTTCGAATATATCAACTTTCAGCCGTGTGATGCATTCAAAAAAGATTTAGAAAACATCAAGATTATAACATAATGTTCTCAAGTTATGTATACTGGGGTTTATTTCCCTTCATAATACCTTTTAAGATAAATGTGACTCAGTTTAGAAAAGTGAGCATACCAGCATTTAGTTTGCTAGCATTCTTTGATTTTATAGTTCTCCTTACATTTAGCTCTTTGTTCAGACGTATTGAATAGCTCTGTGTGGCATTTAAAATTTCTCCTTCCAAACCCACTTCCACTTTATAGTAAGATAAAAAAATCAAAATGTTATTTTGTAAAAGTCAGCATTCCCTTCAGAGGTCTATAAGTATTTTGAAATGGCCCTATTATTCTCATGTCTTAAATCTTCCTTTCAGAATATTTTGGTTTAGTAGGTTGGTTTGACACTAATCACATGTAACAGTTGTTTGCAAATGTGCAGCAATGCTGTCTGTTGAGATCTGTAAAAACACTAATAGCTTCTGGAGCTGTTTGCTGCAGGAACAGGAGCTTGGCTGCAGCTGTTGACAGTGATGAAAATGGGCGTCAAGCTGAGGCAGCCCAAGCTTGTCCTGATGTTGAAGGATTGTCCACTTTGGGAGCTAATTGGAATTAAAGGATTATCTCACCTAGAGAGCTAATTGGAATACTGGATCAATGGCTGAGCTTTGAAGTCACTGGTTCAGGCCACAGGTGAGATGATTTGTCTTGCCTGTAGATATTGGTGAGCATGAACCCTACACAATGTAACAACCCACCACAAAATAATAATTTAGTCCCAATTTATGCCTGTGTTGAGAGGTTTCATTTGGAGTTTATCAAAGCCATTCAAGGGTGTATTGACTTTATTTAAGAAATTATTAGAGTTTTATAAACAACATTTACACACCCTTACTATGAAAACCACTAGATATTTCTGGATATTTTGTAACTTCAAAGACCATGTGCACAGTAACATCTTCTCACCTCCTTCCTCAGCCTTTTGAGGTGAATGCATTCAAATAAAGGCTGTTCCATGGATCTGGAAGGAGATTTTGTCCTTAGCTGTAATGGTTGCAAGATACACAGTATTGCCTCTCTTAAGCCAACAGGTCATTTAAGCTACATGCCTGCATTACTAATTTTAAACATATAACTGATAAAAAACCTGAATTTTAATTTTTTAAAGATATTTTCAAAGTTTCTATTAAGTTTAGAATCAGTTTGTGAGTTAAAATTCGTCATTAAGTGTAAAAATATAATAGTTGATGCACTAATTTTCAGGGAAACCCTGTTCTCAAGTAATGAAAGTAAAACCAGAAAAAACCTCAGCATTCCTAAGTGTTTCAACTCCCACTAAGTATGGCAAACTTATCAATCAAAAGGAATAATCAAATCCAGAGAGACAATAGGCATTGTATGTCATACTTGTAGCTCTGAGGCCATCCAAACAATTTTTTCCCCTCAGTGTCTGAAACCAAGCAAAAAAAAAAAAAAAAAAAATTTTTTTTGCAAGGAATCAGTTATATTTTGAGAATGACCACTCAAAACTTCAGGGGGCACAACAGAGATATTCTTAGCTCTCGATCTTTAGTGCAGAAAAACGCAACATAGGAGTTGAGCTGATGTTTAAAAAACACTCAGGCCTGAATACTTGAATAGGTAAAACTGTAGGCATTGAAGAGTCCTAAATAAGTGTCCAGGTACTGTGAAATGTACCAGCTGTGCTAGCTACAACCTACAGGATTGCCAGTGTTATAATTCAGATTTAGATTCAAAAATAAAGTCCTGCTTTAGAAGTCTGAGCCTTTTGTGTGAATTTTGTTGAATTTTTTATACCTCTAATATAGAAACAGAGAGAAAAATGATAACAGGAAGTAACACCAGGACTATAAACTACAAAATATGACAGAATAAATTCATCCAAGCCATTGCAGAAAGAAATTTACTTTCTTTTATAATGACACTTTAAAAAGATAAGAAAATTCAGGGAAAAACAGATGTGAAGAAATCTCTTCTGCCGGTTTTACTAGAAAATGGGTATATTATGATCTTTCCATAGAAATTTCTCAAATTTTTATTTGACTTCTCAAGACATAATGTATCAAATATTTAAATAAAATAAATATAAACTGTAAAATAAATATTTGTTTTCATAATACCAGTTTAACTTATATTATTTAAAAATTAAAATAGCTATTACAAAAATGCAGGAAAAATAACAGTATTCAAAGAGAAAAACTAAAGATTGTCAGTATCAGGAGCTTCACACATTTATGAAATATCACCGTTGGTTTTGGGTTATAAAAATGATAGCTTCACTTGCAAAAGAGCAATGAATCATATATAGTAGGCTTGGGGAAAAAATGAGCTTTCATCTACACTTTACTTTATTATTAACCAGGAAAGTTATTGCATTATCTTGGAAACCAACACTCCATCTGGAAGCTACTCCATGGTTGAAGGAGCTACGGAGATGTGCTTCAGTGGAAGGAATACATTTATCTGAAAGCATCACACCTAATGTACGAGGCACTAAGCTTTGATTTCATGCTCTCATGCAGACTGCACAAATATCTCTCAGTACAGCTTTTACTAAGAAATGACAGGAAGGGATGAACAGGAGCTAGATATCCTGTAATTTCAGAAGCTTACTGGCTGTATTTTAATTCACTCAGTTGTCTGGAAGTTTTAGTCCTGATAGGATTAAATCCTTATTCTAAATAACAACATAATGATAGCCTTGAATATTTACCTCAGAGTTGGCTTTGGTGAAGAGTGAATTTCATTTCCTTGAAAACACAGGCAGCAGCTGGATGGTCTAAAATCTAGATATTTAAATCTGTGCATGAATGAAGAGAGCCATGTTTGAAGTTAACAGCTGAACAGTTTTTTTAAAAAGTCAAAATAATTTGGGTCTTAGTTATATATCATATTGATAGGCACTGAAGGCATAACTGAACTGAGAAAGGAATTATTATCTCTACCTCTGAGAGTGTACAAGATGATACTTTCACACAGCTCCCTCACAAACCCTGATCTTAAGTTTTAGTGTTTTGTCAAACTTTGGATGACTTTTCAGAAGAGGGACACAAGCTCCCTTTTGACACATTTCAGACAAACATAGAGCAAACCACTTCTCACAAAGCCTATAGTACACTGACTTTCCTGGGTCTTCCACCAGAAACAAAGGATTAATACACAGAGAAAATAAATAATATAGATTGGGCTTATCCAAACAGGTACACTTTGAAAAATTGCATGCAACTAAAAAGATCTTAAAAATGGGAAGTGCTCCTGTACAGTGCTTTGCGTTATTTATTTATTGTGGATATTACACAAATTTAAAAGAATAAAGGCATACAGAAGCATTTCAGGACCAAAATCACCACTGTGGGATTGGCATGGTTCCAGTTCAGGATATACAGATCCATACACTATACCCCTTTTGTTCAAAAAAATGAAGGAGGTCATTAAATCTTTGTGTGGAACTAAAGTTACTAAAGTGGATAAAGTGTGCATTTAGTGCCTCTCACTTGACTGTTAACTAAAAATAAATCAGATACAAAGTTATTCCCCTATTCTTTTTCTAGAAATAAAAGCTAGATAGTTTCCAGGAATAATATATAGCCAAAATAATACATTGCTAAAACCCTGCTGTTGAAAATGCTGTAACAAAGCAATTGTTAATGACATCACTGGCACGGGTCCAGTATTCACCAATCTTGTGATATATCCTTTTAAAAACTGTAACACACATTTCTTCAAGCTCAGAGGAATGTTGTTTGGGTTGCCTATGATAATATAATTTGATTTTTCTTAGTAGGGAAAGAGGTTGAATTTGAATCTGTGGTCTTTATCTTACTTTCATATCAGCATTTTTCCTCAGAGTTGAAAGGGATGAATCTTACTGCTCTGCCTTCCCGGAGATCAAATTCCACGTGGAGCCTAGGATAAGTTCTGGAGAGGTACATTGAAAAAAAATACTAAAGCACAGAGTTCAAGGTTGTGGCTATTATCTTTCTAATTATCTTGCTCAGAAAAGTAAAAATAGCAAAACTTCAACGAATGCCATTTCCTTTAAAAAAAATAAATCCTGTTAAATAAGTCAGTTAATTGTGACTGTGATAATTTGAATGTTTCCTGTGAAATGTGTTGGAAGGTGTTTTTCTGGTCTTTTCATTGCTTCTCTTTGGACTTTAAGAGAAATGTAATCATTATTGCAGTTATATTTGGAAAATATCATCTTCACGGTAGTTGAAAAGTCACAAATGGGTGCCAACTGGTTCCATCATAAGATTATATCTGGTTTCCTGCTACTAAAATTGTGATTTAATATCTTAGTCTATCTGTCTTGGCTGAATCTAGTTAAAGATGGGCAATAGCTTTTAGTCAAATGCACACACTTCCTACAAAATCTTTGTTGTCATAAATTCTTCTCTGTTTTTTCTATAAACATATGGTTATATCCTGCAATGTGTTGACTGTCACTTGGAATCGACATCTTTATAGGTTGTGCCAGCCATAAGATTTCTGAAAACTAGTGTTTCAGCTTTTATTAACATCACACAGGAGCACTGAAAATGTGTTTAGGGAAAATTATGGTATGAAAAATGCTTCAGTATGAAAATTTAGATATGAAAAATGTTCAATTCTACGAGGAACATTTACTAAGAAAAAGTTAATAGGTACAGTAAATCTTTTAAAATAAAAACAAATACGAAAAAATAAAACACTTTATGTCCTAAAATGCTACTGACTTTTTATAAATTTAACAATTTCTTAATATAAGGCAAGACTATACCTTCATATGCCAGACTAACAGAACAAAGTAGCAAATACAGATTCTAGCCATGCTTGAACTAATGAATTATTTTTAAAAATACAAAATTCTTGTTGTTAAAGGTATTAAATTATATATTGCTTAAAGTGAAAAGTTCATATAGATCAGCTTTGTCTCTGCTTTCCTTATTCTTTCATAATACCATGAATTTTAGTTTTATTTTCTAATAAATATGGAGAATGACACGAGTCTAATAGATGGATTAAGTCTACTGGAAACTTTGTCGGATATGTTTCAAAAGTGGAAAACAGAAATAAATAATGTCAAGACTATATCACAATTACCATAATATTGTAATTGCTTTCTGGAAACTTTTTTTTCATAATATTTTCTGGTATGTTATCATACCACAATTTATATATTACGTGAAGTAAGGCAAATAAGTAAAGAATGGGAGAGAGTGAATGTAAGATTGCTTAACACTCCAAAAATTTGTGAAATGAAATAAACATAAGGTATAGAAATCCTACTATGCAAGCACAAGTCATCCATTTATTATTATTTTATTATTTTAAATAATGTAAGTTACTGGGACAATAGTCTCCAACCATGTAAGAACCGAGGGCAGAATTACCACAAAACAATCAAGCAAGCAAAAGAAAGTTGTCTGTAATTTTAAAAAGGAAAATTAAAAGCTAGGAAGAAGAAATCAGTGCTCCAGCTCTCCCTGTGTACATAGCATCAAAGTAAATTAATTATAATTAACTTTAATTTATATTGAATTGCTATTATTATTGTTAATAATAATCATAATACATATTCTTTGAGTCAAATTAACATAATGCTCATATGTGCATAAACTCAAGAGGACAAGAGAGAAAATGCCAAGGGAATTGTAGTATTTCATTTTTTTCTTTCCAAAGCTAGGCATTAAATTTCAAACATTGGCACTTTGAAAGATTCTAGCTGTGTTCATTTGTTTTGCATTATTTTTGACAGCAAATGTCAGTCCCATACTTGCTGGCCTTTGGAATGCAAAATAGTGGTTTATAATTTCTGTTGTGAGGCCTTTTACAGCTGAAATAAGTTAATAAACACCCACTTGTAGATATTTGTTTAATAACTAGAATGCATGGCTTGTGTTTTTTCACACAATGCCTGAAACAGATAGTGAACCAAAATAATAGTCATTTAATTTAGACAGCTTCCTCTTCCCCTCTGTAATGGAGATATGGATGAATCAATAAAGTTTTTATCATTTCTATATTTTAAGTACCATTGAAGGCATCTCAGGCTGAACTGGCTTTAGGAATAGCCTCAATGTAAAGGCTTACAGAAGTAACCTGTATGGTAAGGAAGAGTGCTATGAAAGAGAAGCACATTCTCTCACATTTGGAAGACAATCCACTAATTTCCTTGCTGAATTAATCAGAAGCATCCCTTCTTCTTACCTTGTGCTATTTTTCAGTCTTGGCTTAGTCTGATGTTTTGTTTAGTGTGTGAATTGCCAGCTAGCATGGTGTGAAAACATGTAGAGTAACACTACAAACATTTTACCTAAGTCGTTTGATTTTTTTTTCTCTTATGAGCAAGTGTTCATTGCAATTCCTTCTGCAGCCTTTCTGCCCGCTCCTGGGGTAGTTGCTGTTCCTGTGTCCCTTGGAGTCCAGCAGCTCCTTGTGTTGATATCAAGAGCAGCAGTGATGAAAAGGTCCAGTGGTTGTGGACAGGATTATGCCTGTCATTACAGTTTCTGCTATTTTTCTTTTAAGATGAGGAGTTACTTATGTTACATAAATACTGCATCATGCTTCCTGGAATCACTGAACTGGGTCTCAGATAAATGCTATCATTTGTGTAATAAATAGGGCTCAGTAAGTAACATATATGTAATTTGAATGGAAATGCTCAAAGGAGAAAGCCTTGAGTTACTTTAGGACAGCTGCCATTATATAGCACCGTGAAAAAATAAGAAATGTCATTTCCCTGGGAGCCACTGAAGGGCCCTTAGCTCTTACCATAGGTGGGAGTTAGGGATGATGTAAGTGCTATATTCAGTAAGACAAGGATTCAAAATCATGATTTTGGTAACAAGAATGAAGAGTGCAATTCAAGATAGACAATTTCTGTGAGTCTGCAAAGTAGTTTTAACACAATAGCTATTAGACTAATACGTGAAAAGTCTGCTAGTTCATTTTTTCAGGTTCTACTGAACCAAGGCAAAGTCTCGGGTCAGTGTTAAGATTATGGTTAGGGGTAAGTAGACTAAAACAAGAACACTATCCAGGCATGATTGAACCTTGTCTTAGACCTCACCTAGAGCTAGCAGTAGAATGTCTAAACCAGACACTGTGGCATGGAGACTGATGTAAGGAAATATACTCCTAATACATTTAGTGTAGTATTCTTTGCATTTCTCAGGGAGATAAGGAATTGGGCTTTTCCCTTGGATTCAATTTCACTTTGAAGTTAAAAGTGTTCAAGTTTGTTAGAATATGAGGAGTGCAAGTAAGTGTAACAGCTCAGAAACCATCAGATTAGTCAGTGTGTGAATTCCAAACCCTATTTGAAGGAATTATGCTTGATTTTTTTCTCAGTTGTCAAATAGGAACTGGCACTATGGACTCCAAATTATCGTAGCCACTAGTTTTCTAGGAGAGAAACTAGATATATAGCCTCCCAGTCTAGGGCAGATTTTAGGTCTAGTCCTTGTCTTTTCAGAGAGTTCCCCACCACATCCAAACCACTTGGAGTGTTCAGAAATGCTGGGAGCTTTACTGCATGGATTAGGCTTTGAGTGGAACAGCGTTGTGCCAGGCACAGCCTTGACCTTTGAATCCACAGGGCACATGGCAGGGTCTAGCTAAGAGCCCTGCACTTGGAGCACTGACTGCAGAAAATCTTAGCCACAGGGTTTCTATACTGTTGTATCTCCTTGTCCCATGGCCAGTAGAGGCCCAGGCACCATCCACCAAAGGAAATGCATCCTGTCTGTCAAACGCTTTCAGCTCTCCTCAGGGCGCTTATCACTGACTGTAAAAGAGGACCCAATACAATCGCATATGACTTAAGAGGATTTCTCTGAGCTCCAGACTGGAATGAAGGGTTCTGCTCCTTTGATGAGGCTTTGAACCTGCAACTTTGTGTGTGTAAAGCCTGTACTAGCACCCTCACCTCCTCCCCATGCTACGAGTGTTCTTCACAGAGAGATAATCCACGTTCTCATTCCATGAATTTAAAACTAAGGGGGCTTGTAGCAAGCATTAAACTTTATCTTAGGTAGTCAATACTAAAGGAGCATCCATATGTCACTCTGGTTTCAAAAGTAGATAAGGCACTCAGCTGCATTCTTTAATGCAAATCCCTCTAAAACCTTATATGCTATTAGTAGTCTGCTAGTTATTTGATGAAAGAGAAAATTAACTTTTCAAAGAGCTAGGAAAAAAATAGAACCGAGTCTATTACGCCAACCAATCCAATATTCTGCACAATGAGATAGTGTTTCTTTCTACTCATTATGCCTAGCAAAAGCAATCAACAGAAGCCTGAAATGATAATTGTACAAAAATGCAATCTGATTAAAAGTAGAGATCAGCAGGTATTGGAAATAACCCACCTATCTCTCAGAGAAAATGTAAAGTCTCTATGGTGCAAGTATGGCATTGTTTTAGCTCAGCATTGCAGGCTTGGTTTTCTTTCTAGATAAATTTGCCCTGTGTTAAGGCAGTTGTGCTCATAATGGACACGTGTCAGTTTAAAACTGAAGTAAGAAAGATAAGAATTAAAGCCATAATCTTCATTCAATTTAAATGTACATTAATGTTGTGATCTCTTTGCCATTTATTTTGCCCCAAAGCATTGAGGAAGCTACAGTAAATCAGAGCCTAATTCTGGGTCACACCAAGGTTAATTAGAGCATATGAAAATGGTACTGGACTTGTCCATAAAGTCTGTAGCAACAGTTATTAACCATAAAATTACTAGATGACACAAAACTGTGACATTCAGGAACTTAAATTATATTTGCATTAAGTAAGGGGAAAAAAGATATTTCAGATACTGTTTTTTTTAGAATTGCTGGTGAGTTCCAAACTGTCAGGGATAATGCTCCTTTAAGAATAAATTGGAATAGATGGGAAAGGATAAGTGTGAGACACTTGTGTGTACTTTTTCATATACCCACAAGCAGGCTGGGGACTCAGCATGTTCAAGATTAATTTGATAAATACCAGATCCTTTTTCAGAACATGCTGCATTGAATGTGCTGAATATAGGGAGGGATGAAGGCAAAAATTACCAGAGGGAAAAAAACAAGAGAGTAAAATGTACCCACCTCCCATCTTACATAATGCAAGAGGATTTAAGTATACTCCATCTAAACTGTAATGCATCTCTCTTCCAGCAAACTAACTGCATTTGGAAATTATTTTTATGTTCATATTCTTTTGAATTCCTAGTTCAGCCTGCCTAGTCCTCTTCCTCTCTGTTTCATGCAAAACAAACATTTTAGTTCTTGGATTCCCACTGCCTTATCCTCACATTGCACAGGGAGTAAATTGCAGTTTGCTTCCAAAGGAGGGGGAGACACCTGAGCAGAGAGTCTTCATGAAGGCAGCTGAGTTCTTCACCTGTTGTTTGTGGTCATTCTGGGACTGACCCATCCCCTCTCTGGATGTAAGAGAAAACTGATCCTGCTGATGTGCAGAAAGGATAAAACCTAGATAACCTCTCTGCTGTGTCATCTCTGCAGGGCTAGGGAGGAGACCTGATTTAGTATTGGCAGTAGAGAATAGATACCTTTTTAAAAATATTTGTCTGAAAGAGGAGGTAGCATTAGCTCACTGCAGAGTATACCTGAGCTGTAATATAACCAAGACAACTGTGACCACAAGTGTGTGATTGGTTTCTTTGTAAGCAAGGAGTGTGTAATGGAAAGTATTCAGCTGAATCTCAACTTCAGGAAAACAGAAACTCAAGGTGAAGATGATTCTGTTAAAGAGAAGTAGTAAAATTGGAAAATGCTGCTTACGAAGGTAAAGAGACTGAATTGCTTATTTTAAGAAAGAAAAAATGACAATTTTTATTATATATCTTGTATTTTGGAGCAAGTGCTGTGGAAGGTACAAATACCATCAGACTTCTCATTAGATAGTCTTATTTACACCAAATGGGACAAGACCTGTACATAAGTGCTCAGATACTCAGGAATGCTTCTGTAGTCTATAAGCTGCCAATAATTTCCATGAAGCCACAACCCTTAATAATATTTGTGTAAAGAGAGTGGTTGAGAAAAGCTGTGGACATAAATATAGAGGCAATCAACAGTAGAAATATTCCACAGCAAACCACCTTATAAGTGAACCTGCTGGAAGAACAGACGTAAAATCTAGATAAAGATGACAAGATGGGTTACAAAGCTACAGATGACAGAAAAGTAGATAAAGCCATGGTTTTCAGGCAGCTTTGGACCAAGTAGAAATTTACCTGTGCAGACACTTCACATAGTTAACATACCTAAGGTCTCACAGTCTACTGGAAGTGCTGGTTTTGATGTACAGCTTTCTACCATCCCCACCGGACTGCTTCCCATCACAAAATCAGCCAAAATCAGAGGTTGTATTCATGAGAGGTACTCTACTGAGTCAGACAGATGGTCTGCCAGTGGTCCAACCTGATTTTTTGCCTTTGACAGAATAAGGAAATGACAGTGATGCTATTGAGAAAGGGCATACAAGTCATGCAATTACCTATCCTGAAAGGAGGTTCTTCTTTTGATCTGTTTTGAACTGATCTCCTGCCAACAGTTCTTTTATTTTGAGACTTGGAAAGCAGCAGTTCTGTCTTAACTTTATCAAGCCATTCAGAGGAAATGGCTGCTGTGTCCATAGGAAAGAAGTCAGCTGGTAAGAAAGTCCAAGTGGCAATGCCAGGCTTGCTCTACACAGCCAGCATTTCTGCTTTGCTATGTGAAGAAAGTGGAATAGTCTCAGAAATTTCAGGTCAGTTCAGTTTCCTTGGGCTCTGACTCGTCCTTATTACCACAGCGATGCCCATCTCAACATTTTCTCATGCAGTCACTACTATTCTTCAGCTTTTATCCCAATTCTCTTCTGATAAACATGATTATTAATGAAAGTAACTTATTAGTGTTTCTATACATTTAAATTATTTAATGAGCACACTGGAATTACTTTCTAACATTTGTATTTACTTCTGTCCATTGAAATCTGCTCTTTGGAGTGGCTGCTTAAAACTGACATACATACGAAATATGGGAATTAGATGTAGGAGAGAGAAGATAACAGAGTGGGAAAGGGATGCCAGTGGTACAAAATAAATGCTGTTCCTTACAAAACTGCAGGAACTAAGGAACGTTTCCCATAAATATTTATTGAGGACCAAAACTGTGCAGTACTTCTGCCACAAGGGACTTGTATTCTAAAAGCAGTGTAGAGGGAGAAAGCTTCCGTGCATTTTTCTGCCTCCCTCGTTCAGACTGTACATACTCACTATGATATCCATTTGCTGCATTGTATTCAATTTACATATTTGACTGGTTCATCTGCATGAATCTCAATTATCCATCTTCTCTGTGATGACTTGCCTCATTCCAATTCTTCTAAGGAACTATAATTTTAAGAAATAAATAAATGGAGGGGGGAAAAAAAGTAAATTGAGGTTCTAGGGTCCCAAACGGCAGACTAATCCTGATTTGACAGTCAGGGTTGACAATAATCTTACACAGGCTGTAATTTTAAGATTGTGCAGCTTGTGGTCTTCTGGCCCTTGGAGGTGAAGATTTTTGTGTCTCAGTATGTAAGACAGAGTCCTGTATAAGCTGCAATACAATGTCTGTGTTTGGTGCTGAGATATTTACTATTCTACTTTCAGTACTATGTCATACCTGCCATCCCAATTGTACCAGATGCCTTGAGACAAACAGACATGCAAGGAGAGAGAAAACTTACTGCCAACCGGTTTTGAGGTTTCCAAAAAAGATAAGAACTTCACAGGCTGAAAGACTGTACATATTTTTGTGACTTTCCCCTTCAAACATTTTGCTGAATAAACCCCCCAGATTTAATATGTGTATTTTAATTTGTATTAATTTTATATGAATTATAGCTTTCTTTCAATGTTAGATCTGGTAAAATAAATCAACATTAATTTTTCTACCTGCTTTTTAAAAGTGAAGCTAGTGGAGGAATCAAATCCTAGAATTTTTGTTAGGGAAAAGATTGTTCAATGTAACGAGCATAGAGCAGCCCACAGAACAGCCTAAAGAACAGCTTGCTGGCAGCTAATGCAAAAACAAAGCACTTTTAAGTCACCTCTTATTATGCAAGATACTGTGCCCCATTCCATGACACTCTAAAGCTGGGAAAGTGGATAAATAAACAATTAAGCATCTACCTAAATAATCCCATCCTCCCATCCCACATTTATATCTGGATAGAAGTTCAGAACACATAGTTAAAATTTCATGCACAATGTTCTGGCCAACCCTCTTAGCGCTCCTAAATTTTGATTCATTCCAATTTTCAGTGTGTGTCCACAAGTAGACAGATTCTAAATCCATTACATGTTTTGTTAAAATAAGCATTTTCCAAGTTGTCCCTGGATGCTTCAGAAAAAATATACTATGATATATCTTTTTTTTTCTGTAGAAAACTGAAGGCTACAGCTTCTTACAGAGGGTTGCATTTTAATGTCACAGAGGTAGCCAGCTGACAGCAAGGTCACAAACAGCCATTCCAACTTGCCAGGCCAGTTGCCAGCTGCAGCAGATTTGTCTTTCATGGGATTAATGTTCTACAATCACTTGTACCCAAAGCAGGTAATCGAAAAGACTTTTTGGGTTTTTTTTAACAATTATTTTGGCAGCATGGATTCCTATCCTAGTTTTATCAGGCTTGTATACTATAAACATTTCATTTTTGAATAACACAGCCAGGATTAAGTGAAAGTAAAATAAGTTTCTATGGCATTAAATCACAAATGGCCTTTGCTCGAAAAGCTGTGTAAATATTTCAGCAGAAATGTTTCCAATGTAGGAATGGCACAGAAACAATGCATGGATTAATATGTTGTGTACTATTCTTCTTGCCAAAGAAGTTGGGGAAAGGTGGTAAAAAGGGTAAACTTGGTTACTTTTCTGGTTATAGTTCTGATTGATTCAGGTTAATATACATGTTAAGATCTTCAGGCTACCTTGAAACAGCATTGCCTCAGGAATGCTGCAAAAGTGTACTTTATTTCGGCAGCATCCTGTACAATAAAAAAATATCAGAAAATCTGCCTGTGTAGGCTGCATACTCTAAAAAATCTTGATTGCACTGTCTCTTCACTGACCACTCAAAGCTGAAAATAGCTTATGCAAAATCTTTTTTTGAGTACTTGGGGAAAAAAGTTAAATATGGTGAATCATATAGTCTTAGCAATTACTGTCAAAGTCTTGTCATTTTGAAAGATTAGAGATGCAAAATACTTGCTTAAATTTAAAAATTAAAAAAAAATAGAAATTGACAATAAAGAAAAAGGCATTTCAAAGTAGGTCCTATGAGAACAAATAGAACACAGTTGCAAGAACAGCGATTGGATTTTCTACCTTCTTTCTTTGCTATGAGGTGGTCCTTAGAGATTTAAACATGCACTGACTCAGTCTCAAGGGGAAATCAAGGAGAAAAAATGAGTATTTCCAGGCTAAAGGTATAATTTCATCCTCCAGCTGTATGGTTGAGAGAGAGGAAGAGAACTGGGAGGACAGAGCAGGTGATATACAAGCTGTGGGTTTTACAGTTAATCTGTCATCTTGAACTTTCTATTTTCTACTGCAGCAATATATGTGCTCCTGAAATCCATGTGCACAATATTGTTCAGCTTCAGCTGTTCAGCTTCAGAAGAGATGATTGTTACAAATAACAGGCATAAAACCATTTTCTTTATTATTTTCCTTTTTTTATCCAGATCACTTTTGATGTGGTTTTATTTATTTATTTATTTTTTAATTCTGCAGTTCATTACTACATGAAGTTGAATTCTGGTGTCCTAGCACTGTTGTAGATTGGAATTAGTAACATAAAATAATTTAAGTTTACAGGAAAAATCTGCAGATGAGATTAGCTACTAAGATCAGAGCTACATATGTGTGGAGAGAAGCTCATATAGATACGACAAGATTTAAGTCAATAAAACAGCTTGACACACACTGGCTGAGGGAGAATAAAACCAAGGACATTTTTGCATCCCAGTGAACCCTATCATGGCAGTAGGAAAATCCTGAAAAAGCAAACAGGACCAGACACTAGCTAAGTCAAACTGGGAAGCCTCAGGTCACCTTATCCAGGGGCAGTCAGCTACTGTACTGCATGATGACAAGCAGTAAGGCTGTCAGTCTTCTTGATGTGGTGCTGAAAATAGCCACTCATGCAAAAACTGAATGTCCAAAGATCAGTCAGTGTGATGAGAATTTGAGAACCTAAAATTATTTGGAAATATGCCAACGGGTATCAGTGCCACTCACATGAATGCATTTGTTATCTAGTGCTGACAGATCAGGAATACACAGGGTAGAGGACCTAGGGCACTCTGCATCCTGAAAGTGAATTGAATCACAGGGAGAAGTACAGAAATGGTTGATAAAATATGGCTTAATGATCAAAAATGCATGTGAAGGAATACCTGTGGTCAGATTCCCTTCGTCGTATAAACATTCGTCATCACAGTCAGAAATCATTTATGGAAGAGAAGAAATGAAGAAGGAATTGAGGAATTATTTTTGTATTTCCTGTCAAGACAGAGATGTTTCACGGGAGAAGGAATAAGAATGTGAGGATTTCATCCTACTTCTTGTGTCAGTGTTGTCTCTGAGATCATGGACAAGCTCTGCTAAAGGCTGACCCTTTGATTCCTGTGAACAGTTTCCACCCTTTAATTGAAATGTAAAATTCCAAATAACAAAAATAAATGCTTTTGGTAACAAAACTGATGTTGTTAAGACTGAAAGAGGTAAAGCTAGGTCAGAAAATGCAAAATGTTATCTTAGACTCACGCAAGTGGTTGTATGGTAAATGTAGGCTTTTGTCTTTTCTCCTAATTTCCAGGCCTGCCCCAGTCCGGTGTATTATATCTTCTGGTTCTTCATCTGTTCATGCAACAGATCTGTTGTTATGATGGAGGCAGGTAAGATGTCTTGATAGAGGATTTCTGAATTTTCTCTGCTTTTTTGATGAGATTTTTTAAAGGCAATTTTTATGATAGTGTGTCTTTTAAATGACTATATCTATTGTATATAGTTACAAGTGATGGCTATAAAAGGAAAGCTATTATATTTCATGAAGTAACAATAGTTTGACCTTAATTTGAGATTTTTTTTTCTTTTGTTATGAGTCATCTGTAATGAAAACTGAAAATTATAATCTCATTTTCTCAAAGTATTTGATTTATGGAAGTAGATCTGCAAGGTTCCAACTAATAGCTTATGGTGTGTGATCAATTATTTATTCTGCCTTCTATTTACCTTGAATGTTTCATTGCATTTTCATAAAGTATTGTGTACTGATTCCCCTGGCTGTAATTGGTTCCTTCACTTTTTAATGATCCAAAATTAGTTGCATAGATCTAAAATGGATCTAAAAGAGCTCTTAATTGCTTTTATCTTTGCAGATGCTCAGATATAATATCTCAATCTATTAAAATGGTAATTTAAGTTTTTGATTAAGCACAGATGGAATGCTATACTGGGAAATGGAAGACGATAAAATATGGAATAAATTGATAAACCTCTATGTAAGATAGGACATTGGGGTTCTCTGTGGATGGTGCTCATTCACTCATTTTCAGCTGGATTTGGTGCCTTGCAGTGACAATACTGGTGAATTTCTTGAGTTACTGAAAATTAAACTGCAGTGAAAGGAGTCCTTAATAGGACTTTGCTCATAAGAATATTGAATTTGTGTTAAAAGGAGGAATGAATCTACATTTGGAGAAAATTATGTGAACTAGCTTCAAGCTGAAACTTCAAATGTGTTTGTTAAATTACTTCTCAAACTTGGCAAGAAAAATTCCAGCTCTTCATTTTAACTTCTATTATAAGGAATCTTCAGGAATATACATAAAATATTTGAAATATAAGATCTTTACTTTTTAAACACTTTAGATCTTTAAATTATAAGAAACTGAAATAGTAGAAAAGGATTTCATTTCTGTGCAAAATTAAAAAGAGAAGAAAATGCTTTCAGTGACAAATGCAACATTTATAATTATAAAATTTCTTTAAATTAGAAGACAATCATTATATGTCCATATTGAGATATCCCAACAACTAATTTGACTAAAATACTGAGTATCATATTTTCTTTTCCCACGACCATGCCATATATATATGCTTCTAGAATTTCAACAGTTTATCATGAACATTTTTGATGATAACATTCACAGTTCCTTAAAACTGTGAAACACTGAAAAACAGCGTTTCAATATACTGAATTTCCTTGTCATAAACAAATTATTATGTTCTGATAAACTGTAGTATCAAGACAACGTTCCTGTGCAAGTGTATATTATATTACAGATGATCAACTCAGGAAAGCCTTTTGTTTCATAATTAGGTAGGTAGCCTGCTAACATTTTAGGAAAAAAAATGCTAAAGAACCAGCTGCTCTAAACTCCTGTATGTGTTCTGGAAATTTGCTGCAGTTTCCACTGCTCTGGGAACCCACCAATGATGTGGAGTTGGACACCACAGTGGTATCAGACATTCCAAGGAGTTCCACTTCCTGCCTTGTTGCAGATTCCACATCAGGAACAGAGGGTGATGATGTTGAAAGAGTTGAAATATACACAGAATTATGTAAAGTTCTAAGGCAGATCTACATCCGTTAGCTACAGTGAGTTATAAACCTTCTCACTGCAACTCTACTGGGGCTTCATGACAGAAATTCAAATGATGAAAAATGCAGCTTTTCAGATGGTAATGCTTACTGAACCTGCTGGAGGAACTAAGTACTTTTGCATCATTTATGCATTTCAAAATGCAGAATGTATCTGCAAATGATAATCTCAAAAGAGAGGAGGCTTTTTTGGTTAATTTTACTTTTAATTAAAAAATATACATGTCATTACAGCTGGGAGAATATGGCCTTTGCATTATGAATGTCAAGCCAGAAATGACAACTAATTACATTAAACTAAGCTATTTATAAATATATTTAAATCGAGAAATAAATAAAAACGTGCTTTCTTTTACTGAATATTAAGATTAAAGAACGCTGTGTCTCAGCTAAGACATCAAAGCCTTGAAAGAGTTTGGAGAAGAAATGGTGTGTTAATTCTTATTGAAAGCAAAAGCATTCCTAAGGGAGACTATTCTAAACCATATGTCTTAGACATAAACTGGCAATAAAAGAGAAAACTACTGCTGAGAATTTCTGTGTGAGAAATGCAGCTGAAATGTTTCTTCCTTTTCAAACAATTTGACCTCATTGGAGATATTGCACATCCTTATTTTGAGGTTCATATAATCTGTTGAATTGAGCCTAGCACCACTCTTAGAAGAAATGGAATACATTTGGAATTAAGCTATAACAGTAAGATTATAGTGTTACTAACTGGAATGCAACCATCAGCAGAGTTCATTTGGAGTTTATGTGGCACCTGTTGAAATTCAGGACTTGGGAGTGCTATGGTAGGTTCCCAGACCTGGGTCCATGTGTTTTGAGGTCTGTTAGGTGCAGAGGTGGCACTTAGGGACACAGTTTAGTTGTGGGCTTTGCAGTGAGGTTTAGGGTCGGACTCAGTGATCTTAAAGGTCTTTTCTAAGTTAATGATTCTGTGATTCTATATACATCTTAACTCCACGCCACAATTAGACAGGCAACAACTGCTGCTCAGTACTGGGGTTGTTATTTGAAATATAAGAATGTTTTGAGGTCTTTTTCAGGCCTGTCCCATAGTTTGAAAGACATACAAGACATGCTCTAGCCATGGTGCTTCTCCCACTCTTTCTGTTGGCTGCACCCAGACACTGAGATTTTGCCCTCCTGTATACAGTGAAGATTGCCTCAGTTTCTTGTTGATGGTATGATGCAAGAAAAATTTTTCTAGGGAATGCTTACTGCTCTCTGTGAGAAAATGCACCTAGAGAATAACATGCAATAAATGTAGTAAACAAAAAGATGTATGAAATAAATATTTCTGCCAAAAGCTACACAGCTGTAAGTGGTAGATGTCTAACAGTTGAACCTGCACCACACATTTCTTTTCCAAGATCTTTCCTCTTTATGTGTCTCTTCTAAATTTTATTACAATGCCTATTACCAGTTATTAACTATTCAGGATTGGGATAGAACTAAAATATTGGCCATATGCATTTGCAGGTGAAGGAGCCACCAAATAATAGGTCTGAGGAATAGTTTTAGCTCATTTCTAATTTCTGTGTGAAAAGGTCAGAGCAATTCCATCTTTTACAATATGTTTGCATTTTAATATAATGGAAATCTAGGTGAAATCCCCATCATTATACTATTTCTGCTGTCAACTCTAAGTGATTGAGTAAAATAAAAAATTTTTGTTGTTTCAGGGACCTAAAGACAATTTTTCCTCCCACCCCATTAGAGAAATTCCATGACCAGTTTTGTTTATACTCTCACTTTCACCCGCTGAAGCTTGAATTAATTTTTGCACAGTAGAATAACTTGGAGGAAATCAGCTTATTCCTTCTCTCTTAGTAATCAGCCCACAGCCTTTCAGTAAGGGTGCTCATCTTAGAAATAAGATGAATACTGGAACTCAAACATACACGCAATAGCCATAAGGTTTCTCTGTCTAGTCAGCATTGATTTTAGAAGGAAGTGGCAGTTTTAACTTTATTTTGCCTGGAGTTGATCCTGATGGGCATTTGTTGATAGTGTCTATCATACTGACCTCCTTAGAGTATGTAAGTGTTCCTTAGCTTAATTTATAAGAATTCAAGGGTGGAATAATCTGATTTTTTTTTTTTTTCTAACTGATTTACAGCAGTTCTGCTCAGTAAATGAGCTGTAAGAGTATGGCATACTTGTTTACAATTTACAAATGCTCAATTTGCATATATTTAGGAAAGTGTACAATTTGAGGCCTGTAAAAGAAGTTGCTGACTCATTAGGACACCTAAAAATATACAGGGTTTTTTTGTTTGTTTTTTGTTTTTTGGTTTTTTTTTAAATTGGATTTCAAAATTCAGAATTTCCCACTGAGCCCATGTAGTTGCAGGTGCCAAATCCATCCTTTACAGAAAGTATAGAGTTACTATATTATGGAGGAGATGAAATTAAAAAAAAAACAAAAAACAAAACAAAAAAAACAACAAAACCAAGCAAACAAACAAACAAAAACCTCATCCCCAGCTTTTCCTCTTCTATATCTACTGTAGGAATCCATTTTTTAAAAATGGTGCTATGGATGTCTTCTTGCAGCATTTCTCAAAGCTGTAATACTGAATTTTTATAACATAATGATATTGAAAGATATATATATATATATATTGTTTCTTAAGTAATTACATTTCAGATGAGAAAATTGTTAAGCAAATGGATGTGTTATTCCTACACATTTTTGATATTTGAACCATATTCCCTGGGCTAAAATCCCTATTTCTCAGACCAGTTCTCTAATACCTTAGCTGATGATTGTAGGGAAGCCACAGTGTCTCAAGTAGGCTGTGCAATTTAATTTAATAACAATTTCTTTTTTGCTAGTAAGGAAAATGAGCAATAGTATTAACTTCAACAATGTGAGTGCTGGGAACTGAACTTTGCAATGTGGGCTGTTCAGAGTTGGCACTAGTTCCCTTTGAGTCTCCAGAAGACCTGTTCCCAAGAATTACAACTATATGTAAGTGATATTATTCCCTAGTTAATAACTCTAACACAAATAATAACAAACACTTCAAAATCTTTGGTATGGATTAAACCCCTAAGCTTTCCCTGCATTCTTTATTCTTTTTTTGAAAGCAAGGATAATTTCATAGATTCTAAATTCTGCAATGAGTCTTAAGGATAGAGGAAGGCAAACTCTTGAATGGTTATTTCAATTGTTCCTGGGCACTATGCAACTGATGTTCATTTTTCATATGAACTTACTTTTACTGGTGATAGGCTTTTGTGATTTAGTAGTTACAGCTAATAATTAGAATTTAAGTGTCTGATGACTGCCATACCATTCTGGCTATGGAAGATTGCCATGAAGTAGTGGAGAAAAAATGCTGGTGCATTTTCTGGTTTTTCAGCCCTATTTAGTGGTAAAATGATGCTGTTTGGGATTTTTTTTTCTTGTTTGTTATTGTTTTGGAATTATTTTGTTTTGTTTTGCTTCGTTTTTAGAACTTGCATTCAGCATTTTAAAATATTGCTGTATTTTTTTACAAAACTATATTTCAAAGGAACTAACATCTTTAGAATGAGCTAACATAATTTTCTTCGTAGTTCGAAATCTGTGTTCACATTGCAGTAACTTTCAGCATATTAATTAAAAAAACATAATTCCCTTTACTACTCCACAGTCTTACACTTTCAACTGTTCCCAACAGTAAATTGAAGCCCAATGAAATCTAATTGCCTGGTATGCAACCTGAGAGACATTTAAAGAGAAATTAGAAACTCTAATTATATGCTAACTTTCTTCCATTCATGTTACGTTTGCAAATTTAACTCCCCATACCTTTAATTTTCTGTCTACTGCTTTAATTTTGGCTTTTCATTATTAGCAGCACTAAACTACTCTCTGGTTGCATCAATATACTCTTATATTTCCCTAAATGAGCACAGATCAGTTTGTGTTCCCTGATGTTTGTGTTGCAGCCTGAAGTCTCAGAAGTGGTTCATTGCATTTTGTTATAGAGAACTTTTGTACAAAAAGATCGATTAAAATGACTCAAGTTTTAATAGAATGTGATGGGACAGACTCCTTTTACATGTAGGATTGAAGGTAAGGGATTTTACCCCCAAAGCCTGGTTGGCTCACTAGCCTTTTAGCTGTTTTTACAGGTGAGAGTTATTTTTTTGCAGTTTACCACATGCTGCAGAGCATGTTGGTGACAGACAGTCCCTTATTCTACTTGCATTTAGATTTATTTAATTTGCCCATTATTTTACTTGTATTTTGAATATAAAGTGAGATGTACAGTGAGCTTTTTTTTTTAATTAACATTCCAGTGTTGTTTCCCCAGTATAGGAAATAGGTTTGAATTTTTAGTATCTTCAGTTTTAATCCTTTTAATGTCTCCAGTGTGTGTATATATGTGTATAGAAGTGTGTGTGTGTGTTGACTTCTACAGAGTGCTCAAAGCACTAAATTAAAGCAGTTTAAACTTGTAAGGTCAAAACGTGAGAACATGAAAACTGTCTGCTAGTCCTATGTTTAAAAGCAGACTACAGCAAATGCTTATGAAAGAATAAACAAGAGAAGCTGGTAGTGTTTGTTCCTTCCACCCTCCAGCAAAGGGAAGTTCAGGGACCCACTAAGCTATAGATAGATCCCTATATTTAGCAGCTTTTGGTTTATTTTGTAGAATCCTAAACTTCTAGAATCATTAAGGTTGGAAAAGACCTCTAAGATCATTGGGTCCAGCAATTAGCTCAGCACTGCCAAGCTCACCATGAAACCATGTCCTCAAGTGCCACATCTGCACATCTTTTCAACACCTCTGGGGTGGTGATCCCACCACTTCCCGGGGCAGCTTGCTCCAACAAAGTTAATTGTAGGCTCTTTGAAGACCTGCTAATGTTGAAGCTAATGTCAGCATCTTTATCCCACCTTAATTTTGAATTTCTTTCATTTTTGCATTCATTGTAAGGTTATGTATTACCCTTGAATTCTTGCAGTCTCCCATATTACTTGTATATAGTTTCTTTTCATTCCTTTTTTAAAATATTTTTTTTTTCTGTGCAGTGTTAATGCTGAAGGGGAAAGCATTATTGAACCAAATGTCCATACCTACGTATATAAAAAATATATAAAAAATTATTAGTATCCATTATGTGTACACAGATGCCTGTATATGTTTCTTTTCCACTCTGTTTTTGATGACCCTGAAATTTGTTTCTATAGGAAGATGAAATATCTTGTGCTTTTTATGAGATGTATAAGATAGAGGAAATATGTAGACAAAGGATTTTTTTTAGGACTAAAATCTGCTTATGTCCCATGATATTACTGGAACCAGTACACTAACAGAAAGTAATGCCTTATTCTAAACAAATTATTTATAAACACTTAATTATACAAATTGAAAAATATATTTTAAATTTGCTTTGTTTCAAAATTACATTAGTTATATTCCATACATGAAGTGTTAAAATAGGATTTCAAATTCTACTCTCCTTTTGTGCTCATATAGGTTTTTCAAAAAGAATTGATTACATGACTGAGTGCTAGAAAGTTTTCTTGATTGTTCTCCATTATATCAGCTGGTCTAATAAAAGATACTGCCTCCGCCAACAAACCTCATTTCTTCCTTCTGAAGCTGCTTTAGAAACTTTTCTGCTTGCTTGAAAAATATCAGAGAAATTATGATTATCCAGTAACCACTCATCTAAAAATGATGCACCTAAAGCTAGAAAATGCATCACACATGAAATATCCTGTAAGATCCTACCAATGATGGAATAACTTTGCACCATTTAACATCATAACTGATATGATTTTTACAGCATAGTGATAGGAACTAAAGTATTAATCAGTAAAAATACATGCTAAAATTATTAAGAGACTTACTATGACCATAAAAATTAGAACCAGTGAAACATTAAGTGGAATGCCTTAAAAAATAAAAATAGGCTTGATTTCTACTTAGGTGTATATTAGCTGTCAATTACCAGCAAATAGTGGGCTAATACAAACTTGATTATATTAATGTTGGAAGATTAATCCTTCACATGTTATGTGATATGAAATATACTTTCAAAGGAGCACTAAGATTTTCACTCAGAACTATTATATTTACCCAGTTTTGGATAATAAATTAAAAGAACAAAATCTTGTGGTGAAAAAAACCTTAAAGTTGTCATATCTGCATGTTGTAGACTGAGAGCAGTCTGGCCAAGGTGAAGTAGTTTAATTTTCAGTAGGATCTGACTTTCATATCCTAAGCTTTGATTCTGCAGACTTGTTTATTGAGTAAATATCCATCTCTAAAGATTTTGCATCTGTCTTGAAATATATTTAGATGACAGTACTAGACCTAGAACTCTGGGACAAACCTGGAAAATAATTTAGATGTATATAACTTGTAGGTGTTCTTTATTACTAGCAAACTAATTTCTGAGCTCTGAACAGTATCCCATGAGTGAGAAATGGTGTTGGGTTGGGATCTGTGAATATGTCCTGAAAATGAAGGAATGTCAGCAGCCATTCTCTTTTAACCAACAGTGTACTGGCACAAAGAGTTGTTCAAGGGCAGAGTCTATTATCGATGCCTTAATGAAGGGATGGAACCACTGTAGGGCTAAAAACGATTTATTACTCAGATAAACATCAACCTCAAAAGCCGTGAGATTTTTAGAGGAGCAAGAAGTCGGCCACAGCTCAAAATAGTCACAAGTTTCTTCATTACAAGGCAATATATAACATTCTAATCCAATGGAAAGTTGCCACAGAATTTATTTTGTTTTTCTAACCTGTCACCTTTACTTAATTCTTAATACGCACTGCGTATACTTTTATCCAATGGGCTGCGACTACAAGTACACACATATGCTTCTATTATAACATCTCAACTCTTTGCTTACTCTATCCAATTACATTACTACACTACAAAACCCTTCACCATTTTACCCAATACAGTTTCTTACTCAAGGCATATTCTTACTTACAACTGTAGAAACATAAGTTTATAATTTCTCTGCTTAATGTCTGTGCACTTTTATTTTTACATCAATTCAAACTTCTTCCAAGGCTACAAATCGAGCCCTTCAGTATCTGTGGAAGTTTCTGCTGTTCCATTTCCTAGGAGAGTCCAATTGCCACATTGACTGCAAGGAATGGCAGCTCACACACAGAGTGCCCAGCTTAGGGCCTTGCGTGTCCGTGGGAAGGCAGCGCATGGACACATGGTCCCAGCCAGATGGGGAAGAGTCAGAGTTTTCATTCCATGCATCAAATTTGAATTTGACTCATTCTGAGTTACATTCAAAATCATTCTTTTGCTTTCTCGTGAGGTTTGTTACATATCTTAATCTCTGGCAGTATCTGTCTCTAAGCTAATCATTCCAAGTGTCTGTTGTAATCAGCAGAGTTCTAATCAGTATCACTAAGATAATTACTTGCATCCTGAAGCAGACATCTAAAAGAAGCTTAATTAATTGCATCTTGAAAGCGGCTATTTCTTACCATTTCACCACAAATGAAATACACAATGACTACCTTAGTGTCCATAATATGCTTTACAGAACCCTAAAGTTAGCTGAGATTACTTGTATAAGCTTTGCTGTAAAACTAAAAAAAATTTTTTTAAAATGCAATTTTTTAGAAATACTTTGAAACTGATTTTAGTAACACCCTAAGTAATTTTTATTAATTCTTCTTGTGGACCCTGTACGCCTCCATAGATGCTGCAAAAGCATTTGACTTGTTTTCATTTTTTTTTTGTTTTTTTTTTTTTTAATCATTATCAAAACCTAATTTTAAAGTTATTTGAGATTTCTTACATGAGGCTGATTATAATAGTTCAGCTCATGTTGGAATTACTCTGATTTTACAACTACTGGTATGAAACCATCAGCTTTGTAGTGAGGCTTTGTCAACTGGGACCTCCACAGAAGGAGACCATGCCCAGAATGGTTCTTTGGTGGGCTCTGTTCCACGCAGCCTGTGATGATCTGACAGTATCATCAAGCTGCATCTCCCTTTTGCTTACACTGGAGAACTCTGGTGTGCTTTGGTACCTGTTCCTGCCCTTTAGGCAGGCTGTGTGAACACATTTTCAGTGGAAAATGAGCTCAGCTGGGATTCTTCCTGCTCTTAGTTATACACAGGTTTCAATTTACTCTTTTGTGGCAATTAAGCCAGGTTCTGTCAACAAATGCCTGTGCTGCTTCATTGTGATTGGTTTTTTGTTAAATAAAGGGCCTTGGGCTTTTTGGTCTCTGAAAGCTCCGTGTTGGAATGCATGGCAAACTGTTAAGGTACACAGAGACTCACATCAGCACAGTATATTTACATAAATCATAACATGGTTTCATGGTCGTGTAGTGTTTAAAGATTAAATGCTGACTCCTAGCTTCCTCTCATGGGCTTCTTATGAAAAAAAGAGTCCATTTCCTTAAGAACAAAATGAATTATTTTTCTGCTTTAATTTTAGTACCTTTCCAAAAGCCCATTACTGAGTGAGCAAAGTCCTTCCCTGTTTTGAAGTAGCTAAACACTGATATATTAAATTGTTAGACCTAATACTTAAAGACACAAGGTGCTGTAGTGCCCAGCTGTTATCTCTTGAAGTCATGAGTTTGTTTATTCTGGATCACAGTCATCAGTAAAAAAATATAACATCATAATTTTATAATGGTAACCTGATCTCTTGCTTTCATTTTAATTTCATTTGCATAAATAAATGCTCCCTTTTGTGAGTCAGTCAGGGCATAACAGCCTGACCCTGCTTTCATGTATTCACACTGACTTCTCCAGTTCCTTGTGAACAGTTCTATAAGAATACTTAATATGTTATTAGGTTAACAAAAAGGACCTTAAAATAATCAATATTGAATTTCACACAAGCCAACAAGTTTCTTCTGACAAGAATTTTTTTTTTTTAATGTAAAGTATTTGTTTTACAAATGAACAAAACAAACAAACAAACAAAAAAACCGCAGCTCCTTGGTCTAAAATATCTCTTCTGGAGTGATTCCTAAGACTCATTTTTCAGATGTTTTTAATTCATTTTTGGTAGGGTGTGGTAGGGTGGTTTATTTGGTTGGTTGGTTGGTTGGTTGGTCGGTTGGTTGGTTGGTTGGTTGGTTTTGGGGGTTTTTTTGTTTGTTTTTTGTTTTTTGGGGGGGTCGTTTTTGTTTTTGTTTTTGTTTTTGTTTTTGTTTTTGTTTTTGTTTTTGTTTTTGTTTTTTTTGCTAAAAACTTTTATAAAAAATGACCTCACAAAAATAAAAAAATAAACTGGCTAATTTATTCCACGATAAAAAGACAAAAGACTTAGGAGTCAGTTTGGAAGCCACTTCAGCACAGTGACATATGCTATCCAAATAAAGGCTCCATAGATAAAGTATCAAGGTTTGTTCTTTGCTTCTGGTACTGTGTATTTCGAGAGGAGTAACAACTAAAAGAGGAAATGTTTGCTTTACAGTTACAGACAAGCAATGTGATGTATCAACTGCAAGTTTGGAAACAGAAGATTATTTTCAGTTGTTGACTGTATGCTGACTTCCTTTGTTGTACAGGTCCTCTTCTTTTTTTTAGGAGCTTCTTAGTATGTGTGATTTTTTTTTCTTTTTTTTTTTCTGCACCAGAGTATACTAAATCTTTAGTCACCTCCTGAACTGTTCACAAACTTAGCAGCTAAGAAACTCTCAGACTATTCCTTCACTTCTGCTCTGTTTAACCTAGAAACAGAGACAACATAAAAACTCAAATAGATAAGTATATGGTGAGAGACAGATGTAGAAAGGATGACAGGAAAGTAATGTGCAGAGGGGCTTTCAAGTCTTCACTATACTCAAAACAAATATGAAATATCTTAGGTTCAATGACCTGAAGAAGCTTTTGAAAGCCTCTTGTGTTTGTCATAAGAATCTTAGGTTTAGATTTTTGTTCTCCTTCTGTATTGAAAACAAATACACATACAAGAATATTTCCTTTTTTTGTGTTGTAATCAAGCAGTAGTCTTTGGTTATCTGTTTAAATGTATAAAAATAATAAGATATTGCTTCCTATTCTGTGATAAGGCTGAGTATAGCATATAGCAGCACAGGCTTGTGATAGACTGTAAAAGCGTGAGTCTGATGAACTGTTTCAAGTTTTTCTTGTTTCACATGACCTTGGACATGTCCTTCAATTTCCATAATTAAAAAACATGTGGGTAATACAGTATCATTTCACACTTAGCTTCTCAATTAAACTAGCATTCTTAACATCTGGAAAGATTAAGAAAAAATTAAGCACAAAATTAAATGATCCTAAGAGACTTATACTAGACAGAGTTAAAATCAGCAAAAGAAAAAAAAGAACAATGCATAAGTGTCAAATCACTTATATTAAGCATAGATGTTTTCTACAACTTGAGATTTGCAACCATATAGATATTTAATCCTGGCCACTATCTATCACTTTCTCACTCTTTCAAAAAGCAATAAATAAGAAACCCATAAAAAAGTAATAGTTATACAGTTAAGGCACATTTATAGAGATATACAGATTTTGACAATAAGATTAAATTCAGGTCAAGAGTACTCCACCTCTGGGTTTTAAAGTAAAAGTTTATTGATATCACAATGTAAGATGGAGTTTGTTGACATAACTAATATAAGAATTGAATAATGAAAATTTTCATAATACTTAACAAAGGTGAAATAAGATGAGCTCCAGTCTCTTAATGATCCTCTGCACAGCAGTTTCACAGTGCAAGCAGTTCCTTCCTGAGTGTTGCAGAACTTCAGGAGAATGTGACATGTCCTGTGAGACTGTCCTTGGCACCCACTGCTCTGGTTAAGCCCTGGACATTAATATAGTTTCCTCCTCAGCCCTGTCACACATCATTCTTAGTCACAGCCATTTCCGTGGCCACAGATGGGGCTGCTCTTGGGATGCAGGAGGGGAGCTGTGCTGTATTTACTGCTCTGGGTACTTCAATGCCCTGTGTATGTGTGTGAGTGTGCACCCTGACCATGCTCCAAGACAATTGGACTCCTCTAATAAATTGAAAGCTAATTTCCAACCCTCCCACAAATACCGCCCCCCCCCCCCACCTCCCCAGTTAATTACCTTTCTCCTTTAGATCAATCATAAATTATATTTCTCAGGTGACTAAGCAGAGAGATACTTGCACTTTTGAAAGAGTACTTGGACTCAATATTTCTACTTGTGAAAAGGTGTAATGACCCTTCTTTTATTTTGAAGTATATTGTAAAGCTTGTCTCATTATGTTCTCAAAAGGACTATGATACTAGAGTGTTGAGTGCTTTAGAAATGCCTGTGCATAAACATCTGAGGTAAGGCCTTGAGTGGGATCCAAGGGCCCTTGGATGCAATCCACAGAGAAGCCTGCACAGCCATGGAAAGGTTTATTTACTCTTCTAGCTCAGCATCTGTGTGAATTATGATTTTATTATGAAGTATAAAACCAATAAATGTAGAGGCCTGGCCTTTGTATCGAGCAGAATGGGTTTGCTACCTGCAGCGACATCTCTCTGCCAACCACCTGCACAAGTTCCAAGCAATTTGGAAAATCTCGCTGTTCTTTAAAGTGTAAATGGTTTCATGGCAGCTGGGACAAATCCATTTCGAATTTGAAATGGATACTCTCCAACAGTGCCAGTGGGAAAAGAATACAAATTACAGTACACCCGTTTATTAGACATGGCCATCAGTACCAAAACCAGAACAAAATTGAGCCCTGTCTGATATTAGGATGTAGACAACTAACAGATACGAAAAAAACCCTAAAATATTTTTTCATGACTAGTACAGTAATATTTTCTGGGAGGTATTGAGAAATCATATCAGTTTGTGAAGTCCTTGGGAGCTTCTAGCTGAGATGGTATTCAAGAATAGCAGGAGTTTTAAGAGTATCATTCATCTTAGTAGGTATTACAGTGAGGCAGTGATAGCAGTTGCCTGTCTGGCATCACTTCCAAGGTTGTTCCAGTGTTCTTGACCACTCAGGAGCATACAGTGCTGGTTGTCACACAGAAAAGCAGAAAACACAGATTGAAAGCTGGGGTGGGGTGAGGAACCTTTCCCCTCAACACTGTGCTCTCCCAGCACAAGGTGTTTCTGTCTGTAATGGCTCTTGGTGGCCCAGGGACAGCTGGAGCTGCCCTGCCTGACATGGATGGATTCTGTCAGTTCCAAGGGTTCACCACAGGCACTGCTCAGCCCCTCAGGTGGCACCTCAGGGAACTTCTTTAAAAGCAGAAAAAAATGCCAGACAGACTGAGAAAGGGGGAGGGAAAGAGCAAGAGACAATCCTGCAGGCACCAGGGGCAGGGAAGAAGGAGGAGAAGCTGCTCTGGCATCGGAGCAGAAATTCACCACAGCCCATGGACGAGCCCATAGTGGAGCAGGAGGGAATGTCCTGAAAGAAATGTGGCCTGTGCAGAGGAGTAGTTTGGTCCTAAAGAACTCCAGGCTGTGGAAGGATCCACGCTGGAGGAGGAAAAAACACATGACAAATACTGGAAAGGACCACAACCCGCTTTCCTCATCTTCCCTGTACCACTTGGGGTGAAGGGAATGAAGGTGTGAATTTGAGAAGAAGTTGAGCCTGGGAAGAAGCTTTGGTGTGGGAGCAAGGTGTTTTAGTTTTCATCCTTGCTGATCACCATCCAGTTCTGTTTAAATTGGAAATAAGTTAATTTTCCTCAAGTCATGTTTTATTTTTTCACTGTGACAGTGATTGGTAAATGATCTCCCTTTCTCTACTTTCATCCATGAGCTTTTCCATTCATTTTCTTTCCCTGGTGGAAAGGGAATGTGAGAGAATAGCTATGAAGGATTTATTTTGCCAGGTAGCTAAGGATAAGCAGCAACAGTATCCCAAGAGAGAAATTAAGGCTTTGGTTAAGTTTATTATTTATTATATTTATCTTCTGACATTGGATTCAGATGTTACTCGGTGTATTTTCATTGGATTCATGAGTCTGCTTTTCCAAAGCAGAAAGATACAACACTAGTCAGGACATAGAGAGAGAAAAGATACAGGTGTGGTTATTAAAAACAAAACCAAAAAATCGCAAAACCAAACAGACAAAAAAAATCTGAAAACAAACAAACAAAAACAAACAAACCAAAACAAAACAAAAAACCAACCAACCAACCAACCAAAAAAACACACACACACACACACAAAAAAAAAACAAAAAACAAACAAACAAAAAAAAAACAAACAAAAACCCTAACCCCCCCATCCCCAGCTGCTTCCTTTAGAGAGGGTTTTGTGGCTTTGCCTTTGATTTATCTCTTTTTTTTTTTGAGATTAAGACCATAACCTGAAACTGTCTGGGACAGAAAATACATCTTGGTCAAAAGTACAGTGATTGAGTAAATTTTATTTTTTGATAAGGTAGAGATTTTCCATTATGGATGAAGAAATGGGATTCCCTATTGCAAGTCAATGAGTTATCTTATTGTAGAAGAATAAAAAATACATCTAATATATTTTTGATACAATAAAAAGGGATTTTCAGTATTGCCCTTGAATTCTATTAAACATTTTTCTTTGACTAGCATTCCAAAGATAAAATAATGGCTTTTCGATTCTCAGACCTACTGAAATAAATTTGCTTCTATGTTTTTAAAGTTTCTTTTTCACTTAAGGTGTATGGTATGAATGTTGAGATGAGTTATTCATCCTTGCTATCAAATAATTTGCCAGTTTGTCAACTCTTTTTCATTTTTTCTTGCAGAGACACAGTTATTCTGAAAGGTATTAAGAAAGGTGCTGCATGTGCACCTGCAGTATATCAAGGATGTACATTCACAGCCCTAAAAGTCCTTTTAATATGCTCTATGGTAAGTACAGACCATATTTTTTAAAAAGAATCTCATTTAATATATGTCTATTATTTCTAGCTATCTATAAAATCTTGCTCTGAACTTTCTTAACATAGATTTGTATGTATCTATACCATACATATGCATATCTGTGTGAGTATATGAATATCTATGTGTCTATCCAAATCAGATTTTTTTTTTGTCTACTTTAGTAGAAATTATGTTCCAGAAGGTCTCCATGTTATGAAGAAGTTTGTGAGGAAACTTCCATGTCCTAGGTATTCTTCTTTAGCACGAAGGCATCAGCTGCCTTGCTGTGTGTTTAATATGCAGTCAGATATTCATTATTAAGCACTGCATGAAACATCATCACTGCAAACCAACCACATTATTTCAGTCTGGCTAAAATTAATGAATTTCCAGTTTTGGCCAAACAAAGATCAGTAAAGTTAAGCTGGAGATGAACAACATTCCTTACCCAGAGGAAAAGCAAAAACTTACCTCCCTATTTCCATTTAACAGTACTCCAGAGCCACAATATTTAAATATATTTCTGGCCATATTCCTTCTTCCTTAGGACAACTACTGAAAGAATTTAATGTTCATCAAAAGCAGAAAAAATATTTATAGGTGGATAACTAATTTCTCATTTTTATGCTGAATTTGCACAAAACAAAACCTTGCACAGCTGCTCTTTGGAAGATAAAAAGGATTCAAATTGCTGTAGCAGACTTCTGAGTAGAAATGTTTTCAGATTTTCAGGAAATCAAATTGCATGGGGAAAGGGCAAGCTTTTTTTTTTTCCTCCCTGGATTGTTTGGCTCTAGAAATATTTTATCCTTTACTTATGCCTAATTGATTAGCTCTTACGCAAGGGTAGAATATTTTTGCTACTGTAGAATGTGTAGAAGGAAAGACAAACAAATAAAGTTCACCTTGTAATCACTAGAAGAGACATCCAGAGTGAGAACTTTGTTAAGGCAACAGTCAGGAAGGCTCACAGTTGTTTTGATAGTGATCCTGGTTTTATGTCCATGATTCACTTATCTAGGCAATTAAAAAAATGTTCATCACCTTACACCAACAGCCTTCTTTGAAATAAACTTGGGGGTGTAATAAAACCAGCATATAAGTATTTGCCATAGAAATAAATATTTCATAGTTAAAATAAACAGATATGATATCAAAGAAGTGTTTTACCAAAGGAAATGCATCAAATGCATACAAGCAGAAAATAAGAGAACTAAGAGGGAAAACAGACTTTATTTAAAGGAGTCATGCTTTTCTGCACAGAATCTATCCAATATACTATTTGAAATATTGAATTTTCTTCAAAATTGCTGCCTTATTCTGAAATGAATGTAAGGCTAAGCTGAGTTTCTCCTCAGATTCTCCAAATCACCCATCATCTGGATTTTCTGGTGTCAGCATGATGGGGACTATTTCAGGCATTTCTTCTCCCTGCTTGATTTACCAGGAGACATGTCATGAGATTCACCTGGCCTGCAAATGGGATCTGAAGAGGCGGAGGAGGACAATGACATGACTTCTAGCAGTCAGTCATTCATTATATAGCAATACCCTTCAAAAAATCCCTGCCTGCCTCAGGTGAAATAGATGTCAAATTTGCCTGAAGGACATGGATCAAAGAGTACTGCCAACTCATGCTACACACATCAAAACAGCCCACAGCTGAATTGCCCTTCTTCCTTCTGAAGCAAAATATCTCCTTGTGTGGGTGTTGCATAAAATACGTGTTTTAATCAGCTTAAAATTTATTTTAATTATTTGCACTGATCTCACAATTTCCTTTACACAAGAAAAATACATATTATATAAGATAATTCTCAGTGTTGGACCAATTCTTGCTCTCTCAGACCTGTGGAAAGATAGGAGGATTAATCATTCATTCAGTTTTGTTTTTTTAACTGGTCATTGAATTGTTTGGCAAAAACTTGTACTTTGTATTGTTACACTAATAATTCTGCCTGTTAGGAAAAAAAACAAAACTCCTGTGGGGAGATTCTGCCTCCAGCAAAGCTGATCTCACCTATTCATTACCAGCAACTCATTTGCCTCTGTTCTGCTGAGTGTTCTAGGCCCCTTGGACATGATAGCAAAGGGAAATTTATTCCCTCACACTCTGAGTAACTGGATTCCAGATTTACCAGTTGAATGTTTCAGTAGATCAATTTTGCGAAAAAAATTCTAAGTTTTGTTTACTAATACATCTAAGGTGAACTGAATATTCACACTGTTTACCTGTTCTTAAAAGCAGGCTTCTCTTCAACCTCGACCAGGGTACCAGGCAGGTGAAATCTCAACCATGATAACTTTATGAAAAATAGGTCTGCTGAAGGGTTTTTAGACACATCTCTTGGATAACTTGAATACCTTGCTCCTAGAGCAGGGACTATTTCATCCATGTACTTCTGCTACTTGCCAACCGAGGACGACTCTATGCCACACCTGCCTTCTAATGAAGCATTTTCAGAAAAGTTCAGGTCATAATAAACAAAATCCTGGATCAGGTGTATGAATCTCAACTTCTCTTTCCCTCTAGATGTTAAAAAAAAAAAATGCCTAAACATATCTAAGTTGCACAAAGAGTACAAGAGGTGTATTGGATCATCTCTTGCCAAGTTTCCCATTTTAAACAGATTTAGAATGACTCTCCTCGTAAGAGGCTGCCAGACAGAACATTGAATCTACTTCCTAATGGAGGTAATTAATTGTTCAGCGATATTGGATTTATTACCTTGCAAAACAACATAAATTTTTACTAGCATGGAGTGCATTTTCTCAAGTTCTTTATTGTATAACACTAACTTTGTTGTTTTTTTTTTCCTCCTCATAACATCAGAAAAATCCAGAATGGTAGACCTCAAAATCTTCAAGCAAAGCTTCATGGTCCTTTATAAATAGAGATGGTTTTTTTTATGGTAAGAGAGATCAGAGCACCCATGACTATTTTTAATACTTGTTGAAAAAAATAACAGTGAATGTGAGAAAAGTCTGTCCTGAAGCACTTCCTTTTGAATTTTGAGAGGATTTTTTTTCCATTTATATTCTCATAGCCATTTCAACCAGTCATGCTTATTGATTTATTGACATTAAAAAAAAATCTGATGCTGCGGTTTGCCAGTTTACAATGCCCTGTTCACTTCTGCCAAGTAGGGAACATAAGAGAAAAAATAGCTAGGTTCCTTGAGTCCTCCAATAAAATGTCCTTTAAAATGAAGAATTTTAAGGAGAGAAGTTGTTTTGTTGCTTTTGAAATGCTACTCATGCATTGGAAGTAGAAATCTCTCCTTTCCTGAATTAGATAAATGGTTCAAAAGAGGAAGTTTTGAGGACTTCCAGTGCTACTTACTCTTATTTTGGATTTTGGAAGGTGGGAGGGCTCAGCAGAGAGACCTGGAATGGTTGGATGGATGGGCAGAGTCCAATGGGATGAAGTTTAACAAGTCCAAGTGCCGAGTTCTGCACTTCGGCCACAACAACCCGCTGCAGCCTTACAGGCTGGGGACAGAGTGGCTGGACAGTGCCCAGGCAGGAAGGGACCTGGGGGTGTTGGTGGCTGCTGACTGAACTTGAGCCAGCAGTGTGTCCTGGTGGCCAAGAAGGCCAATGGCATTCTGGCCTGGATCAGGAATAGTGTGGCCAGCAGAAGCAGGGAGGTCATTGTTCCCATGTACTTCACTGGTGAGGCCACACCTTGAGTGCTGTGTCCAGTTCTGTCCCCTCAGTTTAGGAAGGACCTTGAGACTGTGTCCAGAGGAGGCATCAAGGCTGGTGAGGAGCTTGGAACACAAACCCTGTGAGGAATGACTGAGGGAGCTGGGACTGTTTAGCCTGGAGCAAAGGAGACTCAGGGGTGACCTTATCACTCTCTACAACTCCCTGAAAGGTGGCTGTAGTCAGGTGGGGGTTGGCCTCTTTCTCCAGGCAGCACTGACAGAACCAGATGTCTTAAGCTGCACCAAGGGAAATTTAAGTTGGATATTAGGAAAAAGTTTTTTACTGAAAGAGTGACAAAGTACTGGAATTGTCTGCCCGGGGATGTGGTGGAGTCACCATCCCTGGATGTGTTTAAAAAAGGATTGGATGTGGCACTCAGTGTCATGGTTTAGTTGAGATGTTAGGGACATTGGTTGGACTTGATGATCTTGAAGGTCTCTTCCAACCTTATGATTCTGTGATTAAAACTCAGAGGATTATTTCCAGCTAGGAGTGCAACCACCATTGTGAAAATGCCAGTTTCACACCACATTTCCCCAAGTTAGCACATGAAATACTTTAATTCTCTAAGACTTGGAGAATTTTATTCTTAACCAATGAAGATAGCTGAAATAAAGAGTTTCGGACATAGATTTTGTGATGACTCCTTGTTTTGTAACCACTGACCTCAGTGTAGGTGATCTTCAGAGTTAATGTTGGATGTTTTAAAAAATATATATTTTAATATCAAGTAAGCACTTTCTATTCATGCTTGGTGTATTGTACTTTTGGAAGTTACAGCATTCTGATTGTTTTGAGGCCAGGACTAAAAAGATGGACTTTTCTGTCTTGGCTGCCCTCTACACCACTGCCAAGGAAAGACAAAAGATGTGTCAGTGGCAGCCCTGCCACTCCCTAGCCTTCCAGTTTCCTTGGAGAAGCCTGGATGTGAAAGCTGGGAGAACTTTGTTGCAGGGGCAAGAGTCCCATGATGCCCAGCTAGACGAGATTGCAGTTTGTTTGCTGCACAAGCATGTAAGGACACGTCTGCCAAGTATTTCCTATGTAGCATTGACCATGACTTATCCAAGGATTAGATGAACTAAAAGGAAAGCCTTGCATTTCCTGAATTTAATTTTGTGGAGCTTAGCCACAGTTCACTGTCCTACCTTGTGTTTACAGGATTTTATTATATGAAAGCACTGCCCTCAGGAAAAAGTCTTAATAGAGTTTAATAGAGATTAATCCAAATGGCCTAACTGAATTATTCTAGCAAATCTTAATCTAGAAGATTTTTTTAATGGATATTCTTGAACCAGAAGAATCCTTTGTGAAGCATAGAAGTAAACTGTATAGATTTGAGCATTGTAGATACATGTGCAAATGTATGAGACCTTCAAGATTTGACATAGGATAATTAATGTCAGTTAACAGAAAATAACAATGTACAGCTTTCAAAGAAGTAGTTGCATACTTTAAAAACTGTAGCATATTTAAATAACCATGAATATTACAGTTCATCATCTTCGGGCATAAAGCTGTAGAAATCTAGGTATCTACATGTATTGTTAGAGAAAGTAGGAATGGCAGTAGTAGCTACCTAGGAAAATTAAATGTGTTCAAATAAATATTAGGATAAACATGAACTTCAAGTAAAAGGCAGTTTCGTAGTTAAGCAATTATTTGTTTTACTCCTTACTTGAAAAAGAGTTTTGCTTTTCAGGGTGCCATGAGAAGTAGAAAGAGGCTGAAGAGAAGAATCTAATAATACCCTGCACTCTTTATGTCAACATGAGATCTTATGCTATATGTGTTTGTATCTTATGCAATATGCCATCCCTAATGAGGTATTTCAATTTCAGTCAAATGTCAAAAATTGAAAAAGAAAAATATGCTAAGCATTTTTAAAATCTTTTCATTAATTAAGGCATTCCTGCAATACAAAATACTTCTACATGCTGCAAAGTAGGTCTAATTTGAATAAATTAACAGTGATGCCAAAATACGTGAAAAAACAGGATATAATAATAACAAAAATTAATTACTTAAGATAGCTTCAGTTAATTTTTAATACAGAAAAGCATACTTCGACACTGAGTTTTAAATTCTAAATAGGTATGAAGAGAATCTAGGATAATTTTAATGATAGCTGTCCTATATTCCAGGGAATCTTAAAATACAAAAAGCAAAGCTGCTGTCAGCTAACTGACAGTAGGGAAATGTTTTCCCAGGACAGCATATTGGTGACGATACCAGAGGCCTGAATGGCAGGAAGTGATGGATGAGTTTGTTTCTTGTCAACCCAAAGCCAAAATAAGTGGGTTTGACTTCATCTGCACAGTATCACATCTAAGCTTGGGGGTGGAGGAGGAGAAAGTTGTGCAGGCAATCTGGCAGGGAAAGAGAGGGATGACACTCAGCTCTACATATCCTTCCTGCTGCCAAGGCAGCATTTCTTCTGCTCTCCTTTGGATGAGAGGCTTTGATCATAAACATTCCCCTGAGGTTGCTGGGATAGAAGCTTGGAGACAGGTGCCCAGATGTTGTCTCTGTGTTCCCTCAGGTCTGACCCTGCCTACAGCCACAGCTGCCGCTGCACCCTCTTCCACAAGAACAACTTGCTAGAATATCCTCCTGAAAAGGTGAAATTTGCAGAAGGGCACTAAAAAAATGTGATTTCATATTCACATCCAGAGGTAACTGAAACTAGAGTTGTTTCTTCTCCAGTTGATGCAGGTTTAATACAAATCCTTTCTTCCTCTTTCTTTATGGAGGTGTTTTGTTTTGTTTTGGTGGTTTTTTTGTTGTTTTGTTGTTTTTTTTTCCTTCCAGCACACTAGTCGGTGATACTATATTGAAGTAGGATGCTGGAAACAGGATAATTTAGTCAAAGCGTGAAAACTATAAGTGTTCCATGTGCTTTCTAAAATGACTGGAAAATTCATATTACATGGAGTTTAGCAAGGCTTTAAGTTTTAATAGAGAATATTTGATTCACAATTTATTAATTGTGTTGGGGTTTTTTTGTTTGTTTTTCTTTTTTTAAAGATACTTGTTGTAGTTATTAGCAATTCATTATTCACAAAGTGTTTAGCTCTGCATGTATATCCAGCCCAGTTTCTGAACAGCTAAGATTTGGATAAATGGAATTAACTTTTCATTCAAATTCAGATGCTAACCAAAAGACCAATGAAAACCTGCAGTAAACTCTTCTTAAAATATCAGATTTAATATGATTTTATTTAATCTTTTCTTTCAATACATAAACAATACATAGACCCCTATGAGAAGGTGATAACAGCTCTCATTAAATATACTTTTCATTTTGTTTTAAGACAGATGGATCAGTTTTGACCTTTTCAAAATACTTTGTTAGGATCAATTGTTCTGCCAGCTTTGACATTGCTGATGCCCAGCTTATTACCAGAAGTCAAAAAAGACAACAGAATCTTTCTACCTTTTCTGTGTATAAAAATTTTAATCTTGCAATTTATTATTTTTTTACAAGATGCTTATTTTTAAAACTGATCAGAATGTTAGGGGTTTGCCACTTTATCCATTTGAGTTTGTCCATTTGAGATATGATTGTTTTGGCTATTGCTTGTTTTTATTTTTGGTGAATATACAAAACTAATGCTATTTCCCAACTTTAATTAAACATGTAAATTTACTTACATAATGAAAGTTATTGTATTGACAGGTTCCTTTTGTTATTTATATTGCCCAATGGCAAAGAAACCTCACATTATCATATCGCTTCATTGTTTAACCATCATTCCACTTGTTGTTCATGTTTGGATATGAATAGAAAAGGCCTATCAGTTTCAGGATGCACATGTTACTCTGTGCATAGACACTGAACTATTGAAAGCTACTTGTCACAATCACAATTCAGTGCTTGATACTTGATTTCTCTAAATTGTTATTCCACAGTTTTTGGTATAAATTCTGTATCTAAGTAAATTCTTAATGGATTGGTCTATGGAAAAAGTAATGTAAAGTAAAATATTGCTTATTTTTGTCCTCTTTCTGTTCAGAAATACTGATCCTAACAGCTGACTGTCCCTTTTGATACAGAATTATTTGGTGAGATTAGAAGATGATTTTTGTGCCGCTTTTCCTACCCCACTATGCAATGTACTTTTTTTCTTTATTTTTCCCTTTTCCACACAGGTCAGATGCTGGGGGTTTGTTGCTACACGGACATATAATTCCATTAAAAGTGAGTTAAAATTGTATGCATTTTGTGTCACCCTGGGTGATGATCCTCATGGAACAGGAAAGCTGGATGCATGGGTCAGCTTTGAAGAGACAGAGGGTGGTAGGAGAAAGAGTGGCCAAAAGTTTTTATTCTTTCCTGGCATAAGCCAGCACAATCTGTGCAGCACCATGAACAAAACCATGAGCAAAAGTCAAAATCATGAGGCTGAAGAAAGTGGCTTTGAATACATGTGTTTATTAAATGTCTTGTATCCATCAACAGGTAGGCAGTAAAATGAATAATATGAAATACTGAAAGAAGCTGAGCTTTTTTTTTGGTCAGTAAGACATTCAGCATCTGTGAGTGAGGTTGTTTTATACTACATGGACAGATTTATTAATTCCCAAGGGTCTCATTAATCCTTACAGGACTAGGTATGTGTTAATACCAGGACTAGAAAACTGTCACTGTTTAGCAGCTGGCTTAAATGACCTCACTCAAATTGTATTCATATTTCAGAACTCTGTGTCCAAGATTTTCAAAGCAGAACCTGCCTTCTTTAGTGGAAGCCTAATCTTGTTTAACTTCATGGAACAATTAGCATTGGCAAAAGGAAGAGCTCTTCTGCCTGAATGAGAAACTTCTGTGTTCCACCAATTGTTTCAGGAATTCAACTAATTAGTTCTTATGCAAGTGAAGGAAATTCCTGCAAAAATTATAAGGCTCAAATTAGCTACTTTAGAAGTGATCCCGAAAAGACTTACTTCCTTAAAGGGATGAAAGCTCTGCAGTAGTATACGGGAAGAATGGCAGAAGCATAGCTCAAAGCAGCAGGTATCAATGACCCATTCTCCAAATCCTTTGCCCTGAAGTTGTGACATGGCCAGTAGTCTTTTTGCTGTATGCTGCCATATGATGTGTGTCAGAGCCAGAGTATGTACCTGAGGACTCTCTATTCTTATTTCACATTTTTCTCCTCACACTGGACAAACTTATTCTTCGACCTAAAATAATGTCAGAAGCTACAATAAGGCATATTTTAGATTTCAGCTGCAGCATATTATTTAAAAGAACTAGAGTTGTGAACATTTGTCTTGCTTTGACATTTTTTAAAGGACAAACAACTGACCTAGAAATTGATCCAGTGGAGATGGTACTGAATATCTTCTATCACATTTTCTTTTCACAGTTTGTGGCACTGCTGAGGAGGATTTTTCTGCATGCTACTGTATTTGACCTAACACAGATATTCCCATGTAAGACATAAGTCCTTTATGAGCACACTTGTCATCCCTACTAATACATGGAGAGAGCACTGCCATGATTTTCAAAGGGATGTAACTCAGAGATATATTTTAACAATTATATATGTAGATTAAATCAGCAGACCTTATTGTTAGCAGGCTAAGAAATTCTATACCTCATGCAAATTATATAAAACAGAGAAAACAATTCTCCTTCCTCTTCATGTGGCTAAGTAGTCAGAGTTGTTCTTGAATTTGAGGTTAAGGTAAAGTCAACACTATCATTGTGGCCAGATATTCTTATTAAATATTCAAATATGCTGAATGGAAATAGTAAATAAAGTGTATCAAGTTTAAATGTAACATTACATTTGCAGTGTACTTATTAACCAAAAAAAACCCAAAAAACAAAACAAAACAAAAAACAAACAAACAAACAAAAAAAACCAAAAAAAAAAAATTAAAAAAATCATCAATTTTAGTCTGACATTCCTGTATTCTGTGACAGTCTAGTGTCAAATAAAAATCATGTTCTAAATATTGGTCAAATACTGTTCTAACCTGAATGTTGACTCTGAGGGCAACTCACTTAAGTTTTCCTTTTTAATTTTGTCCTAAGGACTTTTTTTTTTTTGGAGTCTGTCTTGATTAGAAAGAACAAAGATTTCCGATCTAGTTAGTGGACCTGAAACTCCACTTGAAATTAAAAAAAAAAATAGTCTGCAATCTTACAATGGGATTCTGCAAAAAGGATGCCTTTAGTTATACTCTAGTAGTGGTGGCTGTCTTATGCTTTATTTCCTTCAGTGGGTTTTGCATGGCAGTTTATCAAAACTGATTAGTTGTGCTGAAGAGTTATAATTTTTCTTCTGTAATTATACTACCTTTCTAAAACCAGTGTAAAAAAAATAGATGAAAAGTTCAGTGTAGTCTTTAAGTCATTATCATTAACAAATATAACTTGTGACAGCTATGTACTTACATGTCTTCAGGGAAGTAAAGTAATTATAGTTATCTTATCAAAACTGAATGCTAAAATATTTTTCTATGTATAGCTTTAGTGAAAGGGTATTTGTTATTACTTATATATAGCACTTCATGCTTAACTGAGCATAATAAATATAATAAAACATCACTTTTTATGATAATAAAACATCATTTTTACAACAGTATTTAATGTCAGAATCACATTTTCTTTACTTGTTAGCTCCTTTGACCAGACTTTTCATAGTAAATAAAGAACTGATTTCACTAGTTCTTTTTTTTGTGAACTGTAATGAAAGGTATTTCAGTTTAGATAGAAAATTCAGTTACATGATGAAAATGGTCTATAAAACATTTTCTGTAAAACATAAAAAAATGTTGTAAAACATTACAAGTTCTCAAGTTATATTGATTCCTCACGTAATCAAAATAGTATTAGTCAGGATCAAGGATTCTCTATTTATTTTCTCATCCCAGAAATTAAAATAGTTAAAGCAGGAATAGTTCATCATTTAGCTGCTGCTGCTCTTTAATGAAATGTACTGGGGCTTATTTCAAACTAACTCTTGATACAATGCTAAATTATTCAGAATGGTTAATTACCTCATCCATGGTAGGAGTATCTAGTGCATCAATTGATTGATGCTCATTTACATTTGGAACTTTCAGCTGGAATGTTTTTTGGTGTCTCTGTATTTCCTGCCAATCAGTGGCAGCACAAATCTGTAACTTGGTGCGTAGGTACAACTCGGTTATTTATCTATTTTAAATAAACTATCTGTTGTCCTTTCCTTTATAGGACTGTTTTTTCTATCTTTTTCCTACCTCATTACTTCCTCTTAATATCTTGGGATGCAGATTTTCTACCAGTGTTTGGGGATTAATTCTATGACTCAGGCAATGTTAATAGAAGGTTGTGCTGCCTGGAGTCCTGTGTGTCTTTACATTGTTTAGAGCAGTGGAAGAGCGATGAAGTGGGGTGTGATTAAACAAACCCATCCTAGTCATGTCTGACTCAAGCAGTGTGAGTGACCCAGGTGTTTGCAGGATTACAGGAGGCAGGAGCTCATGCCAGGCTGCTGCACACGAGGCAAATGTACTGCAGAGACTTTGTGGCCATGGTTAACACCCTTCTCACAATAACTGCAGCTTCATAGCTTTTGATTCACAGCTCCCTTTTTCCTGGTTGGCTAAGCATGCAAGCAAAATAGATAGATATTTCAAGAGACACTCTCAGTCACTTTGTCAGTTATTTTTAGAGTTTTATGTCCCTAAAGGTATATGAATATACATCTGAAAGCCTGTTTAGTGTCTCTGGAGTGGTGCTTTATTCCCTGCAAACACAGTGGCTCCAACTATGTCAATTCATGCGCAATGCACATAGAAATCACTTGCTGTCCTTTAGTTTTCTTAAGGGCATGGAATCCACACTCTTCTCTCAAATATTTGCCTGTGCCTTTCTAGTAAAAGCTCTATAATAAAGTGCTTTATATTGCTTACTAACCTTTCTGTTTTAGGTGCTGTAAAGCTGATATAGGACTTCTTTTTTACAGTATTGGCATTGAAAACAGTTTAAATTCATACAAAAATTGTTCATTTTGTCAGTAAAATTTCTGTTAGAAAATAACATTTTATTAGGAACTGGCAATTTTCTAAATGTTTGAAATAAAAATCCTCTGCAATGAGGATTAACCAGCAGTGATGACACAAATGAAAACCCGGTTTCACAAGCTTGGTCAGTCTTCTGCCACCATCACTATCCCACAGCTGTTTCCTTGTGAACATTTGTTTGATTAGGATCAATGAGTAATGAGGGGAACAGGGTCTTCACAGAAGAATATTCTTCTAGCACTGTTGTCTTTAATCTGGAAGATCTTCAAGGTCTGCAATTCAAAATTATGTTCTGACTTTTAAAGCTTTTCGGTTGCTGGTGGTGCATTGCCTCAGTTCTGTTACACATGCAATAATTTCTACAATTTGCTTAGTTAGCTGTGAAACTATCACCTTTGAACCTGGCACATCTGCCAAAATACAGATATGAAAATAACATCAGTGAAAACTTGGTTCTTAACTAGAGACATTTTTGCACTATACTTAGCTCTCTACCTAACCTTACTTATTTGCAGCATAAAAGATGAAAACACCAAAGTAATTTTGATTTGAAAAGGGGGAGGGAAAAAACATTGATTTAAAATATTTTTCATATTGTGTGTTAGCCATTTTTTTTCAACCTATTGTATTATACTGGTTAGCTAAAGCATGCAAATATCTGGAAACAAGTGTGCTTCCCAAAGTTTCCATTAGAAGCTGTGTAAAGTTTTACATCTTCACTGCTAGAATGGAGAGCAATCACCTTGAAGAGGCACTTAGATGCAGAAATTTGAAAGAGAACTGAAAGAATTTGGAGCTAATAAAAATGGATAGTTATGTAATTCTAAATAAGAAATTGTACTCTGAGAATTTCTGCTTGCTGACTCTGTAACCACATGCATAAAAACCATTTACTCTAGTTCACCACATTTTTTTCACTTATAGTAAATGCTTGTGATTAACACTGTCATTTATAAATGTGAGTCTGGATTGCTTTTAAGGAATAATTACCTACCTGTGCTTTTACATTTTTCTTTCAGTGTTACAGAATAATTTGTTATTAGAAATAATCAGACACTGTTCATTTTCTTCAAGTAAGCTGAATATTTGAAGTAAGTGGTAAATGATTGATGTTAGGCTGCATTAGAAATTCTTCCCTTCTCTCAGTTTCTGTCATTGACTGCCAGCTCTCTGTAATATATACAAGTGTCCTAACCAGAAAACATAAAGTCTGTGTGTGGAAATGCACTTATGCGCTAATTTGCTGCAGTCAAAAACAAACAAACAAGAAAAAAAAAATAAAAAGCAAAAAAGTAAAACAAGGATCCAACTGCATTTGAGTTTGTGAGTTTAACTATTTAAAAATGCAGCTTCTTGGCATCCTTGTTTTCTGTGGTGTTTTATGTTCTTTTCAAGAATGTTTCAAGACGTATAAAGATGAATGATGCACCTTTCAGACCTCAGTGATTCAAACCTCTCTGACTTGTGTCTAACTTCATGTAAGCATTAGATGTTGAAGTGCTGGCCTTTAGCTTCTAAGCCTGGTGACCTACTGCCATCAGGCTGGCGTTGAAGGTCCTGACTGAAGTTTGTCTTGTTTCAATTTGCCTCCAAGGAAATGAACAGGAAGCTGCTGATATTTGTTTTTGTGGAACTGGCAGGGGAATTCACACCTGAATCCACTCTTGGGTGGGAGGTAACCAGGACAGGAGCAGCATCAAGGAGCAATTTCTTCAGTGGTGATAATGACAATCACATTTTTATCCTGCACTGACTCTGCCTGACACACAGCAAACTGTGAAATTCAGAATCAGGACAACTGTGGACCAGGATTTGCATGATACAAACCCCAAATTCACATTATAGCTTAGTGTATAATATTTACAGATTGTTCTCAATCTTGACAGTGCTCCCTGACCTGGAAGTCTGTTCCTGGAAACAAGTGAAGATGTAGTAAGAAAGTAAAGAAATAGATTTGTGTTGGATAATTTTATGAACTATCATTTATTATTTTATCCCATGTCAAAAGGTCTAAGAAAACCTGGTATTTAGGCCAGAAGTTATTTTATGGCATGTTTAAACAAGTTATCATTTGGGTTTAACTTAGAGAAATTTCTAATACAAATAACTGCGATCTGTACTTTTAATATTGTGATGAAAGAATTTTTAGTTGAATAAAAGTCATATCAGCATGATATCCATCATCATAGAGCAAATATTCCTAGGAAAGAAGTATTTTCTGTTAGTATCAAAGATTTATTTTCAAAGCTGTTAGGTTATGTATGCACCTGCTGAGTTCCTTGTTTGCTGAATGCTGCTGTGTTATCGCTGTAGACAGCTCTGTGATCCAGAAACACCTGATCAATGACAAGAATGAGACCATTCCAAAGCATATGATTTATTGTAAATTTTCCTTGCCCTGAGAAATATGGCTGACTGTAACACACATTCTATGAAATCAGTTTTTAGCTTCTGTCTTGTTGGCAATCTAAAATCACGTTTGCCAACTGTATCCTCTGATCTGAATGACCACAAATATCAGTAAGTCATTAAAAGAAGTTTTCTCAGGCTCCCAAAATGCCCATTCTCACTGCAGTATTTAGCCAGAGTGGGTTTCAGGGAGATGGTCATTCCCTGTGTCAGAGATCTGTGCTCACTGCTTCAAAAGTAACCTTGACTAAGCTGCACTCTGCAGTGTATGAGAAATGTCTCTCTTCAGTGTGGGTCCTGGTCCTTAGTCCATGACTCGGTGCAATCCCTTTCTCCAATCTCTGTTAATGATGTGTTTCCATGGATAGAAAACTCAGGGTATACACAAAAAACTCCACAGCACCCTACAATTAGGCGTATTTTTTTTGATGAGTGGGAGACTAAAACTTGGAGAAAAATCCTGCAGAGAACAACTATTATGTTTTTTTTACAAAGTCCAAAATAAGGTATCTACATTTCCTGTATGGTGTAGGGAGAATTAAACTTATATGTGTTTCTCTGAAGATTGCAAGCTTGGATATTAGGACCTAAAAAGGCAGGGTTTAAACACTAAGACATGAATTTATTTTATTGCCTAGTAAATCACTAAAACAAGCAGCACATGGGAGTTAAACAGAATAATTTGTTATTGCTCAGTATAGTCATCAGTCTAGACCCCCTGGGACCTGGTAAAAATAGTATTTAGTCTTATTAGAAGATGATTTCTCTTCACAAGGTTATTTTACTGTGGGCAGATTTATTTGGGAGCTAAGCCTGTGCTCCAGATTTTTTACGTGTTTTCTTGATCATTTCTTGAACTGTTATTGGACCTACTGCTGAAACTTTATCTCCAGGATGCCTGAGACATCCTCATATGCCCATGATGGTTCACTCAGTTAAAAGCTGCTCTGCTCTGCAGAGAAGACTCTAAAAGACACAGCCATGCACTCCTCAAGGGCTCCTGAACATGTTTTTATCTTCAGTTGTCTATGAATGATAGAGTGACAGAAGAGCAGGGGGGCACTTAAATGCTGATTAAAGCTCAAGTGCTCTGTCTTCTGTGACTGGTGCTTTGGAATACGTTATAAATTACTTTTGAAAAAAAGAAATAATTTCAGGGTAACAAGTCAATACTTTCATTTAAGTCAGGCATCACTTCTGGCTGAGTGACACATGTTAGGGCAATACATGAATAATCCTTTTAATGAGTAATTTCTAGGCCACATTGGAGTGACTACTTTTAAGTCAGTATATAATTATCAGTTGAATGCTACTGTAATTTTTATTTCTGTAGAGAATGGGGGAGAGGGGGGAGGAGATAAACTCTTTGTCCAAGAGCATACCTACTAATCTATCAATAATGCATTGATTCTACAGGAGACAGATAATTTATCAAGATTGGTGTGTCTGTATATGCATACAGGTATGTCTGTGCATATAGATTTAGCAACTTCTTTGTAAGTGGGTTTCATAACAGACCAATATCTTTGGAGAAAAGAAACCACTTCTAGTGCTTGACACACAAGGCATGGCAATAAGAATGGCAAGGGGGCTGCTTGGGTAGGAGTAGATGTGTGAAGAAATGGAGAAAATGAAGGAGTTCAGAACAGCAATGAAGATAAGCAGGCTTCAGAGCCTTTCAGAGGTGAGGATTAAAAGCTTCAAATAAATGCAAACTATGGGGGACTGAGTGTGTGGGTAATGATAGAAATCAGGAGGCACGTTGTGAAAAGAAGTAGAAGGGATGCTCATAGGGAGGGATTACTGCAGCCAGGACAGAACTATGTTCATCTACTTCTTCACCCTTTGGGTGAAATTCCCACTCTTCTGTGTAGAAATAAAACGGATAAAAAATAAAATATTGTGAATATGACTAGGCTAGGCAACACCTGGTTTGGTTCTTTGTGGATTTTTTTGAGTGCTAATTTTATTTCAACACAGCTTAGAGTTCTGGCTTTAAAGTTCAATATGTTTTTAATAAGAAGCATGAGGGTGATGTCTTGATTCTTGTAGATGCATTACTTCTCTCTTCCTTATATTGCAATATTTCGATGGAAAAATAATATATATTGCTCAAAAAAAAGGAAATAAAAACCCTAACAGTGATATACAGACCTTCTTGACCTCCTCACTACTAATACAGACCATTTGAAAAAATCAGCAGAGATTGTCCGGGATATCAGTCAGCATCTCATCTCATCTGAATTATATCCTTCAGTGCTCCTTCAAAAGACAGAGCATGTGCTTGGTATCTAAGAGGTAGAGAATAGTTTTGAATAGGAAGAATGCTTTGTCTATGAGAAATCCAGCTCCCCACATAATATATTGCACTAAAATTCTATTTTTCAAACACTTTTTTATTTACTTCTATTTATGAAATCCCAAAGAAGTGAAATTTAAATGTTTTTCCTCTACTTTTTTTTTCTCTTTTTTTTTAATTGACCAATGCTTTTCTATTTAAAGGTGATTTGCAATCCCTTACTGATCTCTACTATTGAGATTTTAAAAATAATTTTACCAATCTGTATTAAATAATCAGTGCAACTCAAATTCCAGCAACCTCAGCCACCATTTTCAGTCTGAGGTTAAGTAGAACTAACATCCCTTTATGTGACTTTTTCCTATATTGGTTTACTTTCTGAAAAATGAATTACACGTGCAAATTTACACTTTATTTCTTTCTTGTTTGCTCTGTGAAAAAGTCATAAAGTACTGCTATTCTTTCAACTAATTTTTGTGGGGTTTTTTAGATGTGACTGAGACAAATGTTTATGCAAGAGACTAACTAACTTCTGTTTCTGTAGCTTCATTTACACACTGAAAGCTAGGCTGTGGTCTAAGTAGATGCTTGGGTTGTTTTCAGCATGATGATGGATATTCCACTCCTTACATTCTGTGCTTGTATTCACACACTTAAACAAGAGAATATAAAATTCCTTATTTGATCTAGCTGAAGTTTGTAATAAAAGATCATTGAGTTTATATTAGTTTAGTTATTACTTCTAAGCAGTAGGTCATTTTCTGTTGGGCCACAGAATAGAAGAGAGGCTTTTAAAGCTGCAAATGGGTCACAAGCTATTGCTGTCACACTGAGAATCACTTTTGAGAACTTTGTATACACAGAGTGCACAGTCAAAGTTCATAAACAAAATGTTTACTGGACTGCTCTCTCTAGAAGAGTTTAACGGATTTTTTTTCCAACAGTAATTTAATTTTTGACAAGCTAACCTTATTCATCAGTTCCTTGCCCTGGGAGTCCTTTATCCTGCAAAAAGAAACAGATTTCTTTTACTTTATATTCAAAAGCATGTACCTCTGTTAGATTACATGCAAATGAATGAATCAAGGGCTCACTCTCACTCCCCTGGAATAAACTGAATATATGCCATTGAATTTAAAAAGGCTAAGACTGAGTTTTAAAAATAATAATTCATAGAGTTTATCATCATACGTGGTTTTAAAATATGCTCTTTTTTTGGCAAGACAATAATTTTCCATGATTTTATCTTAAGATGAACAGAGCCAATTCAGGAAAGAAAGAGGTAGGTTCAAATGATGAAACTGAACGGGTATAAAATTAAAATACTCAAGTCAAAACTGTTATACATTGAAATACCCCTAAAAATTCCAATCCCTCATATTGTTTCATTTCTTTCTGTTATCTGAAAAATAATATGTTTTCAAAGTTCTTTTTATTTTTACTGTGCCAACGCATTTTTAGATTGCAGTTGTGCATGGTTTTGTATTACCACGTTGAAGGTTTTTGTCATGCAAACATGGATGAAAGTTAATCAATTTAACTTCAATACTCAAGGAAGTATATGAGCATGCTTAGAAATTCATCTTATAAGCACTCTGATAAAGCAGATATTTACAACTGTTGAAGCAGATACTTCAACAACTGAAAAACCCCATCTGTAGAGTGTGTTTTGCATGCTGAAAATTAAAATTCGCTAAAATGCAGAGAAGAAATTGGCACTAAAATCAAACATTCTTTTATTGATATCAGAGAAGTCTCTGGGCAGCTGTTCCTGGTTTGCTATTTTAGCATATGGATGGAGAAATATTTAAACTGAGAAATATTTACAAAGAAAAAAATTGCAATTTGTGCATTTTGGGCAGAAGGTACCTTGAATGTGGAGACACTAGAGACTGGGAGAATTCCCTGGAGAAGTTTCTCTGTGTGCATTCCTGGGTCTCTTCCAGTGGCCACTCTTGGGTAGTGGATTCAGCAGACCTTTGGCCTGCTTTTATAAAAGTGTTCTTAGTTACAACTTTAATAAGAGACAGAGCCAAATATCCTCCATATCCTCCGCTGTGTTCAGGCACCAAAGGCTATGGATGCTATTGTGGTTCAACCCCATACACCTGCTTGCAGTGATAATACAGAATGTGAGAATTCTCAGGCAGCATTTCTGCCATTTTGTGAGACATGTACACAAGTGATATGTCAATAGAATTTATACCTCTCCAAACACTAAGATACTGCATTCTCTGTCATGCTTTATTAATTGCTTCATATTTTATGTGAATCAGTCATATAGTACCTTGTCCTATCTATGCTCATCTTAGTAAGTAAAATAGAAATTTGAACAAATACTTAGATTGTGTTTGAGGACATGAAAGCATCAAAAACAAGCAGCTTTTTTAGCATGTAGGAAACACTGATCTATTTTTATGTCTGTTATTCATTCTGAATCCTTTCAAATGTCTTACTTCAGCATCATGAAAATGAACATATTGAACTTGACTTAACAAGTGCCACCATGCCACAATATTCATTTTATACATACTTGAGTTACAAGCAAATATCACCTTGGGTCTTATGTGTTCTATAAATCCTCCACAGTCATGACATATATGTCAGAATTTAACTCTGGCAGTGCTATCACCTTTCTTGACATATTCATCCCTTTCTCTTATTTGTGTAACTGAAGAATCATACTTTGGAGAGCACCTACATGAAGTACAATACTGGGCTTTGATTATGTCCTCATAATATTTTACAATTAAAATTGATGGCATTATTCAATTTCCAAAATAGCCCCTATTTTAGTACAACCCAGATCTTAAAATAAAGTGCCTGGCTTAACAATCCATATTAGTTTATATGCATACAGACTTATTTTTTCATAAAACACAGGCACTTCAGAGGGGCTTCCTTCATCCTTTTTGTTCCATTATAAAAATGCAACTCTGTGAAGTCAAAGTGAGCTACAGAAGCATTTGGCATTCTCTGGCATCAGAGATATTTTAATCAGAAACATCTTTTTGAAGTCTCTGCTATCAAAGGAAATGGTCTTTTATCTCATCTTACCTCCACACATAAAATTTCCAGCAGTGATCGATAAATGAAAATTTGTGAAGATCCTTCCAGTGTCCCTTAGGAAGCATCTCTTAGTCCACACCATAGGAAACGTTACAATCAAGATGTGACTGCCATAAAAATGTGATACCAGACTATTTGCAGGCTTTTGGAACATATCAATATTAACTGAAAAATTAAAAAATATGGATAGAAAGTTCTTAAATGATGTCAGTGTAATACATATAACCCCTCCCTTCTGTAGCTTGTGAACATATGTAAGACAGGAAATATGTGAAACAGATGTAAGATACAAACCCAAGAATTTATTAAAAATATTTCAACTGAGACATGAATGTCCTACTGAAAGAACCATAACTAGTTCAGATATAATTACAAGTGAACAAGAAAGAATGTACCCATACAGAATATATTTCAGAAACTTAGTTTGTAGCCCTTTTCCTGGTGCTATGCTCATCCTCCTCCAGCTCCTCTGGGCCATAATGTTGGGGGTTTCATGCTGATAGACAGCAACATGAAGGGAACACATGAAGGGAACACATGAGGTTCTTCACTATGAGGCATGTGATGTACATGTCAGGGAATTGTTCTTCCTCCCTTCAGGATGCACTAGGGATCATTTTCTGGTGTTTGTTAACTTGCACCTACCTCATTCTTCATTTGTCCACAGCTCTACACAAAACCCAAATTTACTGTATATGTTGCCTTGTGTTTATGTTGATATGATTTCTTTGTTCCCTTTGTTGTCCCTAAAGCCAGGTGTGTCCAGGGGTCAGGATGCACGGGCAGTCGTTTACAGCCCAGGGATCTCCCATGCCTGCTCTTCTCAGTGCTGTGTTCTGTGTCCCCGTGTCCCAAGGCTGATTCCTGTGTTTCTCTGCAGAGCATCAGAGACTTTAATATCCCATACTATGCAGAATAACTCGTTACTGCTGCTGGCTGCAGTTTTTGTACGTTTGTGCAGCTTGTGGGAAGTCAGAGGACAGCACTGACATAGCAGAGTGCCACGAGTTACCATGTAGGAATCCAAAAGAAGCTGCATGCCCGGGGTACTTAGTGTGCATTTTTGTCATACATCTTCACAGCCCTGTGCTTGGATGTCATCAGCCCATACACCAGGCAAAACTGCACTGAGTGTTTGACAGATATTTTAATGGAGGGCAGCACAAAAAGGCTGAGGGGAGCTGCTGTAGGCGTTATGCACAGTGAGTCTGTAACCAAAGAGAGGGGAAGGCTCTCACTCCACTCCAGAGTACTCATATGAAAGAATTTACAGCACACAAAAGATGATCATATACACCAAGACATTTATGTCAAGGCAAGACTTAATTTTGCAGTCTCAGTGATGTATACAGAGACTGAAAGAAGAGAAGATTGAGAGAAAAGGATGAGTTTAGACTCAATGTTTGAGTCACAAACATTAAAGCTGTGATTTAGCAGTATCTGGTCTTTGAGGTTAGCTGCTTAAGTATGCATTTTCTTGGTTTGTCTCTCTTAATTTTTTCACTTTTTTTCCATCAATGATTAAAGGACACGTACTGGCTTTGAAACCCCACCATATAGTGAAAACCAGAAATCTTTAAGAATACTTTAAAAATAACCTGAATGACTATTTGTTTTAGACATCACAATCTCATAAGGTTTTAACGTCTTGTGTAACTAGGGATGGCATACAATATGAGTTATTGCATTTGGATAATAAGGAATTATTTACAGGTTAACAAAAAACTGAAAGTAAAATTAATGATCTAATGTAGAATTATAAAAGATAGGAAACAATATCTAAGCTCAAATTAGTATTTTGACCAAGGCAGATTCCAAAATCCTTCAAATTTGTGATATCAAGGAAAGAAAACAAATTAGGCACCCACTTCACTTTCAGTTCTAATCTGATTATACCCTTAGGTATACTCTTAACATTGTTTTGGTTTTAAATATTGATAGATATCCAATTGATTTGGAATTAAATACTGCTGCTTAAAAAAAAAATAAAAAAATCACAGCTGTATCTTAGTCGAGATGGTATTAGTGATATTAAAAGTGTATTGTTTATAAAATGGCATTTTGATTTAGGAAAAGTGGAAGGAAGCAGCACAAATTACAATTTTTCCTTTCAGTCTTGTGCACTTCTTCTACCTGCTAACGTCAACTAAAATGTTCCCCTTTACCTGCAGGAAGGTAAAGTGGAGTTAGTGCTAAAAAAACACTGAATGTTTTTGTGCAGCCTTTCATTCATCTGTCACATAAGTAACTGGGTCAGTGACACCTAAACAGGAAACTTCATGCCAAGTAAACACCCACATTTCCTCAAAATCCTGAAACAGAAGAAATTTGGGAAGGCTCATGATCTGTCTCACTCTAAACTTCTGAGCTGTTAATTTGAGTATTTCTGCTGCAGACAACCTCTATTCCTAAGATTATAGGAAATGAATGTTTGGGATGTTTATTTAAAACTTTCTTCTGTATATTGCAAAATAACTTCAATTACAGAATTTTAGTTGAAAAAAAAAAAGCTTTTGTTGCTGCAATGTACTTAATTTTGTCTAGTTCTTTACAGTAATTTTGCCACTGTCTTTCTGAGACTGATGGTCAGTGCTTCAGAGCAAACATTTGTGGTCTCTTAGTTACACTGAAGGAATCAGGACAGTTTGGGATAATTTGCTGAAAATATTATGACAAATGGGTGATTGTTTCACTGGAGATTATCAGTATTTTAGGGTCAATTTAAAGTTAAGACTGCTGGAGATCCCCTATATTAACCATCTGCATTTCTTTTCAGCCATTAATGAGAAGTCTTTATCTATCAGGTGAAGCTCACAAACACATCTGCCCCTGCTATTTGAAAACAGCAAGAAATGACAAATTAGAGTTGTGAGGCACTTACTGCCCTTTTGAATACGTGAATGCAACATTTATTTCACATTTGCCTTTTTTTTCACAAAATATATTTATTTGCACTCTGGGATAAAAAATTCCATGGGATCTGCATGGTACCTGCTAACTGCAGCAGCTGTGCTGTAACAATGGTTTGTGTCCTGAAATCAGAGAAGCCTTTGTCACTTGAGAAGGAGGCTCTGTTTCAGCTCTGTAACAAATTTTCTCTCTCCTACATCAGTCATAGAGTGTGATATGCAATATATACTTCATGGGGTCTGGTCTTTTTAAAAAAATGTTGATTTTTTTGCCAAATGGTGGGGAATTAAATCAGGTTGACTGGGAAGAACCATATCACAGAGGTTGAAAAAAACCCTCTAAGATCATTGATCCCAACCATTAACCCAGCACTGCCAAACCCACCACTTAACCATGTCCCTAAGTGCCACATATCCATGTTTCTTAAATATCATCTCGAATTGTGACTCCACCACATCCCTGGGCAGCCTCTTCCAATCCTTGACAACACTTTCAGTGACAGATTTTTTTTCCTAATATCTGATCTAAACCTCATCTGGTGCAATTTGAGGTTGTTTCCTCTAATTTTATCACTTCATAACTTTACTTTTAATTTGTAAATGTTTATTTCTCATAAATAAGAAAGTGATAGAAATCCCATTTTAAAAGAGAAATACCCTTAACCAAAATAATTTTAATCAATTTACCTGCAGTGAAATAATGACATATTGGAGAACAGTATTTTGCTGTTTCAATGTGGTATAACTTTATATTTGCATACTCCTTTCCTTTCTCTGTTGTTCAAAATACCTGCCTTTTAACTGTGGATCTTCTGTTACCTTTGCACTTTATAACCAGATTCTGCTTAAATTGAATCAGCTCAAAGACCTGAGTTCTGCAGTTCTTACTGAGCACCTGAAATACTGGAATGGAAAACAAGCTTGGACTGAGTATATGCTTTTTAAGTTATATTAATAGCTTAGGTTTATTAATAGCTTAGGTTTATTCTCTCTTGTGCTATATATGATCAAAAAAGTTTCTCATTAGAGTGTGACAGTGCTTTATATTGCCTGTACATAAAACCTCCATGGTTATTATAAAAAAGAAAAGGCAAATGACAGTTGGTGTCAACACTAAACAGCTTAGGGAAAACTATTTCCTCAATATGTATGTAATTTAATTGAAATGCAATATTTCATGAATATTAGAAAGTGAGGCTTTATTAAAAATGGCAAGGAAAGTGAAAGCATGACTGTTTAGAGTAACAAGCAGCACAAATTTATTCATTCAATACATCACTGAATTATTTAAAACTCAGCAAAGCACAAGGTCATGGAATAATTTTGGCAAGTACGCACTTTTGCATGATGCATTTCCATAATTCCACTACATCCATAAAGTTAATCACAGCTTTGGCATGCAAGCCTGCTTCATGTACTAAGCTGAGCCAGAAAAAGGCTCTGAATTAAAACTTAGGAACAAACCAAACAACTGACACTACAAATGATTTGTGATTGTTGAAAGCAGATGTGAGCTCCATAATGCTAGCAATTCTTAAAAATATTTCATTTACTAAATCCTGTATTTACTGGCAATCCACATTTACAAGTGGAAACCTGTCATTGGTCTGGAGACACATCAAAATTAGTGTGCACACACACATATTGATGTCACAAGTCTTCTTGAGAACATAATCATTCCATAGCAAGTGAGACCTGACAAGAGGTGTCCTTTGGACCACGGAGAAGAGAGAGGTTGAGCTATCCTTGGAAAAAATCCATGGAAATTTAGTCAATTTTCTATTGTGGGCATTAGTATTCACCTGTCCTGAGGGCAGCCTGACTGCTAACAACTTCTGCAGACTACTAAACCAGAGAGGCTCGATGTATGCAATTTTCAGAATTGCATTGTCATTTCTATGCTCCAAGAAATATGATGATATATGGGAATTGCATAAGTGTTAGGGCTTCTTCTCAGAGTATGTTTGAGATTCGAAGGCAAAACTCACGGTATTTTGAATTCTGCAATAGAGTTTTTGCATTCAGGATTTTGCATCCTGTTTCCATACACCTCAATGAATTAATTAAGGCATGAGTTTGAGTATGATTTTGAGTACTCCCACTGTCACAGTCACGCAGTACCAGCTTGAAGACAGTCTGTTCTATATGGCTTCTGATATATAGCTAATTTAGAACTAAGTAGCATTAGACTTGTCTTGATAAATGTGGCTGAATTCACAGAGGAAGTTATGGATAAACCAGACTTTCAAAGAAGAACATGATTTTCATTTGAAGGCTTGGTGGACCTAATTTTAATTTTCAATAATTTGCTCAATTTATTTATTGTTCAGCTCAGTCTTTTTCCAAATTAGTCTTGAAATAGATGTAATTTATCTCAATATATTCTAAGACAAGTCCAGAAGTGAAATGAAAGGTACAGCATTCAAATTTCAAATGCTTGCAACAAGCTGAGTATATTTTTTCAGTACCTTTAATCTTAAGTATTGTCTGGTTGTATTTAAAGAAGAATGAAATATTTAAAGTTGCAATTTTTAAAACAGTACCCTGGTTCTGTACAGGTTGTTTATTATTTGACTGACTTCCAAAGAATTCTCAGTTCTACTTTTCAAAAAGTAGGTATTTTAATCTTGGTACCCTGTTCTACTCTTACAGTAGTTCTATATATAGCAATCAGTGAGTTTCTGCTGAAGTGATTCATGTAGATAACTTATCCAGTCACTTCCCTGACTTTAAGAGAAATTGCCTTATAAATAGTTTTGGAGCTCTCTGATTAATCAAAAAGTCAATGAGATTTTTATTTTCTATCTGTAGATCCCAGAAGTCTACTGTATATAAAATTGAAAGTGTTTTCATAGTTACAAATTGCTAATAAAATTTGGAAAGAATTAACATCTGTAGAAGTTGCTGAAAGTTTCTTTTTGTTGTTAGATCTTGAAACAGTTTTCTTGCTGGAGAAGAAAACAAGGAAAATGCTAGAAAGTTAAGATGATCTTTAGAGTATTCATTGGAAATAATAAGAAGTCATTTCTTCCACATTTTTTGCATGTACTGAACATTGTCACACAAGAAAATAGATACATTAGTCCATAATTTGAAGTGTTTTATGTGTGAACTTCATTATAAATTTCATATCACTATAAATTTGCGATTTATCAAAACTGAAATAGAACCTGCTTGAGCACAGTGTCAAATGGCAAGAAGTTGCCATTTTGGTGAATTTGTGTGCAGACAACCTATTCATATTCATCAGTTTCTAATTGTAGTTCTACAGAGGACAAGTTGCAAAACAGCTTATAACCCCACAGATGATTATATTTTGTAAGCAGAGAAGACACATACCAATGATCTAAAATGCTTTCCTTAATATTTTAAGGATATTAAAGGATACTTATTATTTTAGGATATTCGATATTTCAAGGTGCTATCAGTTACATTACACATTCAGTGTCAGAGCCTAATTTCATAAGTCAGTAAGATTACCTTTATCAGACCCTGCTGCAGACAGAATGTCCTGAATTGGATTGCTTTTGGGTGAAGATAAACTAGGAGGTAACTCTCGTGGCCACATCAGTGTAAAAACAGGTGGCTTTTAGGAAAAGAAAAACACCACCTAAGAAAAAAAACCCTTTGCATTTTTGGTTTCTAATTTTAAGATTTAGAACTAAGAAAAAAACCCTGTACAATTGAAACTCAATATTGGCAGTCCAAAAAGCATTGTTGGAGCTCTACTATGATTTTTAATAAGAATTATTTGTGTCTTAGAAATGTCAAAAGTGCATGTGTTTCAGAACTTTGCAAGAGTTACATGGATGTAATCTTCTGTCTTAAATCTACGATCAGCTTATTGAAAATGATAGCTAAGCATCTTATGCATACAGTTCCATATTATGATAAAGAATGATATTCAGGAAAAAAATACCCATGTAATTTTATTATTTTTCTCCCCATCAATCTAACCAAAACATCAGCACTTCTGAAATGCTCAGCATTGTTATTTTAAGTACCATGGTCACAATAATTAATCCATTTATCGTATCATCTCCTACTGGTTTAAGACACATGAATAACAATTATAGAAACTTATTATTAAAAAAGCTGCTATATAAAACCTCAATTAACATTGGAAGACAGCTCAACAAAATTCTGTGGAACATAAAATGGGTCAGTCTTGATTTATCTTTAACTGCATTACATGTGTGCCTTATTTGTTGGCATTTAAAAATACTAATTTGGAGCTTTATGAGAGGATAGCAAGCATCTTCTGTTTGCTTTCAGCCTAACAGTCTGTTGTTTACTTTCTTTATTAATTTAGCTGTAAGTACAATGAAACTGTCATTCTGATGTGACATTCTGACTTCAGATGTTAGAAAAACAGCAAATTCCATCTACCAAACATGCAGGGCCTTTGCTGTCACAAGTTGTGCATTGTCTAAAGACAGATTCTTTTCGCTGCATGGTTCCAATAGGAAATTCACTGCAAAGACAGCTCTATAAGAATCTAATATATAAATCATGGGTTATCGGATTTTATTGCCCCTTTTACTCATGAGTCTTGCAAGCCAGACAGTTTGCAGGGAAGGGACCAAGAAAAGATCTGAAAAGATTATATTGTTCTTCTAAATTACTCTTTGTCTTTGCTTAAGGGAATTTGTCTTATCCTCAAGCAAGTGGTTTGATGTCATTCCCTGAAGGTTCTGCTAAAATGGTTCTTGTGTGACCTAACAGATAATCGTGCTGGGGTTTTGAGATGCCTGTTCTTCTCACCCATAATTTAAGCAGTCTTAGGAGGAGCACAAACTGCACTTTTAATGTATTTAGTAAAAGCCTCTTTTTAAAGGTGAATCACAAACAGTCCAGGGTGCTCTATCTCAGATCATATCACCAGCAATTTATTTGTGTGTCTTCCTAACAGTAATTCCCACTGCAGCAATTAACCCAGATAACCACCCTCCAGAATCAAAGCTGTGTTCTGTTGGCTCCATTTACCTGTTTTTTCTGCAGATCCCTGGAGAAAAGAAAAACACAGAGAGAAAGAATAATAGAGCTGGTAACAGAGGGAAAATTATCATTGTCCTTCAGAAGAACACCTTGGGTGACAAGGATGGCACAGTTTTCCCTGCTGATTTTTCTACAGAGCTCTTCCACCTGTGCTCAGGTACAGATGCTCTGGGTGGGCTATTGATCACAGAGGTCTGAAAAAAATACTGGAGCAGAAGCCGTTGTACAAGACTTCGACCTCAGACTCCTGGAAAATGAATTCCTTTGGGGAATGGAACTTGCTCCCTCTTTGGCCACTGGAGTGAAGTTTTTCCCCAGAAGGGTCATGTTTGTTAAGATTCTTTCATGTGTTTTTACAGAGCCTTGTCCACAGAACTGCTGCTCCCATGGATAATGACCAAGGAGTGCTCCTGGGAGTGAAGTTATGAAATGCTGGGAACTTCTGGGGAGACACAGCAGCTCTGTTACTGAATGATGGACAGGCCCATGAACTTTACTGTCTAATCTGAAGAATATTCCTGTCAAGGGTTGTAAGCAGCTTGTTCAACTTCACAATAGATCAAAGACGTGATTTTAGTGTATGGAATGCAATGCAATCCTCAGGCTGCTTGCATTTTAAATATGACATCTAGGGTGTGAATGCTGCTATATTTAGTTCTGCAACAAACTCCTACACATTAGTGAAAACAAGCAATAGATTTTATGGTCTTGTGCCAACACAGGGTTGTTGTTTTGCACATAGATTTTCCAGATTCTATGAAATTAATAAAAACTGTTCATGTTAAATGCCTCCCCAGATATTCTGAAGCTACAGATATTTCTGTGAGATAAAATATTACAAAAACAGAGCAGGTATAGAGGGCGGTCTTGCTTGTTAAAATGTTATGCAAGATTTAGCTGTGAAAATCCTTTCTGTGACCTTGCTTTATGAATAAAGCACTGCTTGTTCCACTGGTGGGTGAAATTAGAAAATGCAGAAGAAAGGAAAATGACAGCTATCAGTCCTTGTGAAGTTATGTCCCCGTTGCAAGCTCTGTGGGACAAACTGTAAACCATGTTATCCAAATGAAGACCATTTCAATTCTAATCACCACCATTAATATGCAAATTTTCTAAATACAAATATTCCCACTACAGTAAAGTACACATTTACTTTGGAGAGTAACAGACATCACATTTTTTAAAACTCTCTTTTACCATCTGTACCTCGGAGGCCCTACATCATAGTTCTTATGCTTACTACTGGTTTTAAAAATAGCCTGATTTCTCGCTGAGCATGTCAACGACACTGCTTCAGTCAGCAAGGCTTTGGATTCCCATTAGTGCTCTATTTCCCTCCTTAGGGATCTGTGGCCTCCTTGGCACCCTGTGTTTGAGGCTCCCCATTAGGCACTGCAGTGTGCTACCACTAGACCACGTGTCTAGCTGGCTTATGATCATTTTACTCTCCATCATATGGATTTTATGTCATTACAATGTATTAGTGCTCTTAATACCTTCACCTTTCTAAATAGCTAAGCTAGTTCATTGTTCTGTGAATTTGTTTACAGCTTGCTTCTTTGATGGGATTTGGGTATTCTCAAGAGCCAAATGAAAAGAAAACGTGTTTAAATGTCATGGGCACCCCAGTGGCTGCTGCAATGCAGGAAAGGAATGTAAGGAAATTGAAGGAAATTGAAGGAAATGTAGTTAATCTTTACACCATTTTATGTGAAGCTCTGTTCATGGTAAATAGAGGTGATGGGATATCTGTATTTTAAGTGAGAATATTTAATAGATGTATAACAACCTCTTTCTAATTCTAATAACCCTGAAATTGTTTTTAAAGGGACAATTGCCTTTCTCACCATTGTGTCACACACAAAATTGAGACAAGCCACAGAAGAATTAGCTATTTTACTATTTTCTTGAATACTACTTTACGTAAAAATTTGCCACAAGAGCCCCAAAACTTTCTCAAAATGCCCATATCTTCTGCTTTCTCTGCTCTACACAAACAAAAGCGAATCAGAGACAACTAATCAAGCATATTTCTTCTCAATCTGTCAATTTAATATTTAAAAGAATATATTATCAGAGACTGCACTCCTGTTTTATTAGCCTTAACTACAATCTTGGAGTCTTAAAAATATCTTGGGTTTTCGATGTTTGTGTCACTTAAACATTGGGCTGCGTTAATAAATTTAATAGCACTCCAGGCATGACATTTTTATTTTAGCTACAGTAAAGCTTGTCTGCAAAATCTGAGGGTTAAAGCTAATTCACCTTCTGTCTAGAATTGTTCTTCAGCCCTTTCCTTTGTTAGAAAGGAAAATGGTTGTAAATACCTGAAAGATACAACTGTAGGCTTGGGTAGATTTTCTAAATATCATTTCTCAAAGGCATTATAAAATTATGCTGCCTAATGTAATGTAGATCAGTCAGCAAGATATTGTCTATATCAATAATGGTGCCATCATATGCAATATATAAAAGATGTCTGATACACTTCCCCCAGGAATTAAAGAAAGAAGTCTATCAATAGTCACAGAAGAGAAAATATTATTTTTTGGGGTGGTTTTTTTACAAAATATTACTTGAAGATGTGTTAAAAGTGTGAAAATAGAATTTTTTTAAATTGGCTTTTAGAGTTTTAAAACTTTTTTTTTTTTTTTCCCCCAAGATAACAGTTTAGAAGTTTGGTCTACCTAATACAAGAACAATACAATAATCTGTGTATGTAAATACTTAATTGAAACTGGCATGAATCATATATAAACATAATTGCCTAAACTGGTTAACATGTATTATGAGCAGCAATTCTTTTTCTCCAGAACCACTTAGTAAGCGAAATCCCTGTGTCTTCACAAGCTTTACATAGTGAGAAGGATGTTTTAATTATTTTATTTTCAGTTATTTTATCACCAAGTAAGAGTTGATGTCTTGCTCTGTTTCGGTTTTTCTCTTTTCATTAGCTGAAAAGGTGTGTGCTCTTTTTATATTCTTGTACCAAGAGAAGGATTAAAAAGAAAGCAGCAGGTTAGGTACTTGTTTAATATATGGTTGTAAAACACTGACTCAATGTTTAATTCTGGCATTTGGTAAATATCATAATGGCTATTACTCATTAAAAATTATAATATTGCAGGAAAAAAATCACTTCACTTAGCAGTTTTTAATAATACATTTGTAAATATGGATATTTTATAGTATCACTTAAATTCTTCTGAATTATCCCAAAGGTTCCAGACTGTGTTGTGGAATTATCTCAGCTTAGAAGATCTGAAAAGTTTTCAACTTAAAACGATTTTAAAAATGTTGAAATGGTTTTTTCTCCATTTACATCTGAATGAAACTTGGCTGTTTTTATGTCATATGCATGCTATTCTAGTTCCTAAATTATTGTATTTTAGAACTATCAACCATTAAGTCCCTTAGAAGCAATTAAAATTATGTTTTTGCTCTAGGTTGTATGAAATGCACTAAAATTCCTGTTGCTGTTGTTAATGGAATAGTTTGTAAAAAAGTAGATGTGACTGAGAAGATTTCTGTTGTGATATTTGATCAGGTGGAACTCTCTGTTCTTCTCCAAGAAATTGTGCTCTGCAGTAAAGAAGAGACATCAGTGAACAAGAGAAGCTGGAGAGAGAAACTGGGTGCTGTTTTAAGAGCATTTCTTGAGCTAGGGAAAGGGAAGGCAACTCTAGACAGAAGGGATTGTGTTGAACAGTGATGAAAGATGGTACCAGGTGTTTTCATGCCTCAATATGCAAGGAGGTTGGGGAACATTAAAAAAAAATATATATATATGTATATATGTGTGTGTATACACACATATATATGCCTTTGTTTGTCACTTCCTTATTATTACCAGATAATTTGCACAAGCAGTCACCAGCTCAGCTGAACTGCCACTTCAGCTCTGTGCTTCAGGGGAGTGCTGCAAATATGAGGTGGCTGCTATTCTCGGTGGAACAGGGGCCAGTGGGAATTGGAGTGCCAAAACTCACAGGATCTTCCTGCATTTGCTTCCCCACATGGCCACTGAAGTACTGTGTGACTACCACAAAAACTTTCCTTGCTACTGTCTGGTATTGAAAGGAAGATTTGAGGTAAGTGGAAAAACATCATTGAAAATATTTTCCTGCTGACTGTCCTCAACAGGATTGTACCCCTTTGGAAGAAGATAAATCAGCATGATAAATTCTGTGTTCTATAAGCTTCAAAGTGTAGAGTCTGTATCATACCAAATTAAGAAATACATTATAATCTCTTAATATGAAGGCAGAAAGACTATTTAACATAATATGCCTATGAGAGATAGCACAGGGAACCCATCAAAGCACTTCATAGAAAGCAAAGAAAAATAAATTTGCCTCAGTGGCCAGTGCTCAAAATTATAAATCCAAAAGAAAAACACAGGGAAAAAAAAAAAAAGCTAGTGAGACTTCAAAATTAGAAGAAAGGAGACTGAAAATAACTTGAGACTGCCTAAGGCATCCATTAAAAGCAATCAGACACAAAATATTTGTGGAAATGTGAAATATAATTCAAATTCACTGAGAAAAATAGATAATTTAATTGCTGAGGTAAGCATCAGAGCAACATTTATATTTTGAAAAGTCTTTGAGATTTTACTTTTAAATGATTAAACTTTTCTAAACACAGAAGAGGCTAAAAGTCATGTATGACATGTATCATAACTGTAAAATTAAGTGGGACTTCAAGACCAAAAACAATTCAGAAAATACCAGCGAGGAAATGAGAAACGATAGGAAATTGCTTTTGTTTGGTACACATATGTATCTGTCTTAAGTCTTTGTGTAATCTGAGGATCTGAACTCTACTAGCATAGACAACTCATGAACTCCCACTCTCCAATTTATATTCTCAGTTATTACTAAACATAGTTAGCAAAAAAAAAAAAAAAGAAAAGAATGATCAGTAGAGCTGTGAACAAAATTATTTGCCTGTCACCCTAATTTTTCTCCATTTTAAAACTATTGCTAATCTGTGCCAGAGATGAAGTGAAACTCTTTCAATTTTATCATTCAGTAGTAGATAGATATTTCCTTGTGAAATAGGACACCCTGTGCTGATTCTGGATCTTATTCAAGACAGTGAAAAATCTGAGCAGCTGCTCTGAAGGAGGTGAAACAAATCCAGATGCCCAGTATCTGAAAGCTCTCTACTGCTTTTTTCACCTTTCCCCAGGAAATATTCAGCTGTCCAAACCACTAAGTCAACAAGAATCAACCAACAATTCACAGCAACAAGTGGTGGGGTGCTATTATGCAGTGGCAAACGTGAGATATTTCAAGTTAAGAGAACATTTTCTCGTTACCAGTTGTTTTCATCCTAGTGGAAAAATTACTGGGTTTGTGAGGAAATGCAACCCTCTGTTCTAGTTATGAATTGGAAGCCTAAACTCTTAGAACTATTTACCACGTGAAAAATGCCAGCTTTTTCAAAAATACCCTAATGAATTGCAGCATAATCAAAACTGTGCAACAAGGAAAAGTGAAAACAACAGCTGCCTTTTAAAAAAGTGAGTAAAATGGGGAATTGGCAAATTCCTTTCAAATGACCCACTCTAGTGAAAGCATAATTTCATCCTCACTTTGATTAGTCTAAAAAAGATAATGTGCAATTAATTGCTTAAAACTGGATGGTGGATTGGAGAAAAGCAAGTAGAAATTCTAAATAGCTGTTTTCTATGCAAGCAATAGAAGTATTAGCTCACATTTTAGTCCTCTAGGAATAAAAAATTTCCCAGCTAGCCCCACCCTACTCAAAGCAGTCCTTGATCTCCCAATTACATTTTCAATGGAGAAAGTTTCACTGAAGTTAATGATTCTACACATACTTGAGTATCCTTATATGTGTAAACTGAGGGTTTCAATTTACAGAGAACTATCCATTAAAATACAGCTTTGGTCATGCTTCTACAGTGATTATTGTTCTCTCTTCTTGGTTTTTAGATTTTTTGGAAAAAAAATACAGTTCAAAATGCTTACAGTGAATTGGACTAATAACCTTTTGAACTGCAAAGTTTTCCTTACAGTAAATGCAATAAAATGAAAGCATTTAGTACTTTGGAATAAAGCCAATATTCATTTTAAACAAAATACTATAGAAATCACTTTTTTTTCTGAGTACAGTACAGTGAAAACAGATGTGCCCTGAAAGCAAGCAGGTATTTCCCATCTCCTGGAGAATATTTGGTGAATATCTATTCAATTTCTAATGCCTGCCAGGCCACGGATCTGTATGTGACGATGTGAGATTTCTTACCTTGCCATAGAAATACAGATCCTGCAATTCAGGGCTAATTGGAAAGCTCCACCTCTATGTAGGTAAAAAATCATCTACAAAGGGACTTTGCTCGTGTGAATATAATTGTGTGATTATGTCCAAAAGTGTTCTTCCTTTCCCATAAAACTTGATTACTTGAAACAACAAAGGATGGAGACAGAAAGAAAGAAAAAGGGGCAAAAATCATTGTGTTGTCTTGCAAAATAATCAGAAACAGCAGCTGAAACAAGGATGAGAGACTTCTTGCACTACAAAGATGTTTCCTTTGGAAAAACTTCAGTCCTTTATGGATTTCAGTCATAAGAGGATTGAAAGTTAGCTCTGATTTTCTTCAGGAAGATGTAAATTGGTACAGTTAGCTGACTCAGAAAATAGCTTTTTTTAAAAAGATCTTTTCAATTTGGCATGTTTGCTTTTTTTTTTTTTAAATTAAATTGCAATTTATAAAGTTTGTTTAGAAAATCTGCACCATAAAGAGTAAACTTTTTCTTATTGTTTCTTGTCTCATATAACTGGTCTTGGAGTAGCTAAAAGAGAAAATGTAATGGTAATTAAAGGATAGAACAAAAAATTACCCCCTAAAAATATCATATCACCTGGAGTGATTTAGACATAAGAAATGATGTCATTCTATCTTAATTGAGCACCATACTGCAAACTGGGATTAGGATTTTATTAAAACAGCGTGGATGCCACGGTGTTGGTACCAATGCTCTGTTCATGTGATACAAAAGTCCCTTTCAGACACCATCAGAACAGAAGGAGGAGGAGGAGGATGAGAAGGAAGCGGCCTAACCCTAATCCCTAACCCTGGCCTAACCTTAATCCTAAACCTAACCCTAACCTAAACCTAACCCTGAGCCAGAAGCCTGACCAGAATTCTTCCACAGATCCAGCATTATGCTTGCAAGCCTGTCAAAGTGGATGTTAATGCACTTAACATATCTGAGGACTTTGTAATCTTCTTAGTTATTCTGGAAAATTTATAGTTTTGGCCATTTTTTGTTTCATACTTGCATTTCAAATATTTATGGAGTCATGTTGTTGGAACAGTGAAAATAGCCATTATAGTGTTTCAACAATGCCTTTAATGACATGCTGTAACTTTTGGACAGTCCTGAATTGGTCAGGTCATCCTGGTAAATTCCTTCCAACTAAAATTATTCTATTCTATTCTATTCTATTCTATTCTATTCTATTCTATTCTATTCTATTCTATTCTATTTCTATTTCTATTTCTATTTCTATTTTTATTTCTATTCTGTTCTATTTGGTGTCTGGTGATAATAAAGAATTTCCAACCTGTCAAACAAACTCCATTTTGTTCAACTGTGTTATTATCTACCTATAAATGCTACATTTTTTCCAGAGGGTAAAATTTAATAAATGAGCCAGTCTGAGGAAAACAGGCACTGGAGATGCACTCAGGCTTTTTTTGTAGCAGTGGGTCTTTGGATAGCTTAAAGTCTCTTAAGTTTGCTCTTTTTTCAATCCTGCCCTGTAAACAACTCATTCTAACCCTGGGTGAGCTGGCATATTGTTTTGTGTGGTTGAACATGGGCATGCTTTAAGTTTAAAACAAATTTGAAAAAATGTTTTGGTTTTTTTTCCATCAAACTGATTTTTCTTTTTTTCTTTTTCAGTCAACATATCCCATTTACATTGTCACTCTGTCAGTGCAATGAAGATATGACGCACTGTGAAAAAGGAGTGGCTTAGGCCAACAAATAGCTGGGAAGTGCTCCATAAAGTATGCATTGAAATATGGCCTTGATGTTGTGAGGAAAGGCTGCAGAGCCAGCACACTCAGGATTCCTCACCTCCTCACCTCATTGTGACCTGTGGCCTCCAAACTTGGTTTCTTTCTGAGAGTCAGGCAGAATGATAAGGACAAAGGGTCAATAAGTCAATACTATCCCACCTCCCTCCCAGGATGCTCCTGAACCTGGCAGCTGTGAAATGCTCCCATTTTCTGCCATTAGCTCTCACCCTGTACACCAAGAATTCCACAGGCATAGAGGAAATCTGTGGTAGAAATGGAAATGGGCTGTAGGTTTTGCAGGTGAGTAGTTTGTAACTGGTTGAGAAATTCTTTGGCAGAAGGGACTGTGAAGGGTGTGCAGACACAATATAGCCAGCTTTACATCACTGCACAAGCCACAGCTACGCTCTGAAAATCCCAGGCTGTCTGACTAAATTATTTCAGAGCAATCAGAATACTCTAAATTGCTTTGTAGGAGCAGACTGAGTCTTGCTAGTCTGAGATTCAGACTTTAATATCTTGTTGAGTTTCATTGTATTTAAAGGTCCCTGGATAGTCAACCTACTTCTTCTCTCTCACAATTATCTTTATTTCTAAGAACTTTGCATAATTTCCTATGTGCTTTGCTTTTTTGACTCTTCGCATTTATTTATAATATTTTTTCTTTTCTTTTCCTCTGCATGTTGTGGCTGTTACTTGACATAGCATTATTACACATAAACATCCTTAACCTTTATAACTAATGAAATGTAAACAAGCAGCAGGAATAATTTCTGATCAAAGTTCAATTATATTAATTTTAAAAAATGCATGTCTGTGTTAAACACTATTCTTCTCAAGCTTAATTCTTTGGAGTGACTTTTTTGAAGGAATTTCTTTATTGATTTTTTTCTTTTGTATTTATGCCTACCTGATGCAGTATCTCACATTTTGAATAAATCTTGAAATGCAATGCCCCCAATATGAAAACTCCTTGGCAACCATACTCTGCTAGCCTACTATGTATATATTTTTATATAAAGGGATCCATAAAAAAGTAAACCACTAGTCTTAGAAAGTAGATTTAATGAAAGAATACAAATTTATCTTCTTCCAGATAATGTCATATGAGATCATTGATCTGAAAGGGCTGCTGGCAGCCTACTTTTTAACTGTATTAGGTTTGTCTGCATTAAAATAAAATAGAAGCAGCTGGATGTATCTGAAAGTCAGATTCCCATTCGGCAGCAGAGAGACACAAAATCTGTAGGAATAAACATTCCTATCAAAGATGAGATTATTAAGTGAACAATAACAAAGAAAAAAGCAGCCTCACGAAAATCTCCCCTCCTAATTGTATTTAGTGTCAAATCAATATGATATTAATGCTGCTGATTATATCAGTGGTACCCTGCCCTATGTTGTTATACTCTTCTATATCTTGCTGAATAATGGTTAAAATACCATCATAGATTATAGTTCTGAAAAGGATTTTTGATCATTGAAACTAAGTGAAAATGCAGTTTTTATTCTTACCAAGGTCCATGTCAGTTCCAGGAAGTGGATTATCCTCTTCCACAGTCTGCCCTCTTCATTTATCATCTTTTCAGTCACTAGATATATATTCTTCCTGACAAAACAAACAAACAAAAACAGGAAAAACAAAAAAAACACCCAAAACACCAAAAACCAAAACAAAGAAGCATCGAACAAACAAGAACAAAAAACACAAAAAAACCACACAAAAAAAAACCCTACAAAAAAACCAAACGCAGAATAATTTCCAGAGTATGCATGTTTTCTTTATTTTCTCCTATGTGTAATTCTTAGAAATCTGTTCAAAATATTACACACAGAATAAAATATAATGCTAAGAGTAAGTCAGAAGAGATGAACCATGAATGTAGGGAAGAAATGTGTGGGAAAGGTATCAGGGAAAGGAAAAGACAGGATAAGATTCTGACTGTAGAACACTGAGAAAGAGCAATAACATGGAACTTATGTATTCTGAGTTCCAGTCACCCTCAGAATCACAGCTGGTTGTTTTGGACATAGGTTTTGTACAGTAGCATAGTGGAGAAAGGATGATTTCCCTGATGGCAGCAGCTGGTAATTGTTCCTGGATGATGGGATGTGCTGCAGTTTCCACTACAACTAACAACTTAAACCAACTGTATTGCATCTAGTGTTTCTGTTTTTTTAAATTGCCATTTATGATGCTAGGCATAATTAACACCATTTTCAATCTAATTTGCATCATTTCTACCTTCCCCTTAGTTGTGGGGTGTCTTTTTTTTTTTTTAATGTATGTTCTTTTCCTTTAGCAACTTTATGTCTGCCTTTCTTAATGCACTTGGGGCACATGCTTCAATTCCCTTTTCTTTCCTACAGTGAGTTTCTTTATCTGAGTCTTACTTCCATTGATGCAGAGCAATTTTACAGGTAAAGATACAGAGTTCACTTTTTTCCATTTATAAACCTATATCTGTGTAAAGCAAGCAGTTGGGTGCTGTGGACTAGCTCCATACAAAGGACAATGACGAAGAAACACTGCATTATAAAATTCAATTTTAGGTGCCTAGAATGTATGCTTGGAGCTCATACTGTCCTACTCCACTACACAGGAAACTTGAGTAGAATTCAAGTCAAGCAGCTCACTGGAGAGCATTTGAAGAGAGCTGGGAGGGAATCTCCCTTATGCTGTTGGCATGTGTCCCTCAGCCAGTCCAGCTGCCCTTTAACCCACTGGAATATTCAGTGAAGGGTCCCCACAGTGGGGTGCTGACAGACTGGTTGGGCACAAGGGTTTTTGCTTTCCTGGGGTACTGACAGACTAATAAAACACAAAGGGTTTGAGAAAATCTCCACTTTTCCCATGATGCCAACTTTCCTGTCCCACCTCATCTACAGATATTCTCTCTACTGGCACCTAAATTCAAGGATAATCTATAGAACAATAAAACTCTTCTTGATAGTGGAATTCTCTTTAAGAGCATGCACAGAGTAAGTCAGAGAAAGGCCAATGCACAAAATTAAATAAACTATCAGGGAACATGAAAGATAATAAATAATGTTATGAGTGCATTAGCAGTAAAAGGAATAACTCAGGAAAGTGGTGTCTGCTGCTAAGTGGTCTAGAAAGGCTCTCTGAAAAATAATGACAACAAAACTGATAAATGCTTTCATTCAAGTCTTGTCCAGTGTATGCCGTCAGACATTGTCAATATAAGTAACGCAATTATTATTAACCACAAATATTTTCTGCCAGACTACAGAAAGATGGATTTGGATACTTGAACAAATTGTGGTTTGAATGGGCTAAATGAGATAAAATTGATTCAAAGGTTTCCAATGTATGGTTGAAACAGTGTCAGAGGCTGACAGATTAACTCTAAAAAATAACAGGAGAGGTTCCAGAAAAACGGAAAAAAACTCTTTTTGCTTCAAGGAACCACAAGGAAATTATAGTGCTGTCAAGATAATATAATTTATGAGAATAATTAACTCCTTATCGGCACCTAGGACAAAAAAAAAACAAAAAAACACCTGTTTTGAGTAAGAGCTAGCAAGGAATATCTAGAAGAAATCACGTTAAACTTAGTGTATTGTAAACAAAGGTAACTTCTCATGTTAAATGGTTAGATGAGAGAAGTAGATGCTTTATAGGTGATTTAAGTGATCTTTTTTAACCATGTTTTGTTGGCTGTTCAAGAAATGACATGCCATGAATGTATAGAAAAGCATTGAAATGAACTTGTATAGTCCCTGCTTAAAACAATCACACTCTACTTCCGTCAACAAAAATACCCTTTCATTTTTGTGGGGGTTATTTGGTTGTGCCTCTGGTAATAATAGATGATCAATACAGAGTATTGTTGAAATCAGATATTAAAGATTAATCATGATTTTGGGCATCCAAGGTTATTAACTTGCTTTATAACAGTGTGTAGGAAATACATGAGATTCATTTGTCCAAAATGTTTAGATATTTCTGTGGAATTGTGAATATTAAAAGCTTTTTCAAGACAGAAATCCTTATTCTAACAGCCCAGGCTTCAGAAAAAGCCCCTCGTTGCTCATGATTAAAGTGTTTCCAATCATTTGTCTAGTTGTTTAATGATATGTGAGTTTTGATGTAGCTGGACTAGCATGGAGGTCTTTACCACAGAATTTGATGAACATCAAGGTTTCAGTTACCAGGCTAAATTATTGTGGAGGAAGAACTGTTGTAAATGTAAAGGAGTGGTGTTGTAAAGGCATAATTGCGTGCTATCTGCTTGATTTTTTTTTCCAGAATTCCTAGCAATTTTTTCAGGGAGCCAGAGCTAAAAGGGGATTTATAGGGATGGTTATTCAAAAGTGTCCTCTTGGTAAAATTATAATCACATGGAAAAAATCTGAAAGAATTTGACACAATTTTTCATAAAAGGCCTTAGAACCAGGATTTTGAGTTAACCTGTGTTCAGTCCTTAATCTTATAAATCACAGCGCCCTTTTCTCTTTCTAGACTAGCAGAAGACTAAACTGCTGTATTTTTTAGTTAATGCAATCTGTAGGGACTGTTATTAACCAGCCACCTCGGATTTAGAACCCCTAAACCCTTTAAAATGCTGGGGCTCTGGGTAGCAGACGTCTTGTTAATGCGATAAAATGGTCTCCGCTATGGAGTGAGAGTTTGTGTTAACAGTCTTGAAGGCAGGTGTTACACTCCAATCCTCTTTGTGATACTGAGATTTATCCAGTTTTGGATTACTGAGTCTGTCAAAGGCAGAAATGGTGTTGGGAAGAGCTCAAACAGAACTACTAGGCTTGCTTTCTTTAATGAAAGTTATCCTTCGTAGATCAGTCATCAAAAATTGTTTAAAACAGCCACTGAAATACTTCAAAAGATGGGGACTTAGCTTTGCTTCAATGCCATCTTCCTAATTTAATGAAAAGTAATAAACACATCATGTTTCTTTAAAATATTCCTTTGATAGATCCATACATATTTTGATTTAAATGTTTACAAAATAATATCGCACAAAATAAATTTCAAAGAAATATTTTATAATTATTTTAGGAAATATTCCTGTAAGTGACATTCTTATTGTAGTTATGTCCATTCAGATGGAAAAAAAATTCACACAATATCATTAAATTCAGTACAACCCAGACATCAAAATTTCCATTTATAAACTAAGTAAATAAAATTATTTCACTACTGAATCAATGTATTCATCAATTTACATTTGATTTTATAGAAAAAAAAATCGAATCTGAAGCTCAGCATAAATACAGCAGACTTCTTACTAGTGAGTGATTTGACAATTGTGGGCAACAATGGTATCAGATATAGAATATATATATAAAACTTTAATTTCTGAAAGCCCAGCACTTCCAATCAGGTGCAATCCCTTATGTATCCAAATCCTGATATTTCTGGTAGTTACCATAAGATAGCATTATAGCTATGAAAAGTTGTAAATATTTTGCATATAAATTAAAGGTGTTGGGAAATAATTGAAGATTGCTTTTTGTAGTCTACCTGCTTTTACAATAAATTTCACAGCTCTTCAGGTGGGGACATATAACAGTGCTGTGCTAGCAGTATTCTGTTCCTGATTATTCTTTCCTAACAAATTATCTGTCTTGAGATAAGTAACAGCTGATGAAACAGTAGGTGAGGAGATAATTTTATAGAAGTGAATGAAGTAGTAATTTGAGGATATAGTTATTTCACTAGAAAAAGGATAGATAAGAAAAAGGCTTTCTGCTAAAACCCAAAAAAATACTGAAGAAAAAGCTCCTTTGAAACAAACCCACCATCTTATGGGTATATAATGTGAAAGGATCTTAAAGAAATATGGTGCAGATTTTGAAATGTGTTTCATGAAAATGAAGTCAATTGTTCCTTGCTTCTTTATGTTTGTTGCATCAAAGTTAAGTATACCTAATAGAAAAAGGTTTATTTTTTATTTAATAAATTGATAAAAACAATGCAATAATTCTTCTAAGTGTTAGGCTTAGAAAAGTCCAAATTTTCCTAAGGTACTGAGAAAACCAATCAACAGCATGTAGCTTATTGCCTTGCCTTGACATTGCATTAATCTCCCAGCACCCTGTATAAAATAGTAATTCAGGTAATGTCTTTCAAATGTTTCTCTGACATTTTAAAAATTAGTCTGGAAAACAATCGGTTTTGTTGCTGTTAAGCAACAAATGCTTTAATTGATTACCTGCTTTGCTAAAGAGAAAACAAAATTCTGTCAATAAAGTTCAAAACTCTGGTCAAAAGTAAACACAAAATATGTAATTGATTGTTGCTCAGCTAGTGTTTTGAAAATGAAATGATCTTTAAGAGGTCTTCAAAATGGGAACCAGAATTAAAGCATACAGTTGAGTGGAAAGACCAACAAAACACAGTCTTACGTTGTTATCAGTGTTATATGCCATTATTTAAGCTGTAGATTCCCACAGGATGGAAAAGACACATTTAGAACAAGACTCTGAACAACTCCATTTAGGCTTGTCAGCACAATATACACAATCTGATTTTATTGTGCACATAAGACCTTAGAAAAAATACAGCCTTCATCCAGTTAGTTTTGATCATTTGCATTTCTAATTTGCATCCCATTCTTGTTTTCAGAGATGAATATTAATTTACTTAGTGACCCTGTATTTTTTTTTAATAAAAAAATAGATATCCAAATAGTTGGCTAATATTATTAAGTAATTAATTATTACTAAATAAATTAATTGAATAATATATGCAATTAAAATATATAGTACCTTTATTTATTAGAAGAACGATAATGAGGAATTATACTTTTAATAAGGTTGTATGTATTTTTGTTACTATAATTAATTGTGGCCAATAAGTGCAAAACTAAATGCTCATAATGTAAGCATTTCATCATGTTTATTGATGAATTTTGACAGAAGTATAATTGAGTGGCTTGTGTGAGCAGTAAGAGTTAGGTACGTGCCATTCCTGGAGAAGATGATGATCCTAGGTATGAAAGGTATGATTAAGGTGATTTTGCTGCCCTCATCTAGTCATCTTCCATAACCAAATTTGAATGCTGGAACCATAACAAAGGATCTTTTGTGGAGATTATTGGTTTGGTTTGCTTTATATATTTGTGATGTTGGTTGGTTGTTTTTTTTTATTTTCTTAAGGATAGCTTTATCTATTGGTTTCCACTCAAATAAACCTTTGTGAATGCATCCACGTGATAAATGTGAGAAAAAGCAAATTGGAGCAACTGGTGGTATTTGGATCCAATCTTCTTGAAATCACATCTGACATTTAATAAAAAATATGTTTAAAAAATCTTTTCCTACAATTGGGGTACATTCTGTAGGTGCACTGTCTCACAAGAAATTCTCATTTATCTGCCCAGGTTTCCAATGTGACTAGATCTCTTTTATACATTTTTTTCATCTTCAGTATTGACTACAGAGCTTTGCAGCCTGTTATCAATTATGCATGTCACAAATATCCTATTAATTTCTTATTATAGGACTTTAAATATTAAAACAAATTTTGAAATCCTCAAGACCTTTCTCCTTTTCTTAGCACTATATCCTTTTAGCTAGTTTTCAAACTACATGATTGTGTTCCTAATTAATAGAATTTGAATTAATCATCAGTCATTGAAGAATTTCTGCATCATATCATTATAAAGAAATCTTCCTCTTACAGGGCAGACTGCAAGAAATAAATGTGCAGATGCAAAGTTTGGGTTTGAAGTCTGATAGTCACTCCAAGATTTAAAACTGCCTGCAGAATATTGTGTGATTATGGCTTTAAAAACCTCTGAAAACTATTCTACTCACTTTCTTGATAGTTTTAATTACATTAATATTTAACTTACAAACTGTATTAAATGATTTTGACATGAACTGCTTCTTGATTTCACTTAAATAAAACCAGGTGTTCTAGAGTCTTCAGTTATTCATAGACTACAACTCCTGTTGTCACACAATTTTTATCATTATGGAAAAAAACCCAAGTTTTTCCTGAACAGGAAACAGTACAGAAATTTGAAAGGAAATATGTAGTACTTATGTTGTAACATTGTGTTTCCAGAGCCATACTGCAGGTGTAAAAAGCAGGTGAGTAACTATTCTGGTATTTTTTAAGTGATAAGAAGGCTGAGTTGTAAAAAGATTAAGAGAAGGGATTAAGGATGTTCAGGAATTATTAACAAAACCAGGATTATCTCTCTAAATGCTCTGGCTTTTAGTCCAGCCCTTTTCCACCTTGTTCACACTACTCACTAACAGAATCAGATTAGGCTAAGAGATTAATTAACAGCATCTTAAGTCTTCTGTTATTTTCTTCCAAGCAGTGCAAAGTCAAAATCACTCAATATGATCTACTGAGTCATACTGAATCTAATTGCAGTTCAGCTATCCTTAGCAATTCCTACATTATCTTCCCTATGTATCTCATGTGGATCAGCGTGCAATTTGTTTAGCAGGAGTTAAAATAACAAGAGTTTTCTTTTTTTGAGGATATGGTGGTTTTACTTGACTTTTAAGGATTTCACCATGATAATTGTTATATTTTACAGGAACTTTCTAAACTGCTCATGACTGTTGAAATTTGAAAGCTGCATCTGCTCTTTTCCTGAAAGAGAAGCATTAAACATCTTAGTAATATTTAACTACTTGGAAGAAATTCAAGATGTCTTTTGGATATTAATTTTGTTCGAAGTTGCAAGACCTAAATTTATGTCTACATTGACACAAGCTGGTGTATAGTTATATAGGGGTCTTTATGTGTACACTGTATAATTTCTGTAACATATAGGATATTTCCCAATTCCCCTTTTCCAGCCTCTAGAACAAGGAGAGATGTGGATGTTCAAATATAATATTCTCCTCAGCATATGCTGTCAGATCCTTTTGGGAACTCTCCTGGCTTGGCAGGGTCTGTTAATGTAAGTACTAATCTTGGGGCACAGAATTGTTAGGGGACACAGGTTGTGAAATTAATCCAGGTTTGGACATTATGTTTTAGGTGCTTCTTGGAGCTGGATTTGTTCCTTGCTAGGATGAGTTCACCCCAATCCAAATCTGGGTTCTCCTTCTGCCAGATCAAACAGGTAGGTAGCTTTCATTCTGTAATGTTTGTCCCAATCCTTCTGCTTTGCTGATAGGGTAGATTCACTGTGCAAGAATTTCTGTGTATTTTAGTGTGGGGAATTCATAAAGAATGAACCATACTGCTTATTGGAAAAACAGTTGGGTAGGGGATGCGGGACAGGGAATAAAGAGGTTTTGACTATATTTTGTACCTCAGAAAGCACTACAGGCGTTTTTCCAAGTAATGTGCAGCACCACTGTGTTAGTCTTGACACAACTCTTCACACAGTCGGTCATGTGCTGACTATGCCTGGAGAACAGATGTGCCACAGCCTTTGGTTTTCTAAGCTATATGATCTACTCAGTTTGTCTGGAGCTAGCAGTGGTGTGCCAGCAGCCAAAATTAGGCTTCATCCTTAGCTAATATATGAAGTACTGTTCTGAAACAAGTGGAAAAAACAATGAAGGTGCTAGAAATATAGAAAGTATTGTAAATACCAGGCACATTTGAGAAATAGCTTTGAGACTCCTTTGTTAAATATCTGCTTCTGTTTAAAGCTCCATCTGAATTTTAAGCACCACAGAGTAGAATAACTGAGGATTTCATTTTTTTGTCCCACAAAGTAATAATTTGTTATCTTGAAAGGTATAAGAAAATTTAAAACTAAGATGTTTTCATTTCCTATGTTACTGAAAATATAACAGCCACTAAGAAGTGAGCTGATTCCCCTTTTTACCTCCCTTTTTTTGCAATGAGATCACATTTTTGTGGTGATACAAAAAAAATCTACAATATATTAGAAGTTCTGATACTAGCAATGAATTCTTGAAGGCTCCTGTGTAAGAGCCAATTATCAACTGTTGAGGAGCAGTCTAAGACACCAGCAAAAACTATGTCCCATTATTTAAAAAGGTAACAAAAACTGGTGATGAGCTACAATTATTCCTGCTCAGGAAAAACCTTGTTGAAAAAACACATTGTTTATAGGAAGCTGTGTGGTGTGAGTGAACTTTCTTTACTCTCAAACGGAGCATCAGGAGTCTGACCAAATGTGATGTGATTGGGAAGAAAAAATAGTATATATTTCATATGTCATTGTTATATATACTGAAAAATCAGAAGACTGAAAGGCTTTTTGTGTTACACTTGTCCCTTTGCATGTCTTCTCGCAGAGGTAGTACTGCCTCATCAGTGTCTCTGAAATGTCATCCAGATTCAAGACTTTTTTCTTGTCCAGGGGCCCTTGCCTTTCAGGTCACAAATGAAAATCTTGCATAACCCGCTCTTCCTACTCAATTAATTATAATTATTATATCCAGAAAATTATATTTAAAAAAAATAAGGTCACAAGGTCAAATTAGAAAACATTAAAATTAAAATTCCCCGTGCAGCCTTTGTTTGGCTCACTTGGACATCTACATTATAATGGTCTTTAATTACATCACACAGAATATATTTTTTATATGGGATCCCTGGCTCCATCAGTCAGAGATGGTACTTCCTTAATCAGAAGTATTCGGTATTTTGTTCTCTTGTCCTTGTTCAGTGTGTGGTGGACATGCCTTATTGGCTTCAAACTATTCAGACCGCACTCTTTAAGCAGAAATTATTGATTTTTCTGTGCTATTTTCTAAATGGAACTCATTAATATAATGTCAGACATTACTTTATGTTCTCAAAATTCTCATAAGGTTAAGGGATTTTATTATCTTCATTTTGCAGATGAGTAATGGCCATGCAGAGAAATTAAGCTTAAGTGTATTCAGATTTGGGTGTCCAGTTTGGGGTGTCTGTAACCTCTAATTCTTCAGTGTGCTTGACACAGTGTAATTCAGAACAAACTCAGGATATGTACCCTGCTGAATTCTCTGTTTCTTCTAAATAGTTATGAATCTGACTAGCAATCTGTAGTGGAAAAACCTCCAAAACAAATATCAAAAACTAGCTTTGAAATTAGAATTTATAAATATCAGTTGTTTCCAGGCTGTGCTAGGTTATGAATAATGTTCTTTGCTATCACTACAGCAAAAAAAGCAGAATAATTTCCTTACGACTATTGAAAACAACGGGTAAACTCTCTCCCTCCCACATGCTTTCATATGTAGTTTTCCCCATTGTAACACTTGCTCAAAGTATTATGGTTTAATATAAATTTGTTGCATTGTTTTTTGGTTTTTGGTTGGGTTTTTTTGTCCAATAAGGAGTGAAAATGATCTCTATAGTAACTAGTAACTCAAGTACCAAGGTTGTTTGAGAAAATTGAATTGTGCTCAGGGGCAGCTGTGCTTATGAAGTGTTTAATGCATGTAAACAAACAGAAAACTATGTATATTCCCTCAGCAAAAGCTACTGACAGAGAGCAGAGAATGTCAGTAAGTAGGCATATGAGGTGGCTGTGGCAGATAGTGCAGAGAGAGGAGGAAAGGCAGATGTTGTTATGCAATGACACTGCACCAAAGACCAGTGTGTAATGTTAAAATAAGCGGTTTTCCTGTTACAGCTGGCCATGCACAGCACAGTGTACACTCAGAATATGTAATGTTGTAGCATCTGCTTCTCTGTAAGGGTTTAATTTTCTTCTTCAGAAAGCTATAATCTCAAATCTTTTGTTTGATAACTCCGATGTGCTTGGTGGGAGAAAAAAGGCTGCAGTGTTGTGACAATCTCTAAGTCAATTCCTTTAGCAATGAAAGAGACCCCAGAAATTTTGTACAGTACACTGCAGTGTAAACACAATATGCAGTTGCTTTTTTTCTACCTGCTGCACTCCAGTCATTTTCTTTCTTTGATGCAAGATGGAGTGCAGGTGACAAGGGCTAGTCTAAAAGGTAAAAAGAAATTTTAACCTTCTTTTACTGTTGGACCAAGTCACAAAAGAATAGAAATTTTCAGAACTAAACTTTATGGCTTTGTTCATATTTTTGCTCTTTAAGGCATATAAATATCTTCTTGAGATGTAAACCAAAACTGGTTTGTACAAATTCTATTTTGTCACAGAAGCCCTGTTTGTTTGTTTGTTTGTTTGTTTGTTTTTTAGAATTCTAACATTCAAGTATACTCTTTTGCTACATATGTATATGATTGTTGTTCCAGAAAAAGATAGTGTGATTTTTAATATATTGAAAGATAGTAGAGAAATTAAAAATTAAGGATGCAATTTAATACAGTTTTCATGCCTGCAGGTTTGACCCAATGAATAAACAGTGAAGCTTATTTAGTTTTCTGTGGTTTCAAACAGTCTTTCCAGCCTATGGAAGCTTAGTCTTTTTAATAATGTTACTTTGCCTTTGGATAAAATCCTGCTGCATCCACTGATTCCACAAATGAATGTACAAATATTAAAAGGGGAAATGGATTTATACCTGAATATTGGATGGATCTAACTCTTACACTTTAGAATCAAAAAATCCCACATTTTGGGAATATAGAGCCCTAAATTCCATACATAATTATATCTTCATATTGAAAAAATAAACTAATTATGTCACGGGCATATTCACATAGAAAGTGGTTGAGGGTCACAGCCTTTTGGTAAACATAAACAACCTATTGAAAGGTACAGGCTTTTTAAATGCCATTTGCCAGGTTGTCTGCACACACCAATGATCACTCCCTCTGCATTTCTCCCTCTTCGAATCCTTTGCATACAATCTTTCCATCACCACTTTTTTCAGGGAATCCTTGCAACCTTCCACATCCATCTCTTTGCTGAAATTTTGCTCAGTCTTTTCAGAGTACCAGATATTCCCTCCCTGCTCTGTGTGTAGCTCTCCCATCTCCACTCAAACACTGTTTCTTCTTTTCTGCAAGCTATTAAAGGGCACATATCAATGTGTTAGCTCCATAAGGCTTCAATTTACCTGTAATCTTTTTCCATAATTACTTATTTACTCTTACTCCTTACATATTCCAAGCAGTGCAGAAGCAAGCCTAACAAACACTGTGGCAGTGTGATGTCTGAATGTGCAAAACATGAGCTGCTGTGCTGCAGGATACAGTGGTGAACTGCAGGGTCAAAAGCTCAGTAAACCAAGTGTAGGTGAAAGGAGAGAGACATTCCTTCCCACACTGGAAAGTCTGGGATTTGCTCTGAAGCGGTCAGAAAAAAGTGGGACACAACATCTAAATAAGAGGTAGCCCAAAGAATTTTATTTTTGTTGTCTTGCAAGTCAGTGTTTCCAAAGAGGGTAATATTTGCTGTCAACAAAACAACAATTCTTTTGCCAGAAAAGTACTACATTGCATTTTTCCTGTCTTGAACAATATATTTACTTCTATCCTCCAGCTATCCTTTCTCGTTTTGTCAGGTAGGATAGGAAAATCAAAACCTCTCTGAAAAAAAAAAAACAAAAAACAAAAAAAGCCCCCAAAAACAAACCAAAACAAAAACGAACAAAAAACCCAAACAAAAAATACCAAACAAAATTCCAAACCAAACCAAAACAGAAAATAAGTTATTAACTCAGGCTAAGACAGGTTATTTTCTCACATTTCCTGCAGAAACATATTACAAACCAAAGTTGAATCACTCCTGAGCTGCAAGAATATTGTTCTACCTTCCACAATTTCTACAGATCTCTTTCTTATTCTCTTTCAGGAATGCTTTGAGTGATTTTTACTGAGCAATACTATAACATCTGAAACTAGACTTGAAAAACATTAGATTATAGGTAATGTGGAAGAAACCTGCTTGAAATCAGCTCACAGGAAGAGAGATTGCGGGTTGATAGCCTGTGTTCATTCCAATCCTTCTGTGTGGTTCGGCAGGTGACTAGAGTTGGATTGAAGGTAAGAGTGGATAGTCAGAAATATGAAAGAATCCAGAAAAACAGCAACTGAAGCAAAACTGTGGAACGTAAAAGGGGCTGGGGATGTTGAGAAGATAGAGTAAAAAGGGGTATTTTCAAGTCTGAATTATTAATAATAAAAAATATTGTGACTCTAAGACTTCAATGCTTTATTAAATTAAACAGTTGAACATTAGGGAAAAGGCTAAGCCTTCAGGAATCCGGAGAAATTTGAATTTTACAACTTCTTTATCACTGACTGGATAAGAAGGATTATCTTTGCTACAATAAATTTATTTTTCATTTCTGACTCCTAAACTTCTTCTATGAAAATCAGAATAAAAGCAATTCTGGAACAACTGCCACCATCCTGAAAAAGACTTACTGAATAAGCAAGTAGAGGTTGTTTAGTCACCATTTAGTAAAATAAACCTTTCTCTTATCAGCTATGTGAAAAATTTCTCCATGCCAGGTGAACTGGACACATTTACAAGCAGAAAAATGTAAGACTTCTGAAAACACTTAATTGAAAATGTAATAGTAGACTTTAGTTTATCTATTTTTCCAGAAAGCTTTATTTATGCATACTCCATATTGAGAAGACAAAACAAGAAAATACACTAGAAAAAGATACATTTGCATTTTAACTCACTAAAGGCACTAATTTAGACCACAGTTTTGTACCTGGTTTAGTCATGGAACAATTTTACTCTGCTGTTGACTACATAATGCTGTAATTACTCTTCATCTTACTTCTCTTTGATCTATATATGTGTGTTGTTTATGAACTATTTGGACTATTTTCTAATATATAGTTGTAATAATTTTCTGCATTGAAGTCAGTGTATTAGCAAAATTGAGAAATATATTAATTACTGAAGCCTCTGAAAATGTGCTAGAATTAGTGGACTTATGGATGCATGAATAATGAAAATTATCCATTGTGGTCATCATTCCAAATTCAATCATTGTCTACACCTGAAATATGATATTAACGTGGCAATTAATGTAAGTACTCCATTTCATCACATACTAGAAATTTCCTATAAACTCATTTCAAATTCTTAGAGTATCTGGGTTTTTCTGCTTTAGTTGATGGAACTGATCAGCTTAGATATTTTCCTACTAATTTTTTAAAATGTTTTCCTCTTAATTTTTCTATAGCTCCACTCCCTGAGATGCTTTCCATCTAAAGAACGCCAGCTGAAAATCATCAGAGACTTGGGCCTGGCTTGCACCCAGCAAGACATTGTTCTGTGAAAGCAGACAATCACTGTCATTGGTACTGTTACTTTTTCTGAAGAAAATATGAAAGCATCAGGATCAGACTCGTACTTGGTGATGCCAGACCAAGTGCTTTTCAGGTTTCAGTCTAATTAACCAATCACTGATTTTCAGAGAACAGGAAGAATCTCCTGATGAACAGAAATTGTGAAGGATGCAGCACTCATTTCCCACTGCCAGTCTAAATAAGGTAGTGAAAAAACTGCAGATATCTGTACCTATGCAAGGCCAGCTGCAAGGTTTTTATGTCATGCAATCCATCCACAAAAACTGGTGGGCTTCCATTTGGTGAACTCCTTGATGGTCGAGATTTCTTTTTCCAGGTTGATTTAACTCTTCTGCTGCTTGTCATTCAGCTACACTGTAAAATAATAAGACAATAATATAGGTGAGTGATACAGAAAAAGCAAAATGATCCACATTCAAGAAATTCCCTTTGTATTGGCAAGGATCTGAGGATGCAGATAATGAGAACGACTGACCACCAGAGATGAGTAATGGTTGAGGAATTCCTTCAAATGAGATAGAATATGTCTCTAACTATGTAAGGTCTCCTTCTCAGAAGTCTGGCAAAGGATGATAAAGGTAATTTCCCCCAAAGACAGTGGACTTTGTCATATCTGATTTTAAAAACGTAGGAAGACTTGCATTATTACTTCACTATCCCTGAAAATTAGTTTTTTTACTTGACTGTGTAAAGTCATTTTGGTAGAAGATGAGGTTGCTGCTTCAGCGCTCAGGCTGTGGTCCATAAGAAGAGAAAGAGATGTACAATGATGTTACACAGATGAAAAACAGTGCTTGACATTATTTTTTTATTTGTAGCTGTGGCATATTCTAGTACATAGTAAATTATTGCCTCAGATATAATTCATAATATTGTCATTGATTCTAATTTTTACCTGTGCTTATCATTAGTTCTCATTTTCATTTATATTGTTGTTGTTAGTGTTTTCTTTCTCACTTGCTGTACCTTTTGATAAATTAGAGAACAGGCTCCTTGGGGCAGTAGCGTTATTTGCTGAATGCTCTCTGTGATGAAGCAAGTCCTGCTTTGGTCTCAACCAGATGTTTGCTAACACTGTAAATAGAAAACAAGTGGCTTCAAAATTAATTGTGACCCCAGAAATAGCTGGAAGTAATGTCTTCATCTTGCATTTAATGCAGGTGTTTCACTGTCTATTTATTTTGTGTCTAAAAATGGTGTATGGGGGAACTCATTTCAGTCAAAAGAAAAGTAAAAGGAATTTCATGTCTCCCACTCTGTTTGTAATGAGACATCCAAAGGCCTAAAAGCTCACAATTTGAATCAAGTTAGTTTTTCCTTAGTTATTTATCTCTACTATCATTAATACCAATATCTCATTTTATACTCTTTAAACATATGAGAAAAGCCTCTCTGGTTTAGACCTAATATATGTCCCAAGTGCCAAATATACTTGTCTGTCCTGCTTTTTTCCTCTGCTGAAAACAGCAGATTGTATTTACTCAGCTGAGTCTCTCATGCCAGTAAACAGCAGGCGTGCTGACACCTCACCACAGGTCACCAGGGATCCAGTTTCTTGGATGTATTTAAATATTCTGTTGCCTGATCAAAATACTGATGTTGTCAGAAGTGAAATATGGGTGTGCATGTTCGGCAGCTCTTGGTTATCATGGGATGTTTCACATGAAATGAAAAGCAGGGCTTGTCATGTGAGAATCTCTCCTGCCTTCTCTCTATGCTTCACTGCTTCCTGTCTCTGTCTCTGAAAGCTACACATAACTTTGAACACCCAGAGCAGTGTGCTCAAATAAAAAAAGATAAACTCTTAAATGAATATATGGAAACAATCAGCAAGTTTGAAAACTTGATTTCATAAAGCATAGGTTTAGATTGGACATATTGGATTAAAAAAAAATGCTATATAGACAAATACTGATTTTTTTGGTTCATTTTTTAAAATGTAGGCAGTATAAAAGACATTAAAATTAGACATTTATTAGAATGCTGTAAGGCACAGTATAAAAAAAATATCTACATGTCATTACAAATCAAAATTTTACTTAGTGATCATCTTCATTTTATTTCTTTGTCTATAATCCCAAACATATTAGAGAACTGAGTAGATGAGGAATTGTCTAGGCCTGAGATTATGGTAAAAATAGGGGCATGGCAAGTTAGGAAATACTTTTGGCAGGAGATGTAGAGATGGTTTCTAAAGAAGGGAGTGATAGTTTTACTGGAAAAAAGGAAAAGAGGGTATTTACTCAAAGGTTGTATTTGACCAATATTTTAATTTTTTTGTTTGTTTGTTTGTTCTCATGTTGTATTGCTATGTATATGCAAGTCAGGATCTGGAAGAAGGGGGCTTTGAGAAAAGGACTAAGTTTCACTTTGAAAATAATGGAAGAGAATACTCAAAAATGTGTTTGAAAATGTAAAATGGATACTTGATATTTCGTATTTTCCACATCTTCTTTTAAGCTATAACTAACAGAACTGAAGTTTGTGTCTGTGACATGATATACACCAGTTTAAGCTTATCCAAGAGTTTCATACTTTAGTTTTAGATACTAAGAAATGAATTAGTGTTTTTCTTGTACCTAATGAGTTGAATGAAATTAAAAACCAGTTATGCAGCTTCTGAAATTAGTAGGCCTAGACACACTTGCTTTCACACAGAGAGTCATAATGAAAAGCAATGAAATTTCATATTGTGAATGAGATTCAACCTGTTATGTTTAATTGAAATATATTTCAAAGACATAGCTAACAAAATTTTCAAACAGTGCCAGTTCAGTTTTGTGTTATTGACTATTTTTAGCTATCATCATAAATTAATATTTTCTGGCAAATAATGGTGGATATTCTAAAGTTTTACATATACTTTAGAAGAAATATATAATTTTCAAGTAAGTGTGGAGGATTTAATGTGAAATACTAAATATCAAGGCTAAATAAAATCGTATGGTTTTGTTTGATTACACTGTAAAGCTCAGTGGTTTGTTGGTGTTTTATCCTTTCATGTTTTTCATGTTTTGTTTTGTTTTGTTTTTTAATTTAATTGTCAATTTATTGGCCTATTAGCTTCCCTTAGTACTTAGCAGAGTCTGTTCAAAGTTCTAGAGCATGAACTGAACATCATCATTTTCCCCTGATATATCATAGCAAATATTACATCTCACATTTCTATTTCTCCATATGCAGACTGTGGTAAGGAAGTCTGATCCTGACAAGCTTCTACCTGTGCATTCCTTTGTTCATTAAAAAAGAGAGGTTATAGACTACCTGTTACTGAGTAGAAACCTCTGTGATAAAGGTTTTCAAATAATATGAAATATAAAATCAAGAAGGGTAAAGCTGAAGAAGATACTCCAAAGAGATCTCTTACTGTGATTTGGATGTGATATCAGGGAAACTCCTGATAACAAAGTGCAACTATGCCAGCTTTATAAATCTATATGTTTCCATCTTCCTTGCTTATTTTATATATACAATTTTGTTTGTGTTGTCTGACTTCCACAGATGAGCCTGTAAAATGCTCTTTTATCCACATTACCCAAAAATATTATAGGAGAAAATGTGATCAAATTTCTAGTACTAGAAATTCACATAATGCATGAATAAAATTTGATTTTATGACTCCACCACACCTCTGTTTGTTATTGGCTTGCCTTTTACACAATAACTATCTAAAATACCTTGCCTATAAGGAAGCTTATACAGCAGTATGTTACCATGGCTTCTGCAATAGTTTCATGAAAAGAATAATTGAATATTCTTATTTCATTTAAATAAATACTTAGTAATTAATGACAAATTTCTGGGTATTTTGTGACTTAAATAATCATTATAAATTTGAAATTTTATGCAGGTCTATTAAAAATTAAATAACCAACCTTGAGCATATTTTGTTTGAATTCCAATGTTATTTCTATCCTACAAACATGCCCATTTAACAGGACCACATTACCACCTTGTTTATTTCCTCTTTCCTTTGCTTCTTTTTGCTCCCCCACGCTGACTGCCCACAATTGTAAAACAATAATAACAATAATAATAATAAAGAAAAATAGTCAAATGGCCTTGTATAAACTTCTTTGGAACAATTTAAAAGTAAGCTCTTTTTTCTGCTGTTTTAATTTGGAAGTGAGGCTTTTTCCTTCTTAATTTAATTCCATAAACTCAGTTACACTACAGGTTTATCATAATGGGTTTTTAAATACCCGTTGTCAGAATGCCCTGTGGCAATCTGGTTGTGATTCTAAATGGCATCCAGCTGGACAGGAATGGCTGCATCAAGATGTACACCAAAATTAAACAATTTTTTTTTTTTGGCTTTGAAGTAAAAATCCAGTATCAATTTCATGAGTGACTCTCATCTGCATTCCATTTTCTTTCATGCAGGTTTTGGAAGGCTGTCTCTGGAAAAGCCATAGCCAAAGGAGATGTGCTGACCTGGAACTTGAGGATCTCAGATACATACAATGGAAAAAATGTCAGAGGGAGAAGAAGAAGGCAGCATTTAATTCTAAGTAAGTTATAATTCTGTAGGAGCAAAAATTCTGCCCTTGGTTTCTTCCTGATAAGTTGAAAAGAGCAAGCAAAAAAGTTTTGTGAGACATTTCTTCCCTTCACTATATCTATGTTTTGTCTGGTACTAGTGACAGAGTTGTTTCTACATGTAATAATTCCTTCAACCTGGAATTAGCAATTTGCTAACATCACCATTCTGTAGAATGCTTTCTTGGTGATTTAAGCATGGAAAGATTGGGAAGAGGTCATTTGAGCTCACAGGTGATCAAGGATTCAAACAGCCTCATGAGGTGAAAAGACAAAAGAAGAGTAGTGTTATGATCCCTTTGAGAATCTTCAGTTAAAAAAAAAATCATTCCTATCTACAGAAACACAATTATGCCACCCACACTTTTAAGTTGTGGAGGAATAAACAGTTTATTGGTTCATTAACTCGAATTAGTATTTTATCCTAGGACTTTCCAGATCTCTATATTCAAGTAATTTAAACATGGAATATGAACATGTCCCTGTATTCAGAGCAGAAGGAAAGGAATTAGTGAGCACACTGAATATTTTATGAGGAGGTTTCCACACCCATACTGTACCATAAATTTGATGGCTGTTTATAAAACATGATTAACCGTATAAGAACCAGAGAGGCTGCTGTAACATGAGATTAATCCTCATTTTCACTTTTAATGGGGTTTGATAATTGATTATTGTTTTTTTGCTGTTCTGATGGCACAGATGAGACTTTGATTGGCTCAGATGAACAAATCATGATAAATATCATTGCTGTGTGGGCACAAAAACTGTTGCTTGTATTGGTAAAAGTGCAGATTTCTGTTTTATCAAATACACAGCTGCAAGCAATAGCCCCATCCTATAATTCATGATAACATAGTTGTTGAAAGCAAAGAGATGATAATTATCAGGAATCTCTCCAGCTATAAAATGTCATATTCAGATTTGATATGTAACAATTGTGATATCCCTGGGAAAAGCATGCATGAACATATTGTAGACTTAGACCTTGTCCTTTTGTATTGCAATAAAACTTGTGGACAGCAAGTGTAAGCCAACTTCAAAGTTAGTTTAGCAATAAAAATTACTTTAGAAATTTTTACTAAATGATACTTTAAAATTCATTAGAAAGGGAAATAAATTATCCTTTGCAAGTGCAAACCTGATTTTCTGACGTTTGGTGCAAGCTGAGTTCCTGAAATAAAAGACTATCATATACAGAAAATAGTTCAGCTTAGCTATGGATACCTTTAAGTACACATGCCAGGGTAGCTTTAAGCACAGTTACCAGTATTTTTTTAGTAATTTTATCTTATTTAGTAATTTTATCACTGCTGTCATCATTTCCATTGATGAGCTCTTTGTTACTCTTGTCCTAGTTTTTTGCATGCTGAAAATTCTTTGGGCTGATCGTCAGAATTAAAATAGAATTAAACACCTGTCCTATCAAACAAACAAAGGGAAAAAAACACTGCTCACCACCTTGGATCTTTAAAATTCACAGCTAGTCACTCTAGAAAGAAAGATTTTGAAGACTTTTTGGATTTTCCTTAGTCATTAGACTGTCAAATACATTTTTATTTCTCATGTTTTCTCTTTTTCATCCTTTTCATTGCCATTTCCAGATTTAATTTTGTTTTTCATTCAAATTTAAATGCAATTTTTTCTTTCCATACATTCAATAATGCTTTGATCAGTAGTCAGTGTTATCTTAAAATATCTCCATTTATTTTTTTCTGGCACTTATTTTTCACACACAGAAATTTCTTTTCTCCTTCTCCATTCTGGTGTGGTTTATTTGTTTTGTTTTGTTTTCTTTTGTTTGGTTGGGGGTTTTTTGTTTGGCTTTGGTTTTTGTTTTTTTAGTTTTGTTTTGTTTTGTTTTTTGTTTTTGTTCACAAATTACACTGAGTAAACTGCTTTGACTTTCAAATGTCACACTCTCGAATTCTTTCCTGCTTATTCTCTTCCTTGGGACAGCTTTGAGATCAGTACAGTCTGCTAAGGACCAAAGGCAAACTTGAACATATGGTAACACTCCTAAACTGTACAGAAAATTCACTAACCTACTGTTTCTACCAAAAATCACTTGTTTATATCATTTATTTCTATTATATACTCTTGTTAAGAAGCATCAGTTTCCAAATGTGTCAGTATGTGAAGTAATTTCCATTATTTTCTCATTAGTAAAAGCACAGGAGCCGTCGTCCTGCATTGAAGTCTGCAGTAAGGTTTTCTTTATGTTTTTCCAAATTTTTACCATGAGCTTAAATATTTAAAGCCTAAAATGGAAAAGGCTGTTGAGCAATTAGCATCAACTGTGTTTTTTATTCAGTGAGTCATAAAATCTGAAACAAGGATATGCAGCTTGAACAATTAATAGGCTACCCCACAGAAACTGGCTCAATATTGGGTTGAAGGTCTGTTTTAAATAATCATCAATGTCCTCTTTCTCTCTTCATGAAGAACCCAGATATTCTTAATTCAGCACAGTTGATTATCTGCCATATTTAAAAAAAAAATATTTCAGGCCAAATTTTTTTACAGTTAAATAGCTTTGACCTTATATATGATTGCAAATATTTTCCATAAAACAAAATTGCATTTTAGTAATAGGCCTGTGATCAAACACAGATTGTGTTGTATGAGAAAAAAGACTTTGATCTTTAAAGTAAAGAATAACAATACCAATCACACATTCAATAAAAAAAAAAATTCCTTGATTTGGAGAGTGAACAAATTGAATCTATGATAAACAACTCACTAAGCAAAGAAAAGAATTGACTTTCCAGAAAATGTGTTTAGAATTTAAACTAATGGCACAGGTAAAATCTCACTGTATTTTCCATTGCTGGACTATTAAAAAAAATTTCCTTTAACATAACATAACAGTAGTTTTTCTTTTAGGAAAATATGTATTAGATGGTGAATAAATTAATGTTTATTATTTTAGTTACATATGATTTTGTTCTTGTCATGGACACTGCCAGTAAAGAAAGGGTACAAAACACAATGATCCTGTAAAGAAATAGCTTACTGCTCCAGCTGATAATGACAAATAGTATATTGATAAACATACGGATTCTGATATATTTATTGAAATGGATACCTTATAATTAAATTTAATGGTCATGCCATTTTCAGTGTTTAGATAGTGACATTGCAGAGAGTAAGATAAAGTACTTTAAAAATATACATTTTCTATAAATTATGTTTCCAACACTGCATTTTGAAGGAGGCATAGTAGAAAATAAAGATGAAGAGATCTTAGTTATGATGAATTATTCATGTTGTGGCAACAAGACAATATTTATTCTCAGTATTACACTTATACCCCTGGAGACCTGAAATGCATCAAAGTTTGTTTATTGTGGATTTATAATTAGAAAAAATAGGAAATATTCTATCAAAATAATTGTGGAAAATTTCTTCTAAGAAGAAGGGGGGGTTTTGTTTTTTAATAAGGAACTCCATTGAAAAAGTCGGGCTTATGACAAAACAAAATACTAATTATGACCTATTTCTATTTATAGCTATTAAAATTAAATTTCTCTGTTCTGAATGCAAATATATAACATGTTCTACTTCTCTGAACAAGAAAAACCTATATTTGTGTTTGTTTGTTTGTTTTAATTCCATATGTACTAAAAATATATAATTTTTTAACTCACAGAACTTCTATGAAATCTGACAAAACTATGAGATCAGTCTGGCTAAAGTTGACACAGGTATGCTTGCTAATGCTCTTGTGACAAGAGCTGTTGGATCAAGAGCTGTGATCATGAGGAGGAACTAACTGTGTGTGTTTTGCACTGCTTTAGTGACTTTCAGGGTCTGTGGCTGCCTTTCTTGGCTAGTGACATGCAGAATGGCCTTCAGAGGAGCTGCCCGCTGTTTGCACTGACAACAGCAGTCTCCTGCCTTTACAGAAGAGGAAGCTGAAATTAGGAATGCAGTCCATACTGTCTGTTCCCCAGCTTCTCTCATAAAGTCTCCCTTCTTGACTGTCACCTGCAGTGTTCTTCTGAGACGTCACATTTCTGCTCGATAAGCAATGTGCTCATAGTTCTAAATAGAGGTGTCCAAGCACCAAGATTAGGGGCTTGTGCTTGATTTACCCATCTCATCCCATCAAGATATATCATGTAGTAGATTGAATGTGTAGAGAGTATTGATACCTCAGAAAAGTGGAAGTTCTTATCAAAAATTTGTAGGAGAGAAAAGCATTAAAACCTTGGCATGGTTGACATAGCAAGGAGGATTGATTGTTGTTTTATGCAAATGCAAACAGAGTTACTCACTGAGAAAGGGAAAGAACTAAATAAAATAAAAAGATATATAGGAGTTGACAGGGAGGGGGTTTGGGACAGCCAGCACAGAGACACCAAGAGTAAATCCTGCCTGGTGGTCTTCCATGTTGGGGTGAGTCCATCAATGGACAAAGGAAGGGCTACAGATGTCATCTGCCTGGACTTCTGTAAAGTCCCCCACAACATCATCCTTCTCTCTAAATTGGAAAGAGATGGATTTGATGGATGTTAGATGGATTCTGTGATTCTATGATAGCTATAAACAGTTCATGAATAAAAATAACTAAATTAGAATGCCCTTAATATCTTGTTAAAACTTCCTAGGAAGTAAAGGCTGGAAATACAGGAATTTACAGGAGACACAAGAAGCTGGAATCTTTCACTGGCAGTACAGGAAGTAAAAGGCAAATAATAAGAGGTTTCTAAGACAGGGGTCAATAGTTTTATGAAGGCGATTTTGTGACATGTGCATCTGATGTGACTGAATAACTCCAAGAATCTATTTCTGTTCAAGATGCTTGTGTTCTTCTGTGCTCCTTGCTGTAAGGGTGAATGAGTTCACCTCCACCCCGAGTTTACCAGTGAGGAAACAATTTTCCAAGGCAGTGTAAAGTCCTATAACTGGATATATGAATTCAGGGTTGGAAGGGAGCTGGGAGATATAAGAATGAAATTCCCTGAGAGGAAGTGCAGGGATTAGCTCCTCATGGGTGCAGCAAAAGCATATTTGAAAATAAAGTCCTCCAGAACAGAAGACTGTTTAGCAGAGGGCTTCTAAGGACTTCTCATCTGACCATCTCCATCCTGTAGCATCTCTTAGCAGCACTGTTTGTGTGACTGCACTGTGAGCCAGCTTGGGAAAGCGACCCAGCTGAAAACACAGGGAAACTGGGGGTGCAGTGGTGAAGAGTGTCTGTGTTGGTGGGGTAAGATGACAGCTTTCATCCAGAAATAACTCCTCGAGCTGTCATCCTGTGAAGTCACATTGGCATTTGTGGTGACAAAAAGGTGATGATGGGTATGTGTAGCTGAGGGTCCTGCATCAGCTGGATAGACTAAAATTTGTCTAAATTGCTAGGGGGAAAAGGCAATGAGGAAAAGCTGCAGCAGGGTGAGTGATAGCTCCTGTCCATCTCACTGCTACAAACAGAGTTGGATTTGGTCTGCTGCACAGTACCTCACAAGTATTGGGTCCCTCACTGCAGTCTCTTTTGGCCACCTATATTTCTGTTCAAAGCCCTCCTCAGGAACTAAGCACAGTCAGGTTCATATTGGGACTAATGGGTTAAAACTATACTGTTGAATTTTGTGGAATACAAAATCTCACAATGAAAGTACTCGAGAATTTTAAATGTTTGTACCTGAGGGTTCTATTAAAAAAAACCAAAAAACAAACAAACAAACAAACAAAAAACAACAAAAAACAAAACAAACAAAAAAAACCAACCAAACAAAAAAAACCAAACCCAACCAAACCAAACCAAACAAAAAGACCAACAACAACAAAAAAACCAAACAAACAAAAAAACAAACAAAAAAAACACCAAAAAACACCAAAAATACGCCCACACCTTTGTCTCTCAAGACTTCAAGCACAAAAATAAGCTTTTCTTCAAGGCATGTGGACAAGAGTTTTCAGCATCAGAATGTCTCAAACACTGAGAAATCACAACTAGAAAACAACAGAGTTGAAATTAGCATGTTGAAGGAAGGAGATTAAAGTGATATGCATTAACTCAGTAGAAATCTGGTGCTCAAAACATTCCTCGCATTTTTTGGTACTTTTTGTTCTTATCTTTTCCTAATTTGACAAAACTAAAGTAAGCTGTTGGAAGGCTTTAGTGACTAGTATGTGCATTTGAAGTTGTCAGTAAATAGCAAATCTATTACCAAATTGGCTCCAAAATTATGAAACAGAAAATGCTAAGTTTGAAAATCCTTGCAAATTAAATTTTTTATAATTGACAACAAGTCAGTGCTGATACCACCAGGACTCCTGAATTCCTTATTTAAAAAAAAAAAAAAAAAAAAAAAAAAAAGAAAAGAAAAGAAAAAGAACCAAAGAAAAAAACCCTAATGTTTCTTCTTCATCTTTATCCCCAGTAAAACCCTGATTTCAGGAAAATCACTCTGTAATATGAAATCTGCACAGTCATTTCAATATTGTATATGTAATATGTGTAATATGTGGAAATCATATGCATTTGCCATGTAAAAGGAGAGCAAGTAAGATAATTTTTAGATAATTTAGAATTCATGGATAATTTCATTCCTTTAATTAATTCAAGATATTTTTTAGATAATTTTTTAGAATTCATAAATTTATAAAAGTCTGGAGAAAAAAAGGAAGGGACAGTCACATTAAAATTCAATTACATATGTTTTCTCTCAGAATTTGAATGAAACACAATTGGCTGATTCTGGATTATTTTGGGTTGGGGTTGTATTTATTATTATTATTGTTATTACTATTATACCAGTACCCAAGGCATCATTGAACAGGGGGCAAGAGAATGGGAGAAGATGAAATGTAATTTATTGCTGTACTCAAAAGGGTTCTTAATGGACTAAAAGCATACTGAAAATTTTGTCCAAAAATCAACAAATTGACTTAAGAGCAGAGACTGGAAATATTTTAACATACACCTTCACACAGATACACACAAAAATGGTGTTGAAATGATAGAAGAATCTATTATGTGAGCTTTTCTCTTATGCTTGTAATAGCATTACAGTCAGAATATTAAACCAAGAATGCTTAAATGCTTAAATGCACTGTCTTACTGATTAAATTAGATCAAGAAGAATGACAGACATAAGAATACAATTGCAAGAAAGCATTTGATGTGTCCAAACCTATGGGCAATGTTGTAAAAAAAGAGTTAATCAAATTTACAAAAAAAAATCAACAAAAACAAAACAAAACGAAGGAATGAAAAAAAATAGAAAGAAAGATGCAGAGGGCTGTCTGTAGTGATCATATATTAGCAAGAAATAAGCATTGTTTCTTTGCATATCATGCCAAGAATACAAGTCATGTGGGCTCATATCCTAAGGATATCTCAAATAAATTAAATGAAGAAAGCAATGTGGTATAACTTTTGCATCTAAATGAGGCTGATGGAAATAAATTGAATGTTGATCTGACACACCAAATACAATTAACAGCTTTTCTAAAGAAAAAAAATATAAATAACTACACTACCACTCCACTCAACCCCCAGTTATGAAGCATGTGATTTTATCTCTGGCTTATGTGTGTCCTGAAACCTTCTGAGCTTGGCAATCAGAGGACTCAGATTTAAAGTCTTGAACACTTCAACATCAGGAAGACATTTATGTGGTTCATAAAAAGAGTATATGATAGATAAGAAATGTTTGTCATGTGAACGAAATACAACAACAAAATGTACTCTGAAGTACACTATTCTTAGAAAGTGAATGTTTCTAATCTAGAAACCTGAGAAATAATTTTTTCCTGGGCAAAACAACTTTTGAAAAATCACACTTATTAAAGGAAATTATTACCTACTTAGTACAAATTAGCAGAGATGGAGCAAGCATTGTGTTTGTCCACAATCTCACTTCTGCAACATAGCATTCTCACAATAGCTTTCATTTTATATTGGTATTTTTGAAGCTGGTGTTGTATCACTGAAGCTGTTGCATTTCTGTTGTCTGTGGAACTTGTGCTTCTGGTGGAAATTAGCGTCAAAATGCTTTTGATTAAGGGGACAAGAAAACATTCTGGTTAAATCTCAATTATGCTTACATTTAATTTTGTGGGTTTTTCTCTCCTACCTTAACCCTATTCCTTTACCTGGATTCTCAGATTTTTACCACCCCTTTTAGAAATTTTTGTCTAATGAGGTTGAAGAAAAAAAATGCTTTTCTTGAAAGATTAACCTCAAGGAAAGCCCTGTAAAGAAATAGTTTCCTGTTATTCTAAATCAAGTTCATTGGTGTGGCTTTCCAAACCTATTTAAAGAATTACCAGCAGTCATAGAAACCACACTGTGCAAATAAGGCATTTAATTTGCAATCCTAAATTAGATGTTCTTCTAACAGTTGAAAAAATAACAAAGTATTCCTTTGGTAAATCTGACATTTTAAATTGTGTGAAATTTCATATTTATGTTTTCTTGAGTTCCTTATTGTTTCTCCATCTGCTTGCTGTGGTTCTACTGGATTTCAATGACAAGTGAAGAAAACTGTAAAACCCGTGAAATAATTGTTTTTCCACAGCTGGCATTTGGAGAATTTCAAATTTTAATGTGATTATTTGATAAGTTCCACATTACTCACATTACTCACATTAATGTTGTCATATATGATTTCTCAGAACCCTGGTCTCTTCACAGACATTGTTACCTGAAGAGTTGGGCAGAAATTAATCATCCAACACTCCATTTGAATGCTTAATTTAACAGGAGAGGTAGCTGTTCAGGAAAAGAGAAATACCTGAAAATGTAGGTCTTCTGAGGATATGGAGAATTTGGGGCACCCTGGAGTACTTACAAAGCTTGATTTTTGAGAAATAAATGAGCCAAACAATAAAGTTATTTATTTATGTATTTCAGATTTGGTCAACATTAAATCACTAAATTTAAATTTCATGTAATAACACAATTTGTAATAAATTTGCTTCTACCACAGACTCCTTAGGCATAGTACTTGGTCCATAACCACCTAAAAAACCCTGATGGGCACCTTCATGACCAAATGCTGCCTGTAGTAGCTGATGAAATTTGGAGACTAGAGGATCAGAGGACTAATGTTGGACCACCCTGTAGTAACAGAGTCAAAGGTGACAGGAGGACAAGGAAGGAAAGGCAAAGAAAATAGAACTGTAAAATTTTTGTCACATTTGAGAACACCATGATGACTGGTCATACCTTTATGGAGATTAATAATGGTGTAGCAGGACAGGTATTCCGTGAAGAAAATTAGAAAAGCAAATTATGATGCTCTCTTATATTGCATGAAACACCTCTGCCACTCTAAAACCACTACAGAATAACATTACTTCAAAAACAAAGCTTGTCCATCGTACAGATAATGTTTGAAAAGATCTCTGGGTAGGTCGAACTGAATCCTACACTGTACAACTCATATTTTCAAGAGAAAATAAGAAGTTAGTGGTGATAGGGATTTATACCTCTTATGAGGGATTTATTGTCTGAATAAACTAAGGGTGATGAGGTTTTTGAAAGCATATAGTGAAAGTTCATGGGGGCAACTCTGTGAGAATAAGAGCCACTGGTCTCTGAATTTTATACTTCAGCAAGATATCTTTTTTTTTTCCTCCATTACCCATCTGTAATCTCCACTTTCAATGTATTCAGTCTACTATCAAATCAAATGAATAGGGAGTTTTAATTATTATTAAAGATAAGGTGAGAATTATGGTCTCTATTTCAAATTACAATTAACTGGGATTTTTTTTTCACACTATCAGGAATTGAAAAAAAAGCAATTGCTCACAAAATGTGAAAAAATCCAACTATGTAATTGTTAGGAATTTTACTTCTATACATTCTTACTTATGCTGTTATCAAATAGAGTTTTTTTTTACCAAAACATTTTTTTCTAGGATTAAGAAAGGAGAGAAGGCCTGTATCCCTTAGTGAGTAATTTTATTTGCTGTATAGGGTTGGAATTTAATTTCGTCTTGCAGCTTGAGAGATCTCTGACAAGAAACATTTGATTAGCCAGTTATTGCACAAATGCAAACAAAACATAGTCTCTACTGTCTTACTGCACAAATTAAATCACGAAGGATTACCACTTACCTGGTGAAAAAGAGCAGTTTGAATATCAAACTTCTGTTTTTGAAATGGAGTTTGTCTGAAAAGTCATGTAAGGTAAGCATTTTGTATTTTTTTTTTCTCACATTCCTAAACTCCTCCTAGCTGTGCAACTTTTCCCTAGTAAATTTTTGTTAGATATTTCTTTATGGCAGAGACTATATGTTTGTAGTGTAGTTAGTATAATAGAATCCTATGCTTAATGGAGCCTAGGTATTCGTGGCTGTCAAGATGTAAAGGTAACAATGTAGTTTTAGTATTTTGCTTCACCAAAATAGTGAGAATTTACATCATCTCTGAACAGCCACAAGTATTAGAAACTGAAAAGATGCACCATAGAATGAGGGAGTTTATATATTTATTTTTAAAAAACACCACCTGAAAAAATCCGAGACTGTTCGAACACAGTCTCAGAATCTTCTTTGTGAAATTAAATGGCAATGAAATGACTGAACTGCAAAGAGGAATCTCAAGGAATGCAAAAGTATTATTAAACTTATATTGTTTGTGGTACTATGTGTTATAAAATTTGTGGGTTTTTTCACAGTGTAAGCATCTCAGGCAAAGAAAACCAGCCTCTGTGAGTTTACCAAATAAGAACTTCCAATCAATGCAAATTAAATTATAGTTCTTTTTAATTTAAAAGTATCTGGGTTAGTTGCATCCATGACTAACAAAAGGAGAGGGAGGAGGGATGCTTTGTCTCAGAACAGTAGGGAAATCGGTTCCTTGGGCATTACATCTGAGTCAGTCAACACAAATTAACTAATCAAATGTACTGGATATCTCTTGATTAGATGAACTCAAACTTTATATTAAATTTCAAATTATGAATTGTTGTTTCTCCCTCTTCTATTGGTTATTTTTTATTTACTTAGTACTCTGTTTAAAACAAAGGTGAGCACTATGTCTCAAGAGGGAAAACCTGGCACATAAAATGCCAGGCAAGAGTTAGATAAAAACTTGGTTTTCATTAAATATTCCTAAAAAGGGGGGAAATTCTTTTGCCTCAACAGAGTGAGGCAAGAAATGTGAAATAAGGATGGACCTTAATGGTGAACTGCTCTCAGATTTCTTTCATAGAATCACAGAATGTGCTGCGTTGGAAGGGACCCACAAGGATCATCAAGTCCAGCTCCTGGCTCTTCACAGGACATCAATTGTCACACCCTGTGCCTGAGAGCACTGTACAAACACTTCTTGAACTCTGTCAGGCTTGGTGCTGTGACACTTCCCTGGGGAGCCTGTTCAACCTGCCCAACCACTCTGGGTGAAGAACCTATTCCTGACATCAAACCTAAACCTCCCCTGACACAGCTTCAGGCTGTTTCCTCGAGTCCTGTCACTGGAGAGAATAGTTCAATGCCTATCCTTCCACTTCCCCTTGTGAGGATATGGAAGCCCACCCTGAGGTCTCTCCTCAGTCTCCTTCAGGCTGGACAGACCAAGTGACCTCAGCCACTCCTCACACATCTTCCCCTCAAGGCCCTTCACCATCCTCGTGCCCTCCTTTGGACGCTCTCTAATGGCTTCATGTCTTTTTTATATTGTGGTGCCCACAACTCAAGATACACTAATGCATTGTAGGAGCCACATTAAAAAGTCAGAATATAACTTTTTAAGTAACTGGAGGATGAGAAAGTATTTTTTTGACGTAGGAGATTTTAAACATTTTTAGGCCATATCTGTAAATATACAGATCATAATGCAACACTTAAGGAAAATGCTGCATTACCCATCAGCTACTTAAGCATGTTGTGAAGTATTTTTCAATAGTTTTGTATAAGAGATCCAGAAATTAGTTTCTCAATAGCCCAAAGATTTAGCCACTGTGATTTTAGTTAAGAAGTGATATAGATTGCAAATATGAGATCTATCAGAAACCAGACAGGCAATTGGTTTTTTTTAATCTCTACCTATGCCCAAGGATTTCTGCATCATTATCCTCTTCATCCCTCAGGTAATGTATTCTTTGAAACGTGTTTTTTAAAAAGTTTTTCTTAAAAACTGATAAAACTGGTTGAGCACAAGCATATTTCCATAATACTATATTCTGCTACAGATATAATTTAAAATTATTTGTTGACAATGTTATAGTTAACAAGTAAAGAAGTACCTCACTGCATTTTCCCTAGATTAATTTTAGACATTAAACATTTTTTTTTCAAAGAACAGATATTTTAGATGCATTTGAAAACACAGCTAAGAAGTTTCACTGAAAGAGTGTAGGGCAAAAGATGTTGACACCTGAATCTCCTTATGAGAAAACAAAAGGAATAAGTTAAGTGATTACTTACAAAATTCAAAATTGTACTTATATTAAAGTCAACACTGATTCAACACCACTTTTGATAATTGTGTACATAGAAACTTCAAAACTTAAAACTCAGTAGAGGATTACTATAAAAGCTCTCTTCCAGTCATAGCTCTCACCAAAAAGGAACCAAAAACCCCTCAAACTCTACAGAAATTATAAAGTTGTTTTTCTTCAGGGCTTAAAAATCTAAGGACCGCAAGGCCTGTGAAAATCTGGGAGAGAGATGGGAGTTGAGTGAGTGGCTGTGTAGTTTAATTTCTCTCTGGGCTTAAACCACAAGAAGCTGTTTTTAAAAATACAGTATTAAAACAAAATTAAAGAAACAAAAATCAACCCATCAAACAAACAACTAATACCAGAACTCCTGTCATTCATTTCTGCTAAGGAAAGAAATTATATTGTCTTCAAAATCCAGTCTAGATAAGGTGTTCATGTGATGAGAATGTAATTGTGATATTGCTAAAAAATACTCTCTGAATCAGAAATGTCCAGAAAACAAATCAATTTCACTGCAGTTTTCAGTGTTCTTGTTAAAAACAAACCTTTCCAGTCCTTCTGTGTCCAGTGTGGATTAAGTTTTTTGTTTTTTTTTTTTTTTTTGTTTTGGTTTTTGTTTGATTGTTTGTTTGTGGGGGTTTTTGTTTGTTTGTTTGTTTTGTTTTGTTTTGTTTTTGTTAATCCCAGTCACTCACAAAGAAAGGCTCTGGTCTCATCCAGCAGTTTGTGATTGACATCCATTTTTACCCTTTGAGGATGCTCTTTGTCACTCTGTGCAATGGTGGGTCATCTACTGCCTAAATCCAGGCCAAATGTCTGGGTAATGTAACACATAGCAGCACCTGAAATTTTCTTGGTCTGTTCTTAGAATTTCCAGCATCCTCTTTTGTTGAAAATAATATGACCCTTTCTCGAAGTTATCTTATGCAGTTCTTGGAGCAAAATGAACTTTAAATATGGTGTTCCTAGCAACCTTGATAAAATGCTTATGAACTGGTTGAGGACAAAAATTTAAGAAGTTTTAAGTTCTCTTAATTTCTGTCATCAAGATAAAACACAGTCTGAGGAATCAGAAGATGGAGAAATAAAGACTCATAGAACAGAAACCTCTTGAGACAAATGTGTTTATAGCTTTTTTTCTGCCACTTGCCCATTGGAAACTTCTTCCTAGATGGTATTTCAATCAATTCAGTGTTGAAATACTAAAACTTAGGCCTTACAGATTACAAGACATTTGGCTGGTATAATTTGATTTTATGAAGATTTTATAGATCCACGAAATACTAACTTTGTGGACAGAGAAGGAGTAGAAGAAACTATGTATGGTCATAAGAGGAGAATTTTTTATCAGCTTTTAACTATATAATGTGCTTGCATGTCTGATACATCTGGAACCAGTCCTGAGTGATAATTTCATTGCTGTTCTCAAGATAGCAATTAATTACAGCAGACTGACAATCCTGAAAATAATGCACACAGTATGCTTGATATTTAGGCAGAAATTCCACCTCATGTCTATGTACAAATATAATGAAGACCCCATTGCTGTTTAAAGAAACTTATTTTCTAGATAGTACATATAATATTTCAATGAAGCAAGGTAAAAAAAAAAACAACAAAAAAAAACCCAAAAAAAACCAACAACAACAACAAAAAAAAACAACCTATGTCTGAATACTGCTTAAAAATAAAGACTTGTAGTATTTAGTGGTCACACATTTTTTGTCTGATTCAATGTTCTGTCTTTCGCTGTGTATTACTACAATGAGTTAATGATTTTTGTCTTAGGTATAATCTTCCTAAGTGGCGCAGACCATAGCATCAGAATGGAAGGAGTGTGAAACTGCTTAAAGAAGTGTGTCACATCAGCTAATTTGATGGTGTAAAACAAGAAGTAAGGTTTGCTGTGTGCTGGACTGGCTTTAAAAAGTGTACATTTTAAGATTAGCTTCTTAGGTTCAAATCTTAATATCTTTGAATGACTTGATATTCAAGACAGATGTTCAAGCAGTGATTTGCATTGATTTGGAAAAGAGAAGTATTAATTTGTGTGAAAGCTGCTTTTCATTCAACTGCTGTATAATTAAGCATATCTATGCATACATTATCCGTAAAGAAACTTCATTTCAATTTTTTTTTGTATAGATGATTTTTTTAGATGTATAAAATTCATATATGTGCATACAGGTGTGCAAATTTATATGCATATAACATCTAGAAATTTTTAAATACAAAAACCAAGTATGGATTTAGGAGACCAATTTGAGCTTTTAAAATTATGGTCTGTGCTTTCAAGATTAAAATTAACTCTGATGTAGGCAGGTAAAGGAAGGGATATCTGTAATATGTTATTTTTGCATTGAAGTGAGCAAAGAGAGAGTGTTTATATGAAGATCCTTGTAAAGCAATTCATATCCCTGTGCTATAAGGGTATCTCTGGCATCCATTCTATACATCTGAGGTCTAGAATACCTTTATTGCACTGTGATGGAGGCATAGAAAAATAGTGAAAGGTATCTATTTTAAAAAGTTTGAAAAATGGACAATAAATAACAGATTTTTACTCCCACTTTCATTGGTCAAAATAAAAAGGAGTAATTTATGCCTTACTCCCCTGTTGAGCTCTTTCTGCTGCACTTCATCCATCCCAAATCAGTCTTTACTCATACAAAGAGACTGTAAGTTAATTTGAGAAAAATGATACCTTCATCAGACTGATTGTATGTTCATCCTTGTTTAATTCCTTATTTCATGTTTATGTGAGGGTGAGAAAAAACATGTAGATATTAATTGTTTAGCAGAAGTACATTTCCCCCCAAATAATTCAATATAATTCTGATTAACCCAATATCCTGAGGAACTCAACATTATAAGTGTCTTGTGTGTTTGAAGATAGGGAGGATGGTGGATTGTTTAAAGGGGGAAAAAAACCCCTAGATTAAACAGTAACACATTAATCATGATAGACACTTACAGAATGTGTTCATAAGAGATACACTTGATTTTGCTGAAAGTGAGATCTTATTGCTCGCATCACTGTCATTACAAAGCGAATTCAACTCATTCTTCTAGAATGAAGCACCACTTGCTAAAACAATTATTAGTAAGGAATAGCATTAAGATACAATTCTTCTTCAGGGCTTGCTTCAAAGAGATTAAATGAGAAAGATTTACATTACATGCATAGGGAGAAAGGATGTGAAACAATGCCATCACATAAAGAATGTTTTTTTTCTTCTATCTGATGAATAAGTGTGTAAATTAAATAGAGCAATTAAGAGGAATAATTATGCCAAATATGTCTTATAGATCAACAGTTCCAAATGAGTAAGAAGAAACCTGGTTTTAGGAAAGATATACCTGGTCTGTATCTACACTGAAGGATTAGGTAATTCTTTATGGGAACACTATACATTAGTTACAGCCAGGTGATGGTTCACAGGTAGCCTGGTAGAGAAGGCAACAAAACCTACTGTGGTTGCAGAGCAATCCAGAAAAGAAAGTGAATTACCCTTGTGGGCCCAAAAGCTCACTTTTGGCACAATGCTCTTTTGTCAGTGAGGAACTATGTAAGAGAACAGATGAGTCTTAGTCTGTCTTCACCTGCCGAGTTTGGTGGGTCAGTGAATAAATGGAAAGGCAGAATGGAAGATTAATTATGAATTATGGCACTACACTGCTCTTAGCCTTCTGCTCCCCTTTTGTTTGGGCAATAAAATTGCCCCCTAAACCAGAACTAAAATGTGATAAAAAGCAGAAAAAAAGGGGACATCTCCTCTCACTTCGCACCCCCACTTTCTTGCATGGGTGTGTTTCCTTTTTTTTCTTTAAAGAAGCTATGATTTTTCATTTCTTTTTGAGTTAAGAAAAAGTCCTGTCTCAAGACTCATAACCTTTAGTTTCACTTTCTAAGTGAATTGATTTCTAATTGATTTGTCCTTCCTAGGTGGGAATCTCCTGCCATTATGCACTACCCCATGAATGGGTGGAAGTAATCTAAAAGTGGAAGTCTCAAAGTTTCTCATGGTAATGAGAAAAAGAAAGGAAGTGAAAGAATAATTTTACCTAGTTTTTAATTATTCAAATAACTTGAAACTAGGAATTTTTTCTTACTTTTTTTTTTCCTAGTTTTTATAATACCTCCATATTAAAAACAAAGGACCATTTAACTACTATTAAATAGAATTTAAAGTACATTTTCCAAGATACAAAGATAATTTTGAAGAAGTAGACCTGGTCTCTAAATCAAGCACAGGAAAATTCTTGTAGTCTTGTGCTGTTTGTGAACCTCTTTGACTATTGGTCTGCTCTACAACCCATTGGAAAAGCAAAGTGTGTGAAAAAGTATGGTGAACTGCCCAGAACAGCTGTCAAAACAAAAGTCTAGCAATATGTATGAAGCAGAATATACTCCAGTGTTACTCCTTTCCATTACTAGGAAAACAAAGGAAAAAGTCAACTCTCACATCTACATATTTCTTTTGTTTTTTTTACTCTTCATGACATGTATTTGAGAAGTTTCCTGCTCTTTCTTATTCCCCATTTTCTTACATACAGGTATCATGGAAAGGCTTGAACTTTAAGAATACTACAAATTTTAGGCAAATATATTTTGCCTAAAGAAAGATTTTGCAAGCTTGTCTAGGAAGTTAAATTAATTTTTTTGAAGGTCAGCTCTGAATTTATGGTGCTACTTTCAGACTTTCTTAATGCTGTAGTTACAGTTGCATAAACAGACTAATATATAATGGAATTTCAGGAAGGGACACTCTCTCTTATCTTGTATACTGATTTAGGAGATATCTTAAAAGTCCTAGCTATAGATATTGCTGTTGAAATACTGTTTTGAGAAGGCAAAGGTCAACCTGAAATTGAAAAGAAGGAAATATTAAGTCAAATTAAATGGATAGGATATTCTGCTGAAGTGGACAAACAAATCCACAAGACGTTTAATGTATTATAGAGCCTACAACATAGAAAGGAAGTTCACAAATTAGAAATCCTTTGGAAGAGAGAGGGGGAGAAAGCCATCAGAATGATCAGACAATGAGAAATTCTGATGGCAAAAGGTTGAAGAGTTTAATTATTTTTGCTTCATCTGTCCACAGTTACTTTGGAAAATTATCTATTAATAGCAGATTAACATGAGCATGAGGCAAAAGACTTTTGAGTACAGATAGATGGTTATTCTGAAGAAAAAAGTCATAGCAAAATCAAGTGGCTGACAACCAACAGTTCTCTGGTTAAACTGGAAGTATTATTAAAGTGTTTTTCCAGTGATGGTAATACAAAACAAAGTGAATTCCCCAGTAAGCAGAATCCTAATCTGGAAAGTTTGTCTTTCTAGAGGTTGTAAATTAAATCAAAAATTTGATGCAATGTTTATTTTACATGCACTATGAAGAAGCTCAGTATTTATTTTAATAGTCCCTATAAGGCCTAGAAAATACAAATCTTTATATGAAGTATAATACCATAATTCTGTGTCTATCTACAGTTCATACAATGTATGGAGATAAATTATATTAATAAAGGTCAATTAAGAAGATAAAATTAAGAACAAGTAGACCAACTCCAAAGCCCAATATATTAATCAACAACATGATAATATCTGAATTCATCTGTATATGATGCTACAATCATAAGTTGAAAAAATATTGTAACACTCCTGGGACTTATCACGGCTGGATAACATCTACAGTACTGTGGAAAAACAGATTTAAGTAGGGATTTTGAACTAATGCTGAACCTTGGGAACTGGGGACATGAACAAGCAATGAAAGCAGGAAAAAAGGATACCTTGGGAAAGAAAAATTTAACAAAAGATGATAAAATTCTAGAAAAGTGTCCAGCCTTCATATTACAAGGCAGGAGTAGAAGAAATTAGCATATTGTTTATTTGTGCACTTGACACCTAAGAAGGAAGCTGATAGTGGATGTATTACCCAGCAAAATATTTTCTATTGACTTCTCTTTCTTATCGTTGTTTAAGATGATGGATTCAACACACTGTATTTAGTTAAGCAATTTGATGATACTTCTGAAAATAGGGAGCCCGGTTGTGATAACCTGCACAAGCTCTCAGGATGAAGGTGACATTTTTATATTACATATTTATGTAACCCTTATCAGGTGGAAAGAAGAAAACCAGGAAACTACTGATAATTTTAAACACATCTGCATAACTAAGAAGATTTGCAATCTAAAGTGTCATATTTTCTTTCTAAAAATTTTCTTGTGAGTATTACTACATTGAAAATTGAATTTTCACTTTATGCAGAGTTAATTTGCTATGATTTATGGTGTTCTCATTGACATAATCTGCTTTAAGTGTTAATTTTTACCCAATCTGAGATATTTTGATATTGGTTACTTACAACTAGAATAACTGGAATATAAAATGGAAAAGCCTTTCTCTATTTGGTACTGTTTCCTACTTTTTGGTATGTTTTGATGCTTGACTGAGTGCTTCCATTATATTTAGCATTTAAACTGTGTAGACTGGAAGTACTTCTCAGTGCCAGAAATTAGCATGTTATGGAAAACAAGAGAGCAGGAAAAAAGGAAAACCAAAAAACCATGTCCTGTGTGGCTGACAGTGTTTTCTATTCAAGGCCATGTCTGAATCATAATTCATAGCATGTGAAATTTTGGGTGCTTCTTATCTTAATAAACATTCAGAGACTTACATGTATGGCAGTATATCTTTTTCTTCTAATAAAATGTGGTGCAGCCCCATTTTTAGTCTTAGTGGGCCATAGAATATTAGATTTTATAGAGGAATATCAACCTTGTATAGTAGATATCAATACTGTCTGTTGAATGCAACTTTAGATAAGTAACCTTGGCCTCAGATTAATGTGCGTTTGTAGGAGGAACTGGCAATACTGTGGAGTTATTTAAAAGCACTGAATATCAACATTTTAATAAGGTCTCTGTTCACTGATGATTAAAAACTCAAGGTGAAATTGCAACTATTTTGAAAATATGGATTGAGCCACACAAAGGAAGAATGGGAAAAAAGGCTTTAAAAGACACATAGCTCTTCGTTTCAAAATGCCTTCCATGACCCAAATGTTTTTCACTTCCCATGGGAGAGGTGACTCTCTAAAGCCCATGGAAGTCTGCAGCTCTTTAATTAATATTTCACATTAGGAAATTTGGAACTTATGGCTAAGATTTCCTCCTGAAATTATTTACCTTGACGGAAATTTATGTTGAATCCTTTTCTACAGATTCAGTTGGTTTGATTGTTCAAGTTCAGGGTTTTATTCAGTCAAAAGGAACTAGAATTAAGATTGCTCATATTCTTAAAAAAAAAAATGCAGGAGGAACTGAATGCTACTATCTCATTGATTTTCACAGCAGTCAGCCCCATTTCTCTTTGTAGATTTTTATCACTGAAATTTCAATAGTCAAATGCTATGTTGAAAATTCAGAAAGAATCAAAAGGCTATCAAGTGTTTCTCTATCTGAAGGTCAGACTTGTGGTTCTGCTTCATTTCATTTTGGTTTAGAGATTTTGTAGCTCAGTAAAAACTTCTTACAGAAATGCAAAAAGACAAAATGCAAATTCATTGCTTGATGATGAAGGATGAACAAGTAAGTTCTTAATTTTTTAATCATCCATATTAATAGTCTTCATTTGGCATGCACATAATGGCATTTATCAAAGCATGTGAAAATACTTGACAGATCCTTTATTGAGCCTCTCAACACTTCATAGGATTAAATCTGTCTTCCAGATAAATTTACTAGTACTAATAATAATGTGATAAATACTTCTTTTTACTTCTTTCTAAGCAATAATCAAGATTCTGTATTCAATCTGAAAAGAATAAATTGCTTCTGGTGGTCCCTGTTTAAAGACATCTGTAGTGAAATGTGGAGATACAGTTAGTAGATAAGATCTGAGTCGATGACATTTTTTGTACAACAAATGAAAATTAATTCACTTTGTGACCTATTTAGAGAGCTCACTGTGTGGAAGGATCGAAGGTTAGGGAGTTGGGATTGTAAGCAGTAGGGGTGGGAACAACAGTGAATCAGATTGTCAGCTCATGTAGAGAAATTCTTTTGTCCTGGAAAACAGAATATTCCAATGGAATAGCTAAATATACTAGGGAATAAATTAAGGGGACTAGACTAAAGGGGACTAAACTAAACTAAGGGGAAAGTTGAAAAATAATTATTGCGAAAAGGATTCTTATGGCGACATCTTGAGAAATTTGATTTCATCTTTTTGGTTCAGGGCTCCTTGATAAAAAGCCTTGCCCATTCCTATGCCCTGTAGACTACTTGGTGTTTTATTGCTGTTAATGTGACCATAACAATAAGCTTTTCATAGGCTGAAACCGTTTAATCCTTTTTTTAGCAGGTCATTGAGCAGGGGTGACTGAGGAACAGGTTTGAAACACTCTTCTGAGTTGTAATCTCTGTGAATATACTGTGTGTCAGTAAGTCAATCCTTTAATGCTAGCCAGAATACTAAAGCAAATTCTCAGAGAGGTGAAATAGTTTGCTTACTTGAGGTAGAATAGAGTCAGGGTTAAGACAACAGAAGGAAAAGACCCAGAATCCTGCACTGACTGCAGATCACAGAATTAGAGTGGTGGATGGGGCTTTGGAGAAATTGTGGACAGCATTCAAAGAGCAGATCGTGTTTTAAGGAATGAGAATGTATTGGCTGTGTGTAGCCAGGTTTTGGAAGCAGGGTAGCTACAGGGGTGGCTTATGTGAGGAGCTGCCAGAAGCTTCTCCTATGTCTGATGGAGCCAGTGCCAGCCTGCTCTAGGATAGACCTGCGCCTGGAAAAGGCTGAGCCCATCAGCCATGGATGGGGGAAGATGTTTTTGATGCCTTGAGAGGCTGCCTAGAGCAGAGGCTGGACAGTGTTAAAGGAATAAAGCAGGTATTTATTAAAAGGCCTTCAAAGGATACACCTTGGGCAGTACAAGAGCCTGGCCATGGCTACACCCAAGATGGACTCTGAGTCACGAGTTTTCACACTTCTATAAGTTTTGGTCCATTTACATATTGGGGTTAATTGTCTAATTACAGCTCCAGGTTATGAAGTCCCATCCTCCCAGTTTGCTTTCCTCAGTTCGCTGATGTTTACACTTTTTGGGCCCGAAGCTGCAAAGGTGTCCTTGGTTCTTGGGCTGGAAAACGATTGTTTTGTCTAACTTAACAGTAAACTAACTTAGCAGTTTAACACTAACACTTTATATGAAGTTCAGAGTTATACACTAATGCCGTACAGAATCTGGAAAATATGAAAGCTAAAACTTAAGGCATCATTCTAATGTATATATATATATTAATTTTCTAATTATCCTACTGGGATTTTATTGTTAATGAATGAATCTAATTTCCCCAAGTGGTGTGTATTTCACCCTTGACATCAATTGGTGAGGGATCTCTCCCTGCCCTTATTTCAACCCTTCTGTTGTATTTTATCTCCCCTGTTCAGTTGAGGAGAAAAGTGATAAAGAAGCTTTGGTGGGCACTTGGCATCCAGCCAAACTCAGAACACAACAGGAATGCTTTTAATTGCTTTGATATTTATTTTTAGCATATTAGATATGAAAAAGTTCTTGAAATTGTGGAGGCTAGTTGCTTATCTCAGGAGGCAACTTAGGTGCTCAGTGATGTAATGCTCACTGCATGCTTAAGGGGGAGCAGATTGAGCATGTGGAAGCTGAAAGTCTATTGACAAGAAATAATTGTCGAATGATGCAGGGCACTGTTTCAGGAAATGAAAAAGAAGCAAGAACAGCAGTATGGGATAATTCACTTAAAATATTTCAGCACTGTCTTGACAATTTAAACTAGGGTAGCACCCTCTCACAACTACTGCACACAAGTGTTCTCTTTCTAATACCCATCAGCACAATATTCTCTTGTTAAAACTGTGGTCTTTTAGAGGAATTGGCATGGAAAGTGAAGAGGAAGTGGTGGTTACAGGAAAAGGTTTAAGAGACCAAGAGAAGCACTAAGGTCTCTTTCAGAATCTGAAAAGGAGACCCTAGGAGTCATGTAAAAGTGGACACAAATTAAATATGTCTGAAAATTAAGGCTAGCATAACTATGTGAGGATAACCAGAAGTCTAGAAAACAATACAAAAGAAAATGAGCAAATAACTTAAAAACAACATGAGAGCTCACTAGATACATGAGAAATTAAAGGAAGACCAAAGAGACATATTTTTACTGCTTAATATGAACTGATATAGATAACAAGAGAAACAGGAGCAATGAAAGGCAGGTTGAATGCAAGTTCCTTAATTCAGCTTAGAGTATTTAAAAAAGTAGCCTAATGTTGGATCTCAGGAGTCTGGAGTTTTTGAGCTTTCTGTGCTTCCAGGCACAGGCTCCCTGGAAAACACTGCTCTGGACCTGAAACCTTGGAGAAAGCTTGTAAATATGAATAGTGAGTTAGAAATCACAAATGTGTAGTGGGTTAGATGTGTGTATTTTCACTGGGTGATGGGTTTTAAATTTGAGGTTTTTGTAGTATAGTGGTGGTTATGGGACAAGATGGAGAATTTTGGGTGATGTCTTTTTCTTTGCTCATCTTCTTCTTCCTTCTTCACGGAACTTAGGTAGTAACCTTTGGTTGGTCAGTCAAATTGTCACTCTAAGGGTCATGGGAATCTACTATTGGGTCAAAAGGATAAATAATGTAGGTGTTAAACTTCTATTAGTTTGTTTAGCTTTAAAAGGCCTTGAAGCAGGCTCAGCTGTAGCCATTTTCCCACTTCTAGGAAGGAGCTAGAGGTGCTGTCATACTTTCTGTAATTTTTGATAAGGTACAATAAACATCCAAGCCCGAACACGAGAATCATCTCAATTGCCTTTCTAATAATCCTGGCTCCAAACAAAAACAGACGAGACTGATGACAAACCACTGATTAGTGGTGCAAAGCTCAGCACACGCTCCTACAGCCTAAGATTTTGTTATGAGATGCATAATTCAGCTATATCTGGCAGAAGTGATAGATTAATATATCGGCAGTATTACTGCAATATTTTCATTCTTTGTAAAAATTTGGATGAAGATTGTCTTTTGAGCACCTCAGTTTTAAGAAAGTGAAGGACAAACAAGATAACCGTACTGCCTATGCTTATGTATTCTTACTTTTCTCCTGGAATTCTTTAATTCTCTCTCCACATTAGATTACACCTGGGCATTGCTGAGATTCGTTCACAGAATAAATATTTTCCTTCTTGTACCCAAAGTGGGCACTACTGGTGTTGGAAGCAGCTGTCTAGCACATATCAAAACTGTCTGCAGGCTCAGGAAGCTTTAGCTGTTTGGGGAATTTAGAAGACTTTAAAGGAGAAAGAAGGGATAGACGAGTCTTCTCATACTCAAATGCTTACTTCTGGCTCCAAGAGATTTAGGGTATGACAAAACAGGTTTGATTTGTAGGCAAGATGATTTACATTATATGTCAGGGAAAACCTTTCTCGTGAAAAGGAGTAATTAAGCAGGAGGAAATAGCTTCCCTTGGGAAGTTATGAAATCTTGTCTTTAATAAAGTCTTTTTGAGACAAACATCTGTCGAACATCTGTCAGAGGTAGTCTGAACCTGTCTAACCACACTTCAGTGGACAACAGACTGTCTCAGTTTTCAAATCAGTTCCAGCCCTACTCCTGTGATTCTGTGACATCATGGAGGATTTTTCTCCCTGACTGCACAAAAGTATCAGAGAGCCCCAAGCTGTAATTAAAACATCTGCTGAACAAAGAGGGGTTGTAAATCTCAACTCATAGGAGGCACACAATTAATGCTATCAAAGTGCCAGTCACTTTCCACTTCAAACATCTCCTGAGAAGAGTTTGTTGTACAGCATCTTAGCCATCAATAATTAATTTCTAACAATATTTTATTGGTTTAATATTTGCCCACTAATATAATGATCACATCTTGCCCTTTGGTAAATAAATCATATTTTAAAAATCCAGTTATTCTCAAATAATTGTGTCATTCTGACCCAGTTATTTTGATTTCTTACTGATTTACTTAGTAGTTATACAAATGGGATTTTCATACAAATGTAATCCCTTTCTATCGCAATGCAAAAAATTGATTTTTATACTCAGTTATATTTGCCTAGTTTAGTGTCTGATAGTTATGTGCCCACCATCCTCTGAATTTGCTGTTATTTCATTGCTTTTAGTTTTCTCTCTCCTCTGTATGCAAAGGTAAAATCTCTGATGCCTCCTGAATGAGGCACTGCAGAATTCATTTCTTCTTGCTTCACAGACTGCTCATGTTTTCTTTGATCAGAACAGTGAAATGGTCTATACTTTTATTAAACATACAAAAGTAATATTTTAAAATGGCACAGTGTCAGTCCCACAATTTACATGAGTAACTTTCAATAAAACATTATAAAAATAATCAGTAAAGTGATCATCTATCATTTATACTTTGCTGTAGAGTGTGATGTTTCTGTGAAAACATAATCTTAAAAGTTATGTTTCCCCATTTGCCTCTTTCAGGAAGGCATTCAATTCTAAGAGAAAAATGACATGATTTTCAGTATGTTTGATCATTCACATTATTCAATTCACGAATGTTCTACTTTGACAGTGGAAAGTTAAGCATTGAGAGGAAAGAAAGAAAAAGGGAAAGACAAAGACGAAAAGCAAATGGAAGGAATGAGGAAGGAAGAGGAAGAAGAAAGAAGGAAGAGAAAGAAAGAG
>VWZS01005682.1:154180-185824 GCA_013397075.1 Rhabdornis inornatus | reverse complement strand
ACGGCCGGGAGAGAAAGGGAGGGCTGGGACACGGCCTGGGGGAAGGGGAGGGCCAGGGCGAGAAGGGGAGGGCCCGGAGGCGGCCGGGGGAGCAGGGGAGGGCCAGGGCGAGCAGAGGCGGGCCCGGAGGCGGCCGGGGAAGCAGGGGAGGGCCCGGAGACGGCTCCCCACCCCTCTCGGCGGCGATTTCAAGCGGCGGCGCTGCGGCAGGGCTAAGATGGCGGAGCGCGGGGCAGGATGAGCGGCGGCCGGCAGCAAACCTTGCCTCAGGTCTGGCGGGGGGCCCGCGGCGGGGGNCAGCAAACCTTGCCTCAGGTCGGGCGGGCGCCCGGCGGCGGGGCCGAGCGCAGGGACACGGGCCGGGACAGCGATGATGACCTGCTGCTGGCAGCCGCGGCCGCGGCAGACCCCGGCCCGGTGCAGGGCTTCAGCGAGGCGGCGGGATCCATCTGGATCTACCCCACCAACCTGCCCGTGCGCCCGTACCAGGAGCGCATGGCCGGCGCCGCGCTGCTGGCCAACACCCTGGTGTGCTTGCCCACGGGGCTGGGCAAGACTTTCGTGGCCGCCGTGGTCATGTACAACTTCTACCGCTGGTTCCCCTCGGGGAAGGTGCTGTTCCTCGCCCCCACCAAGCCGCTGGTGGCCCAGCAGATGGAGGCGTGCGGCCGCGTCATGGGCATCCCGTGCCGGGACATGGCGGAGATGACAGGTACGGCTGCAGCCGCACGCTGCCAGGTGTGAAAGCCGCAGTGCAGGGGGGAAATAAAACTTAAGAGGTGTTTGAAGGGCTAAGTGTTGATTTCGGTGTAGTTAAAACCCCAGGTCACCTGTGTAAAGGGTGAAGCGCTGGGGTGCAGCCCTGTGGGTCACAGCACCTCTGCACACACAGAACGCTCTGTGTGATACTTAAGCCAAATAATAATGGCTTTTTAATCCATTTTATAGCTGTTTCCCCTTCTCTTTCCCTTCTCTTTGTCGCTTTCCTCGTCGCTTTCCTCGTCGCTTTCCTCGTCGCTTTCCTTGTCACTTTCCCTGTCGCTTTCCCGTTTTTATGAAGTTTTCGCAGCCCCCCTGAGCTGCAGTTCATTCCTCACTGAGCCACCATCCTAATGACTGAACCCGTAACCTGTTTTTAGGCCCAGACCTTTCCTACAAGGATTTTAAATGATGTTTAAGGCAGCTGCGAGGCATCTTGAACTTCCCAGCCTTGATTTCCATGGTTCTGGATTTAATTTTTTAATGCAGAAAACTCTTCCTATGTATTTAGGAACTCTTCCTATCGCTGTATTTAGTGAGGATGGGGAGTTCCTGGGGAGGTGCCCAGAGCAGCTGTGGCTGTCCCTGGATCCCAGGGCCAGGTTGGACATTGGGCTTGGAGCAGCCTGGGACAGTGGGAGGTGTCCCTGCCATGGCAGGGGTGGCACTGGCTGGGATTTAAGGTCTTTTCCAACCCAAACCATTCCATGATTTTGTGTCTGTTGCTCTCAGGTCATGGGCCATACCTTGCTCTCAGCAGAACAGTTCCCTCATGTTGTTTCTCTGATTTCCAGGAGGAACCCAGGCTCTGGGCCGCCGGGAGCTCTGGAATACCAAGAGAGTGTTTTTCCTCACACCTCAGATCATGGTCAATGACCTCTCTCGTGGGACCTGTCCTGCTGTGGAGATCAAATGTCTGGTTATTGATGAAGCCCACAAAGCCCTTGGCAATCATGCCTACTGCCAGGTAGGGCTGGAGCCACCCCACTCTTCTCTGCCAGTTACAAAAACCTTCCCCAGAATTGCTGACAGGATCCATAAAGTGTCACTGTCATTGCTGTGGGGAGATTGTCCTCCAAGTCCCTAACTTTGTTTGAAAGAGATCCAACACTCCTGTGTGTTGTCATTGCCTTGTTTATTGGTAATACATTTAAGGTATTTTTTCAATGCCTCTATTAAACTGTAATTTTGATTTAAAAATATTTTTGGTTGGGTAATGTTTAAAAAACATGTTTTTATAACATTGTGTTATGTATGTATCTTATATATTATATATGGTAATACATTATTACAACCATAATGTTTTTAAAAGGTTCTTTAGCAGAGACCAGTCAGTTCAAGATTTCTTCTTACATTTGGGATTTGGGTTGATCAGCCAAGAGTTTGTTGCATTATCATGAGTTGATCTCCTGAGAGCAATAGGTGACCTAAGAAGTTACCTTGATATACTGGAGAAATCTGCTGGATATTTGTGGAGTTCAGATTACATAGGATTAATCATCCCTGAATTATAATTTTAAAGTTTTTCTTCAGACTCACTTTTTGGCAGCTCACCTGAGTTAGTGGTCTGTCAATACTTTGATTGAATCAAGTGAGAAATCATTTCACAGTTTTCTCAGGTTGTTCTTGGTACATTTCCAGGATACCTCATCCCTGACAATGCCCAAGGCCAGGTTGGACATTGGGCTTGGAGCAGCCTGGGACAGTGGGAGGTGTCCCTGTCATGGCAGGGGTGGCACTGGGTGGAATTTAAGGTCCCTTCCAACTCCAGCCATTCTGTGATTCAGTATTTTTAGAGTGTTTTGTTAAGCCTTTCCTACTTAGTGGGTATTTTCATGGATGTAGTTTGTACAGGCAAATAATCTCCTTTTAGGGTATTAATGAAGCTTTCCTTTTTTTAGGTTGTGAGGGAACTGAGCAAATACACAAATCAATTCCGGGTCCTGGCCCTGAGTGCCACCCCAGGCAGTGACACCAAGGTGAGCCAAAGCTCCTTGTCTGATTTAAATTATCAAGGTTGAATGCAAGCTCTGCTCTTTTGCCTGAAGCCTCTGCAGGGTCCTGAGGAATTCCACATCAAGACTGATAATGTATTACTTGATAAAGTTTGGCGTCTCTCATGCTATAAACCATGTATTATTTATTTATGAGGGTGGGCAGGCCCTGGCACAGGGTGCCCAGAGCAGCTGTGGCTGCCCCTGGATCCCTGGCAGTGCCCAAGGCCAGCTTGGACATTGGGCTTGGAGCAGCCTGGGACAGTGGGAGGTGTCCCTGCCATGGCAGGGGTGGAATGGGATGGGATTTAAGGTCCCTTCCCAGCCAGTCTAGGATTCTATTTCCAGACCTTCCTTTCATTTTTCATCACAGGTAGTGGGTGCCTTTTTTTTCCAATTTTGTCTAACCCCTGCTAAAATATGTGAATGGTTACTTTGTTTTTGTGGCTTCTCTACCAGGCTGTGCAACAAGTTATCTCCAACTTGCTGATTGCTCAGATAGAGATGTGTGCTGAAGATTCTCCAGAGATCCAGCCTTATTCTCACGAGAGACAAGTGGAAAAAATTGTAGTTCCACTTGGGGAAGAACTGGTAGAAATTCAGAACACTTACATCAAGGTGAGTGGCTGCAATTCCTCTTTGGTCAGTGGCCAGGGACAGTAAATGTTTTATCATCTCTGTCTAGACTTGCAGTGTTCCTGTGTAATTAACTTTGATTATAGGGTAAATTAAGCAAGGTGGTTTCAGCTCCAGCAGCTGCAGTTCCACTTTGCACCAATGACACCTCTTACCCTGCAGTGACTTGGAAAGCTCAGGTGGAAAACTTGCAATTGAATTTTCCTCAGCCTCTTTCAGGAATCTTTGTAAAATTTACACCAGACCTAAACTGAGGTTTCAGCATTTGGCTGAACTTAGTAATATCAAGATGTTGAGAAAGCTTGAAGGAATCTGTGTGTGGACTGAAACATTTTCTCTGATTAAGAATATTCTTTAGAGCTTGAAGTCATCTGAGAGTGTAACTAGTTCTCCTGGAGGTTTTCTAATTGATTTATTTACCCTATTAATTTATTTATTGGCCTATTTCTGTTATGATGATGATGATACCTTTAATGCCCAAATATAAGAGAGATTTTTAGGGGCTAGACCTGTTTGTCAGTCAGCTGTAACTTAGTGATCTGTGCCTTCCCAGTAAGACACTTGTAGGCAAATGATGTAACATAAAATACCACTCTGAAAAGTTTAAAATATCTGCTCTTTTTTTGTTTAGAGGCATAAAAAGTTAGGATTAAGTTATATATCAGACTGTTGGCCTCAGAGCATAGTTTTGGTTAAAGCTGGTTGATTTTGGTGTGAAGAGCACTGGAAGGCAGACTCCTGAGTGCATCAGCTGTTTTCAGTGACCTGAGAGTGTTTAAATGAGGAACTTCCACCGATAAAGAGAAACTTTGAAGTAGTTCTGCATCACTGCAGGTGCCTCTGAAGGCTCTGTCGAGTGCAGGGGTTTATTTTGGGATGTTTCAGCTGGGTTTAAGCTGCAATGAGCAGTTGGTTTGGCTCCACCAGCCTTGCCCTGTGGCTGCAGTGCTTCCTGTTTCCTTCCTCTGGTCTGGATTTGCATTTCAATTGCTGCTGCTTTACTGGAGAGCACAACTTCCAGTGCCACCCAGGGCTGCAGGGATGGTTTGCAGCCTGTGCTGAGGCCAAACCTCAGTTCTGGAGGCCTCAGCACTTGGGGAAGTGGCTCCTGCACCTCAGCTCCTGGGCCTTGAGGTGACCATTTCAAATCTGGGGCTTAAATGGCTTTTGTGAAATCCCCAGGCAGGAGAGCAAAAGCACCTGTGTGTGCTGCAAGAACGAGAGCCAAGTGTCCTGTGCACAATAAAACCATTCTCTTTAATTGTGACAAACAGTAAACAAGACAACAGTTCAGTGTGAAGAGGGACAGTGTCAGACAGCACAGCACAACAATGCCAGAGCAACTCTGGGGAGATCTTTACATACAGTAAGCAAGGCCCTGAGTATCACAATAGCTGGAATCAACTTTTTAGGCACTAACTCTGGTTTGGAAAATACACATTATGCAGGATAACACTTATCTGTTAAGGCTACATCATTTAATCTTCCAAAAATAGGGGTGAATGCTGATTTATTATCTCCTTTCATGAATGGAAAGCTGATAACTTCACATTAGAACTGAAAATCCATGCGTGGCTCCCAAAGCAGAGCCACAGATGGATAACAAAATACCTGTTCTAGGCAATCATGCCTGACATGGTGTTGTCAGATCTGAGTAACAGTGATGTTTGCTTGGCATTCAGTGGTGTAACAACTCAAACTGTATTTTGTGTCAGCTAAACACTGGAGCTGTTGGTCCCTGTGCTCATGAGGGCCAGTGACAGCTGTTGGTACCAAGCCATAAAGTGTATCTCCAAACTGGAGCTGAAACAGGGTTTTTTTTGGTTTTGTTTTTTTTTTTTTTTTCCTCAGCAGCAGAAGCCATCTAACTGAAGTCAAAATAAATAAATACTATCTTGGAATTCACAGTTTGCCAAAAGCAGCAGGGAATGCTGGGCTGCAGGTGGGATATCAGCACACTCAGGTAGATCTTGTGGTTCAGGGATGTTTCTAGAACATCAGCCACAGGGAGCTGAGCCACAGGAGGGGCTGCATATGGACAGGGACATCAGACACAGCAGATGCTTTTGCAGGAGAGGTTGAAAATGTAAATTATGTACAAACTGGTGCTGTGTGGTGAGAGGATTTCACTGCTTCCAGGAGCTAGCCAACATCTGTTGTGCCAAAGCATCATGAGAATTCCTCTAGCTGGCAAAAGCAATCAGATGGCAGAAGCTTCTTTAATTTGCCATCAAATCTTGTCAAAGGTGAAAATTGCTTTTATTGGCCCTTATAAAAATCTGGGGGAGGATATGAGAACAAAACCTTTTATTTAATGCCCCCCTGGGCCTTCTATTCAACTCAGTTTTAAAAATATTCATACCATTTTTCTTTATTTAAGAGCTTTTAGTTTAATACTGGCTGGCATTTTTAATTTTCCTTCTCTCAGGCTGTGACACTGCATTGCATTTTAGCTGGTTTGGGAATTTTCCCCCTCTCCATAAAGACTCTTTGTTTGTTTTTGTCAAAACTAAGGCTTTTGTGTCTCTCTTTTATTTTCTGTTTCCTTTTCCCCCTCTCCTTGCTGCTTCCCAAGGAATCTCCGTGCCCAGCAGGCACCAGAGGGCACCTTGGTCCTGCTTCAGCCAGGGCCACTCTGATCCTGCTGCTCAGGGAGAGGTTTTGGGTTGAGCACAGAGCCCTCCAGGAGGCTTCAGGTTCTTTCAGAAGTCCTCCACAAATCCATTTTTGGAGCTGTTTTTTCACCCTGCTGTGAGTTAGCAGCCACTGGCTCTGCTTGCTGGTCAGTGTGTTGGAATTAAAGAGCACAGAAGCTCTGTTGGGACACTAAATCCTGTAACCAATAAATAATGCTGGTGATTTACTCAGTGAATTTTATATAAAAAGACATTTACTTCTATTAAGAATAAACTCTACCATCATGTCAGTAGCGGGAGACATTAGGGAGGGATTTTGGAGAGCAAAATCGTTTGCTGCCCTGACTCTAAAGTGCAGTAGGTGCTCTTGGGCTCTGTGGAACAGTGGGAATGCTGCTCCCAGACCTTCTGGGGGGCTCTGGAATGTGGGGGCTCAGCCTCTGCAGTGAGCCAGGCTGGCAGCTGAGGGGTTATCACGGGGGTGAAGGGCAAAACAAACAACAAATTGATCCTAGGAAGGAAAAACTCTCACAGTGAGGGTGGTCAGGTGCTGGGGCAGGGCCCAGGGGGGCTGTGGCTCCCCATCCCTGGGATGCTGCCTGGAGCAGCAGCTCTGCCTGGCCCTGCTCTCCCAGCTGAGCTGTTCTCTGTGGATATTGGTGTCACTGATGCCATTAACAGCATGGGACTGCCAGGGCAGTGCCAGGAGTCCTGAACAGTTTACTCCAGCTGCAGTGTTTTAACACCCAGCAGAGCTGGGAGAATAAACTGTTCAGAAAACTGCAGTTCAAAATTAGCAGTGTCTCCTTAGGAATGCCAGAGCCAGCCATGGGATTCCTGGGGAGTGTGATGAGGGGAACCTGTAATTTTGCTGTCAACACTGGGATGAGCAGCAGGACTGTGGTGCCTTTTTTGGTCTCTCTCCAGACTCGGGGTGCTTTGGTTGGGAGCTTTCTGAGGTGAGCACTGGGGGTCTCTGTGCCACAGCTCTCAGCATTGGGCTGCTCTTACTCCATGCTCTAATCCCAGTGGGTTAAATCTGGTGGTTCTCCTCAGGAACTGAGACCTGCACATTCTTTCTGTGCCTGTGTGAGGTGGGTTTGGTGTCACACTGCAAGCCCCAGCAGGGTCTTTGTGCGACACCAGGGCTCCAGGATGTCCCCAGGGACCATCCCGAGCCACAGGCAGGCTGGGGATGCCAATAAGTGCGTGAGGGAAGAGGTCTCAGCCTCCTTTACCTGGTCCAAAGAATAAATAAGGTGAACTAACATTTCAAGTGCTAAACCCTCCATGGAATTGGTCCGAGTTGCCGTAGGGATGTGTGGTTGGGGGGCTGAGCTGGGCTGGCTGTTCCTAGCCCAGCTGGGAGCCCCATGGCTGCCCTGTGAGGGGAGGACACCTGGGCTGGCTGGGTTCACCTGTGGCAGGGAGGAGGCTCCGTGGGCAGCAGCAGGAGCAGCTCAGGGTCGCTGCAGGAACCAGATCTCGTTGTGGCGGTTGGCGGCCGCGGGGTTGGTGTAGCCGGCGATGATGAAGGTGTCCCGCAGGCACAGCTCGGGGCTCTCCAGGATGGCTGCCAGCAGGTTGATCTCTCTCATGATGGAGTCTTCATTGGTGATGCCTCTGAAGCTCCTGCAGTGGTCAGTTCAGATCAGCCACAGCTCCCTGACAGGAGGGTGCAGCCAGGTGGGGGTGGCTCTGCACCCGGGGAACAGTGGCAGCACTAAAGGGGATTAAAGCCCTAAGCTGCACCAGGGGAGGTTTAGGCTGGATATGAGGAAAAAGAGTGGTTGGGCATTGGAAAGTGCTGCCCAGGGAGGTGGTGGTGTCATCATCCCTGGAGGGGTTTAGGAAGAGCCTGGATGTGGCTCTGGGTGGCAAGGTGCTGTTGGGTCAGAGGTCAGACTCGATGATCTCAAAGGTCTTTTCCAACCCGTGAGTCATTTTAAACCCACTTTTTCCAGAGCCCAGAAATGCCTTCTGAATTACTTGGTTGTGTTTCACCAATGGTACTGACTGTGATTAATCCCAAACAATTTTTTCTTAAAGTTTTCTGTGCCATGTCAGATGCTTTGTTCTCAACTACCCAGAACAGCCTGAGGGTGTTTTATCACACATTTACAGATGGATCATTTTACCGAGTAATTGATGTAAGTGTAGCATAACCTGAGCTGGAAGGGACCCACAGGGATTGTGGATCCCTGCCCAGAGCCCCCCAAGAATCCCACCCTGGGCATCCCTGGTGTCCAAATGCTCCTGGAGCTCTGGCATTCCCTGGGGAGCCTGGGCAGTGCCCAGCACCCTCTGGGTAAGGGAAGAACCTTTCCCTTTTATAACTTAGTAATTATTATTTCATCACCATCCCATTCATAAAACAGACAGCTTTTACAAGTCCTGAAAATTAAACTTTACCATTTGGTAACTCTACTATTTGATTTTTAGACTTTTACAAGGTCTAAAAATCGTACAGTGCCCAGATGGAGAGCTGCCTGTTTTCCCGGTGTTTAGCAGAGCAGTTAAAGCATTTCTCACCTGCTGTAGACAATGGTGGCAGGCCACTCCTCGATGATGATGTCCGAGTCGAAGGGGTGTGGGGGCTCGTCCTGCAGCACCTCGGGCAGGTAATAGGCCACTGTCACCGCCTGTGTCATCGCCGAGTGCGCCTCGTTGGTGTGCACGATGGTCACGATGGGCACGGTGATCCCCAGGTACAGCCCTGGCCACACACGGGGAGGGGGTGAGAGCGTTCAGGGGACACAGCAGGGGCTTTGCACACACTGCTGATCCCGTGCTGAATTGTTTAAATGTTACCGCTTTTCTCTGGGGTGGTTTAGACGGCGGGGTGTGCTCCAAGCTGGAAGTAGCAGTGAGTGCCCAGAGCAGCTGTGGCTGCACCTGGATCCCTGCAAGTGTCCCAAACCAGGCTGGGCACTGAGGCTTGGAGCACCCTGGGGCAGTGGGAGGTGTCCCTGCCCATGGACAGGAACAGGAAGATCTTTAAGGTCCCTTCCCACCCAAACCGTCTGTAATTCCATGATTTCACTGTGCTTTGTCGTTTGTGTGCAAATGTTGGTGCATTTGTATAAATGTTGCCCAAAACACAGCATTTGGTGAGCTCTCCCCTCTTCATGGAGGGCAGGGAGTTTGCCTGAAGTCTTTTCCCCCTCCTAAAAGAGTTGTGTTTATCTCCAAACAGACCTTGTGTCATGGTTTAAATACTTGGGAACAAAGCTGCAGGTAAAAGGGGCTGCTCTGTGAATTTATTGAGGGTTTGCTGTTGTTAAAAACATTGCAGTATTTTTTTGCATTGCTGTGTGTTTGGACTGCAGGAGGCAGAGATGGCTCCTTTGCTTCTGTACAGTTTGATAAAAACCCTGCAGTTCTGGAGCTTAAATTACTTTTAAACCACATTAAAGTGTTAAAAGAATGGGGAGGGTGGGGAAGGTACCTGAGGAAGGAAAAGTTTTTGTGATCAATGTTTGTAGTTTCTTGGAAAGACACTTAAGGGCTGAGTCAATTACAGCACAGAGCACTGAGCATGGCAAAACTTGATAGTAACTGCAGGATGAAAAATATGGGAACTGATGTCTGGAAGTGAAAACCAGATTAAATTGGATTGGACACCAGGTGCATATTTTACAGGCAGGCACAAGCTCTCAAGGACATGGTGGATTTGCCATTATTGGAGTTAAAACTGGATTATCTTTCTGGAAAACATACTTCAACCACAAATTTGCTGTGTTCATTGGGACAGGGACAATTTAATATCCCGAACTAAAGGGAAGGGGACAGAAAGCTCTGGTCCCTTTTGGTACCACGCTCTGCCAGGTGATTTCAGTGCTGCTGTGAAAATGAAACCCTGAAAATCCTGCAGCAAATTCCAGATTTCCAGCAGAGAGAGAGCTTGGAGCAGCCTGGGACAGTGGGAGGTGTCCCTGCCGTGGCAGGGTGGGATTTAAGGTCCTTTCCAACCCAAACCATTCTGGGATTATTTCTCATTGCTTTATTTTACTATGTAATTTTTTGGCTATTTGATTCCTTAGAATTCCACACTTGAATATTTTAAGCTCCTTCCAACCCAAACCATTCCACAGTCTCTATGATTTTTTTAATGGAAAAACATCCCTGTAGGCTGTATATTTGGGAAAAGGTGCTCAAAGCATCTCTCTAATTAGGAGTGAGGGCAGAAATAGAATTTTCTAAGACTGTAGGATTGAGGTGTGCATTACCTGAGGAGTTCTGCTCACAGATGTACCTCATGAGCTTCATGAAGCCAAGGCAGATGCTCTGCTCATATTGCTTCTCTTTCATCTTAATACAAGCCCACTTGGCTTTGCCATACTGCCTTTTCTCATAGAGCAGATCTCCCAGCTGCAAACACACACAGAAGAATTGGGGATTTGAATTTAATCATCTGAAAACATCAACCAAACAAGTGCAAGTTGAACACAAGAACTGCATTGTCTTTTCAGCTCTCAGTGACATGACCTTGAAAGAAACATGGATTTTAATCCTTCTTCCTATAAACCAATGAATATACTGCTGATTTTGGATCAGAACTGACTTCAGCAAAATTCTAGGTGGTTCTCCTTTAAAATAAGGATCTGTCATCTTTTGGACTGGCACTATTAAACATTTAGTTGCAATTAACACTGAATAACCTGACTTTTTAGCTGCAGTTGTTACAGTAATACTGTAACATTAAAAAATGCTTTCAGCATAAACAGTCAGGAGTCTCAAACTATTTAGATGAAACACACTCAAATGATGGTATTTATAAGTGTGAATTATTTAAATCTATTTAAAAGAAATGTGTCCAAAAATTCCTCATAGATGGTCAGTAAAGGTTTTTCATGGTTTTTGATTTAAGGTTAAACATTTGTTTGCACATTTCCTGAGCTGGAAGCAATTTGCCATACCTTAATTTCAGTTTTTTATTAGAGGGTAAGATGGGTTTATAAATGCTGCTTTGTTTGATAATGATCCATGATACAGAAGTACATTTTTGGTTTGAAATTCAGATATTCACCTCTTTCAAGTGCTCTTTGCTCAGGTTTTATCAACATGGCTGCAAAGGAGCAAATGCATCGATTTAAGTGAAGAAAATTGGCATTTTATTTCGAATGGCAAAGTAAGAGGGGTTTTTGTTAAATTAATTGTGTCTCAAGGACTGTAATTCCTGGCCATCTTCTGCCTTTCCTGGCAGTTTCTACCTTACAAAAAGGAGAATGACACGTGTACAGGGGATGAGATGTTCCAGATGGGAGGGAGTGGCACAGTTACAATGTTTTGTACTCCCAAAGGCTTCCAGGAACTTTCTGAGGATTGCCATGAGGGGGAAGGGCAGCAGTACCTTCTCCTTGCGCTGGATCAGGGTGAAGGGGATGCTCTGCCTCTCCTGGGGGTTGTTATTCCTGGTCAGCTGCTGGATGGGCTCTGCCATGTCTGCAACACACCCACACAGTGCCCAGTGAGACTCCAGGCTGCAGAAACAAAACTGGAACGTGCTTCATTCCCCTGGGGTCTTTGTGACTGCTGCTGTTTGCTCTTCTCCAGGGAAGGAAAAAGCTTTTCCTAGAAGAGGTTACCTGGCTTCTGCCCCTGTGCTGTTAGCAACAGCAGGGTTTGTTTCCCTCTCCCTCCCCTAAATTTCCAGCTCCCCAAGTGCCCATGGAAAGCTTTTGGCTGTGCCCCATTTCCTGGCCCTGTGCAGGGGACATTCCCAATTCCAGCACCTCTTGTGCTGTTGGATTCAGGTGTGAAGTAAATGAGGGTGGCTGCTCTTGCTTGCAGGCTCAAGGAAATATTGCTGTGGTTGCCCTGACATCAATTCTAGCTGAAGGTCATTAATAAATTCTGCTTAGGAGTTGATCCCTGACAGACAGGCTTGGAAACTGGACACAAGGTCAGTCTTAGGAGTGGAACATCTCTCTTCCACAAGAGTTGGTCCCTTGCCTTCCAGAGCTGAAGTGAGGAAGGCATTTGTGTGCTCAGAGGATTAGAAACTCCATTTTATGTGCAGTGTTGGACAGTCTGGATGTCAATTCCTGCCCTGCTGCCCCATGGGGTGTACTGGACATGCAGCAGAAGGAGGAGTTTCAGCTCCCAGAGCCCTTTTTGGGGGGTTTGAGGTGCCTCAGGGTCTGAGTGGAAGAGGCAGGGTGATGGGGGAAGGAAGAGAGCATTATCCTTGTTTGAGAGGAGAATTAAGATGCAGGAGAATTAACTTGGTCGAGGTCACTGAGTAAATCTGTAGCTGAGCTGGGAATCAAACCTCCATATCCTGGCATCCAGTCCAGGGCTTTAGCCTTAAGGCTATTTGGAATAGTAAAGATCCTTAAACAAAGGGGAGGGGAAAAAATAAAGGGGAGAAAGCTACATTGTAGTTAAGTGTAAACATTTTTTCTTTACAATATGTCACTGGGAAATGTTTAAAGTGTAACTAATAACTGACACGTAAATTGATCGCGTTGGAGACTGAGGGAAAAATAAAAGTAGATTAGAGTTCAGCACTGAACTGTCCAAGAATTAGGAAAGCTTTCAGGACTCTAGAAAAGTTAACTCTATTTTTAGATTACTTTATCAATCAGTGGGGGAGGGTTATGGTTTTTTTGCATTCCATATTAATGCAGAAGAGAGGGATTACAACTGATTAACGTCCTTTGGGGAATTTTATCCTTCAGTTTATGAGTGCTTTGGGTTGTCCCAGTCTGGAGAGTTCCACCTGCACAGGGACAAGGGCAGTTGTATTTTCTCAAGTCATGGTTTCAGTGATCCAGAGGGATCATCCAGCCCTGCCCCCCAAAAATCCCACCCTGGGCGTCCCTGGCAGCGCTGTCCACACTCTCCTGGAGCTCTGGCAGCCTCGGGAATGTCACCGTTCCCTGGGGAGCTGTTCAGTACTTATCCCACCCTCTGTGGAAAGAACCTTTCCCAAAATCCATCCTGAGCCTCCCTGGCACAGCTCTAGGGTCCTGTCCCTGTCCCAGGGAGCAGAGAGGCAGGGACATGGTCTGCTCCTGTCACAGAGGGATTCCTCTGTTTGGAAAATCCCCTCCTCCTTCAGCCCCGGACAGGACTTGAAGAAAAATCTTGTATTATTCTGTGTTGGTTTTTGTGACATGTGCAGAGTGCCCAGAGCAAACCTGTAATACTGTGTAGCTGTGTAAGTAAAACGAGCTCACCCTGCTTTTGACGTATTCCTTAGATTTTGTATCCCTCCTCATGGAAATTAGGAATTACAATGCCAAGCAGGTAATTCTGTGGGAAGGGCTCTGGTTTTCTGCTGCACGGAGCTCTCTTAAGGACCGACTGCACTCAGGAGTGTTAAATAAAACCCTCCGTGCCCTGGGCATCCCGGAGCTGTCAGATTCCAGCATCCCACACACAGCCCCTGGCTGCTGCAGTCAGCACTGACACTCTGGGATGGCTCTGGGCATCCAGAAATCCCTCCAGGGGCACTGGGAGCAGGGCAAGGCAGGGAGCTCTGCTCAGACCGATCTTACCCTTCTTTCAGCGTTTTAATTGTCATTTTTAAAGCTTTAGAGTTAAGATGGTTGAGTTAATAGTTACCACTTCAAGGTGCGGCTGGAAAAGGAGGATAGACTCAATTTACTGGGTTGGAATATAGAAAGAGTTTTTTAAAGAACAATAATTTAACACTGGTGATGTCCAGTGCAGCCTGGGCAGGGTTTGGCTCTCCCCAGCTCGGGGAAGGTGAGTGAGAGACCTGCACGGCAGAGATGCTGCAGAACTCTGCTCCTCTGGGCAGGACAGGGCACAGCTAAAGTCTGGGACCCGCTGAGCTCGTAGTGACTCTCTGCTGCTTGTTGGGAGTTCTCTGACTCATCAGTCTTTCAGATTCTCCAGCCTTTTTAACATTGAAAACAACCAATTCTGACTAAGAATTGGAGCCTCGCTGTCAAAAGCAAATCAATCCTTTACTTGTTTACTCTGTGCCGTTTTTAAACACAGCCCTCTTTCCTTAAAGAACTAAATAGGGGTATAGGGGATATTCTTAGCGAGAATGCTTTCGCAGGTAATCAGTTTAATATTTAATTAGGGCTGCAAACTCGCACTGATTGTTTTTAGTGTGAATGGCTCACCGCAGTGCTGCTACAGCTTCTTCCCTGCCCTATGGAAAGCTTCTCATCGCCGCGGGTGAAGCTTTAGCTGCTTCAGAGGCAGATTTCGGTGGCTCGGACTCACTCAGGGCCCCCGTCGCCGTGTCCCGCAGCCCCAGCCCGTCCCCGGGGCCATCCCTCGTGCCCGTCCCGCGGCTCCCCCCGGCCTCACCTCGGGGCACATCCACCTGGTGTCCCCGTCCCACGCTCTGCCAGTAGCTCAGCAGCCGCTCCTGCTCCTCGTCGTCCATGCGCTCGGCCGCCTCCTCCTCCAGGCTGCTGCCGTGGCTGTGGTACGCCGAGTCGGGGCTCTCCTCGGGCAGCGCGTCCAGCTCCTCCAGCGTGATCGCGGCCGGGCCGCCGGGCCCCGCGCCGCCCATGCGGCACCCGCCCGTCTCCATCCCCGCTCCGCTCCGGCCCCGCCGCCGCTGCCCGCCCAGCTTATCAAGGGACCGGGGGCGGGAGGAGCCGCAGGGACCCGCCCAGCGCCGGGCAGGGCACCCCCGGGGAGGAGGGATGGATGCTCGGTTAACAGACCGGGCAGGGCACACCCGGGGAGGAGGGATGGATGCCCGGTTAACAGACCGGGCAGGGGACCCGGGGAGGAGGGATGGATGCTCGGTTAACAGACCGGGCAGGGGACCCGGGGAGGAGGGATGGATGCTCCGTTAACAGACCGGGCAGGGAACCCGGGGAGGGAGGGATGGATGCCCGGTTAACAGACCGGGCAGGGGACTCGGGGAGGAGGGATGGATGCCCGGTTAACAGACGGGGCAGGGGACCCGGGGAGGGAGGGATGGATGCTCCGTTAACAGACCGGGCAGGGGACCCGGGGAGGAGGGATGGATGCTCGGTTAGCAGACCGAGCAGGGGACCCCCGGGGAGCCTGGGGAGGAGGGATGGATGCCCGGTTAAGGAATCGAGGTGGGGACCCGCTTCTGCCTTCCCAGCGCCGGGCAGGGCACCCGGGAAACCGGGGGGGGAAGAGATGGATGCCCGGTTAAGGGACCGGGCAGGACCCGCGCCGGGCAGGGCACGCCCGGGGAGGAGGGATGGATGGATGCTCGGTTAAGGGATCGAACGGGGAACCCTCTTCTGCCCGCCCGGTTCCGGGCAGAGCACCCAGGGAGGAGAGATGGATGCCCGGTTAAGAGCCTGGGGGCTGGGGACCCGCCCGGCTCCGGGCAAGGCACTCAGGAGCCCGGGAGGAGAGATGGATGCCAGGTTAAGGAACCAGGCAGGACCCACCTCTGCTTGCCCAGCACTGGGGCAGGGATGGACAGAGCTGGGGATGGATAGAGCTGGGGATGGATGGATTGATCCAGGGATGGATAGAGCTGAGGATGGATGGGGCCAGGGATGGATGGATTGATCCAGAGATGGATAGAGCTGGGGATGGATGGATTGATCCAGGGATGGACAGAGCTGGGGATGGATGGATTGATCCAGGGATGGACAGAGCTGGGGATGGATGGGGCCAGGGATGGATGGATCCGGGGATGGATTGAGCTGGGGATGGATGGGGCCAGGGATGGATGGATTGATCCAGGGATGGATTGAGCTGGGGATGGATGGGTCCAGGGATGGATTGATTGATCCAGGGATGGATTCCTGCTCCTGGTGCTCCGTGCCTTCACGCCATGCTGCAGGGATCGAGCAGTGCAGAACTCAGCCAAGTTTATGTTTTGTTTTCCCACTCATCCCCTCTCTCCCAGCTGTTCTCTTCTCATGTTTTCCCTGCTGCTCCTCATATCCTGTTAATTCTTCTTTTTTGCTGCTTTCAAGCCACACTTTAGAGACAGATCTTTCGTTTTATTTAGGGGATCTCTGAGGTATCTCCAAAATATTAGGAGTGCAGAAACTCTGGGATATTTTGTTACTGAAGTCCAGCTTTGGAAATTTTCAGCTGTGTGATTTTGCAGTTGCTGAGATAAGCCTTGGTGTGAGTGAGGGAGATGAGCAGCCCTGCTCTGGAGTGGAAATGGCAATTAAAGCAGGATCTGGATTTGAGTCAGGAATCTGTGTGGACTCTGTGTTGTCTTTAATTCCAAATTTAACAGGAAATGTCTGTTGTGACCCTTTTTGTGCTGGCAGGAAGGGGAATCTTGGGGCATTTAAGGGTTTAGAATAATAGGAAAATAATAGGAAAGAAAAATTTCCTTGTTGATGCTTCCAGGGAAAGCTGAAGGTTGGGATGTGACTGTCATGGTGTTAACCTGCCCCTTCCTTTTTCCCTTTTTCTGGGCAGTCCCTCTCTCCAGGCTCAGCTTTGGCTCCCCAGCCCCAGGGGCTGAGCTGGCTGTGAAAACAAACCCTGAACTGCCCCAGAAGCTGAGATGTGCCAGTCCTGGCTGTGCTCCTGGCAGGGCAGACCCAAAGGAAATGCTCCTTGGGGAATTCACAGAGGTGCAGCTGCCTGTGGGAATGGCCTGAGAGGGTTTTTTGGGATGCAGGGAGTGAAGCACAGCTCACTGAGGGGGTTTGGGCTCTGGGATTCACTGGGGAGGCAAATCCTGGAGCTGATGCTTGGTTAAGTGTCTGGGGGGGCTGATCTGATTTCACACAGCAGCACCACAGGGAATTTTCTGGCAGCGATCACACTTCCCTCTCAGAGCCAGCTGAACCTCGGGGGAAGCACAGAACCCATCCCTGCCCCAGGAAAATCCCACCTCAGACTCTCCAGTGCTGGAGAAAAGGAATTTTCCACTGGGTTTGGCTAGCTGGGTTCTCAGTACCAAGGGAGGGCATCCTGGCTCTTGGAGATTTCTTCCAGGAATTGGCATTCCTGTCTGAGGCAATGTGGGGATGTTCTTTTTCTGCCCATCTTGCATAAATAATTCATAGGAAACAGTCCCAACTCTTTTGCTTACACATTAATTATGAGAATTAATTGCTGAAATGAAATTATTTCAATGTATTAATAAAGTGTCTGCTGGAAATGAAAGAAAAGACAACGAAAAAACTGACCAGCAGAAAGAGTTTAAAATCACAGCTGGATTTCTCTCTGTATCTGAAATGCCACAGAATACTGACTAGGAGAAAGAGGCTGGGAGGAGTTTAAAATCCTGTTTTAAAAATCCATCTGTACTAATTGCTCTGTGTGTATTTAATTTATCTTTGGTTCCTGGTGAGCTTGGTAATTACTACATTTGATAGAATACTGCAGATGTGATGGGCTGTGTCTGGGTGCATAACAGAGGAGCTCGTTGTTACTGCAGGTGAAAAAAGCTGATTTTTTGTTGTTTTTCTTGCGGTTTTTTTTCCCCAAACTTGCTAATTTTGTGTGTGGCTGCTGGCTAGCAAACAGCCACTCTTGAGAAAACACAGTTTTGGTAGTGCTGTGTCCTCAGTGCTTTCCTGGCAGGTTCTGTCTCTGAATAGAACAGAAAAACTGATACTCAGCCTTAAAAATTCCAGATCCAAACCATCCTTGGTGGGATGCTCCTTTCTGTCTCACAGTCACTTACTGAGTGGTGGGTTAATGTAGAAAAGCCACTTCTTTCTTAACATTTCTCAATAAAAATTAAAATTGTTCTTGTTGAAATGAGTTGAAAAGTAAAAACTGGAGGTCTTGTTTTATAACCTGTGGGAAAAGAAAAATGCTGTAACAGGAGAAAACCTAGCTGTTAGAAAAAGATGAAATATTGGATTTTCTGGATGGATCCTAGCTTCCAGGGAAGAGCAGTGGATTTTCAGTGTGTCTCATGTCCATGGGAGGTTGGGAAGGGTGTGGATGAGTTAATATAAACTTATACCAACACTTTGGAGCCAGGATCACGATGGGCTGATCAGTATTGGGTTTGGAGAGTGACAAGATCACCCAAAATCCATCCTGTCCTGCTGTGTGCCTGCTGCTTTCCTTCCTTTACTGGCCAGGTGGGAAAGTGGCAGGAGGAAACTTGCACAAAATGCACTTTTCTGCCTGCTTCAGAGTTTGTTAGTCACAACAAAGTTTTACAGGAGAATAACTGAAACTCAGTGCCAGTCAGAGCTCCAGAGCCTCCCCCAGCTGCTTTGCTCCTGGAATTATTTTGGGAATGTTGGCCACTGCATGGACACTCCTCAGGGTATCACAGCTGGGAGCCCAAACCTTCCTGCTTTCAGTGCTGGCAGAAGCAAGGCTCACTCTTTAACATTTTTAATCGTTTAATAAGGAATAAAAACCCTGAACTGCCCCAGAAGCTGAGATGTGCCAGTCCTGGCTGTGCTCCTGGCAGGGCAGACCCAAAGGAAATGCTCCTTGGGGAATTCACAGAGGTGCAGCTGCCTGTGGGAATGGCCTGAGAGGGTTTTTTGGGATGCAGGGAGTGAAGCACAGCTCACTGAGGGGGTTTGGGCTCTGGGATTCACTGGGGAGGCAAATCCTGGAGCTGATGCCACCCCTCCTTCTCCACTGGGGAAGAAAAGCCACTCTAAATGTTATTTCTGGGTGTTTTTCTTTGGTAAAGAACCCCTGCAAATCTGCACTAAAATAATTAGGTCAGGGCATTAGTTTAGAGCCTTTGTTTTTTATTGTGCCAACAGAAAAGAGATTAGGAGCAGTTTTTAGTGAGGTGTAGCTGGCACAGGAGCAGCTCTTTGCTCTGTGCAAAAGTCCTCAGCTCCTGTCAGAGCTCCAAGAACAGGTTCTAAGCTCATCATGGGCTCCAAGAGCTCGTTGTGGTTTGCTCAGATAGAACAGAGGGAGCCTTTGTGCTCTCGGCAGGTTCAGTGCAGGATGGGATCACTCTGCCTGTTGTGTTTTATCTGCTGCCTGTAAATCTGTCAGCTCTGAACTCCAGTTACTGAGCTGCAGAAAGCCACGAGCGCTCCTGAGAAATTAATTGGAATTAATTCTGTGGCCGTGTTTGGGTAACACGACACTGGAGTGTTTTGGAAAGGCTGAGGGGGCTTTTCTAGAAGTATTATCTTTTTAATTAAAAATGAAGGTATGGAGGCAAGATAATTGTAACCAGTGAGCAGTGCCTGCTGCTGAGGCTCTCCGAAGTAGGTTGTGTTTACTGTTCCCTGGTGGTTCTGAAGCTCCAGGTGACTGGATCCTGCTGTCTTTCATAACAGCACCAGCTTTGTTTTGAAGCTGATTAAATCAGACAAGGGTGTACCTTGAGCAAACAGGGACAATATCATTTTCTTATATGTTAGAAACTAGGTCAAGGGATGGAACAGAAAAGTACAGGTAATGGAAATTGCTTTTTAGAAAAAAAAAAAAAAAAGCTCTCCAATAAGTATAGGAAATCATAAACCAGTGCTGCAATATCAGATTTAGTGGCCATTACATTTTTAATGAAAACATTAATTTCTTTTGAAGAGGAACATTTTTGAAAAGCCTGACTCCATTTCTACTACTTGAGATATAGTTTAAGCTTCATCTTCAGCATTTCAAGTGTGCTCATGTCCAGCTGTTTGGGGTTTGATGGGAGGGTAATGAGCTGTTCCAGTGGTATCCATTCAAACAAAAAGCACTGAGTTCTTCCTTCGTGGTCAGCATTTTGGTTTATTTGGTAAATACCTGTTCCTGTAAGCTGGCACAGACATCTCTGTCTCTGTCCTTTTAAAGGGACTCATCAGGTACAGCCTGGATTGGAAAAAAAACAGAACAGTAACAAACTCTGTGATAAAACATCGAGTTTTAAATTTTAAACCCTTAAAACTAAACTGCATTTTAAATTTTGTTCTCACTAATATGAGAAATGAATTCCTTGTGCATTCAGCCTTCACCAGTGGCTTGGTGAATGGTTTTGGCTGTATTTTAAGAAAACAACATTTGATTTCTTCTTTCCCCCCCCCACTTTCCTCCAGCAATTCCTGGCACTACTGTAGCTTCCAGTTGTTGTTCGCTTGTTGGTGGTGTTAGAGGTGTTAATGGTTTATTTGGCTTAATTAATCCATGAGCCTTAATTAGAAGGAATGCCTGGGGATGGAGTGTCCTGCCTTGCTTTCCCTGGGAGCTGAGGCTGTGACCCAGCTCCCCTGGGGATAAAGGAGAGCTGGGCAGGGCTTGGGAAGCCTTGGAGCCCTTTGGGAGTCCTGTGCCCACAGCTGGGCTGACCCAGGGGTCAGGGAGGGGCTGGCCCAGCCTGGATCCCATCCCGGATCCCATCCCATGGCCCAGGGTAAGGTCATGGAATGGTTTGGGCTGGGAGAGACCCTAAATCCAACCCCACCCCTGCCACGGCAGGGACACCTCCCACTGTCCCAGGCTGCTCCAAGCCCAATGTCCAAGCTGGCCTTGGGCACTGCCAGGGATCCAGGGGCAGCCACAGCTGCTCTGGGAATTCATCCCAGCCCTTCCCCACCCTCCCAGGGCAGAGGAGCAGCCCAAAATGCCCCAAAGCTCTCAGAATTCTGGCTCTAGGTCTGTGATTTCCCTTTATCTGCTGTAAGCTGCTTATCCTGCTGGCTGCAGTGTGCTGTGACCTGTGGCCGTGGATGGGCACGGTGGAAATTCCCCAGCACAGCTCTCCCAGCTCAGCTGGGGCTGCCACAACTTCCCCTTCACCCTTCCCAATTTCTCCTCGCATTTTTGAGTCTTTGGGGGATTAATGCTGCTGTCATGGATGATGGCAATTATTCCCACTCAGTTCTTTAGGAGTTTAGATTTAGATTTAGATTAAGATTAGATATTGGGAAGGAATTTGGGGCTGGGCTGGAATTGCCAGAGCAGCTGTGGCTGCCCCTGGATCCCTGGCAGTGCCCAAGGCCGGGTTGGACATTGGGCTTGGAGCAGCCTGGGACAGTGGGAGGTGTCCCTGCCATGGCAGGGCTGGGAATGAGCTGGGATTTAAAGTCCCTTCAACCCAAACCATTCCATTCTGTGATTCTGTTTTCATTTTAATGCCCCACAGGTTCTGCACACAGAGTGAGAAGATAATAAAACCTATAAATAAACGATATTATAAACTAAATTATAAACTAAACTATAGGAATATTCAAAGCAAGCAGACAGAAGTTAAACTGAGCTGCCCCTGCACTGCCAGGCATGAGCAGCTTGTGCTTGTTAAGATATTTGTGCATCCTAACAGGATCTGGGAACCCAGCACAGGAAGGTGCCTGGAGTCACAAATGGGATGTTCTTCCTCAGGGATAAACACAGCCTGAGTTCCACACGTGGCTTTCTTCACCTGGCAGGACATTTTCTCCCCTCCAGCTCCAGACCTGCTAGGATCAGTGCTGCAAGCCTGACTTAGGCCTGGCTTTATTGCTTTAGTTGGATGCTTTTCAGTGGGCTGAAGGGCCACTAAAGGGATTAAATATTTGTTACTATTGCCCTCTTAGGGCAGGACAGCAGCAGGAGTGCCTGGAGAACTTGGGACACGCAGCGTGCATGGAAGCAGCCATGGAACACTGTGCCAGCTTTGGAGAAGCCTGTTCTTTGTGGGGGTGTAAGCTGGGCTTTGCACCACTTCTTAGTGGCTTGTTACTGGTTTGGTTTGGTTTTTTTAGAGCTGGGATTATTAGAAAGGTGATTGAGACGATTTTCATGTTCATTATATTTTATGAAAAATTACAGGAAGTACGACAGCACTTTTAGCTCTTTGCTAGAAGTGGGAAAAATGGCCCCAGCTGAGCCTGCTTTAAGGCTTTTTAAAGTTAAATAAACTAAGAAAAGTTTAACACTTATATTACTTATTTTTTAGACCTAATAATAGATTTCTACGACCTTTAGAGTGACTTTTTATTGACTAACTAAAAGGTTACTACTTAAGTTTTGTGAAGAAGGAAAAAGAAGAAGATGAATAAAGAGAAAGACACTACTTAATTTTTTTGTTTTGTTTTATAACCACTACTATACTATAAAACTTTCAAATTTAAAACTCATTATTTTGTGAAAATACACACATTTAACTTACTACATATTTGTGATTTTTAACTCATTATTTATATTTATAAGCTTTTTCTAAGGTTTCAGCTCCAGAGCAGTGTTTTTCAGGAGGTTTGTGCCTGGAAGCACAGAAAGCTCAAAAACTTCAGATTTTTGAGATTCAACATTCTTGTGCCCTGGGATGTTTTTTGGGGCCCAGTGGGTTGTAAACAGTGTTTGTAGGACAAATCTGATTACTGCAATTATGGCAGAGTTAGTGCTCAGGCCAAACTTAAGTCTGTGGAAAAATCCTGGCCACCTAAGGCTGGGGAAATAAAGAGGAAAAACAGGATTAAGATGCATTAGTGCAGGTTATTGTCCTTGCTGCAGCGAGGTGGAAAGCAGGTACATGTGATGGGTGAAAAGCTGTGCTNGTTTTATTATGTTTAAAACTATGTCCTTGGAGCCTTTATGGAAACTTGTTTTTAATACTAGTATTTAGTACTATGTTTTTTAGTTTTTACTAGAGCTTGTACTTTTACACTGATATTTAAACTTTTACTGTTCAAAGTACTTAAAGCATATTTTTACTCACTTAAACTTTATTTCNTTTATTGTAAAGGTACATTAGTTTTGAAAGGTGAAGAGTTATTAAAGTTTATGCTAAAAGTTTTTGGCATAGAGTTTTAAATAGGAGTGAAGTTTTAATTAGAAGTTGTTTTTGTCGAGGTCCTGGGTGGACTGATGTTGTTGTGGCAGCTTTTATTTTTTTTTGGGTGATGATGATGGTGGTGAGGAGAGAAGAAAAGTGAGAGAGCAGAAGTGATTTTTTTTTAATGAATAGATTTTTATACACAAATTACTTAATAATTACTTAAATTACTTAATAAGTTAAAAACATGATTTCAAACTATTTTNTCTCTCTGAAGAATTCAGGGAGACCTTTGATTTACAGCATTTTGGGGTGGGACACGCCGCTGTGTCTGTTCCTCTCTGCTCGTGTGTCCCAGCTCCCATCCCTTCCACACTCAGACTCTGGACGTGCTGGCCACTCCTTCTCCCAGTTTATTCTTCCCAGAGGTGAATCCAGGTGTTCCTGGGATCAAAATGCCCCTGGATGTGAGCAGTGAGGGGGAGCTGCAGCCCCTGTCCCATACCTGGGTGTCCATCCCACTCCTCTCCCTCCCTGCTGGCTTTGTTCCATCCCAGATCCCTGGGGACTTTCCCCTCCTGGGTTCCTGGATGGATCCAGGGTTATCCTGGGCCAGGAGGATGTGGGAAGGGACCCCCAAGGATCATGGAGTCCAACTCCTGACCCCAACAATCCCACTCCGTGCCTGAGAGCCTTGTCCAAGTGCTCTGGCAGAAATTTTGGGAATTAACATCAAAATATCCAGATCATGGAGAACCTTCCACTGAGGCAGAGCACCTGGTACAGTAACAAAGCCCTCAGAATTCAGCACAGCTCACTCTGAAAAATCCTGTGTCTCAAATAAAACCAATGAGCTGCTCATGTTCTGTTGTGTAAGATCTATAAAAATAAAATCATTTCAAAGGGCTCAGCCCCCCCTCACCTGTGCTGGGTTTTGGTTGCAGGTGCTGGAAGCGTTTGCTGGACGCCTGATTCAGGTGGGAGTTTTATCCAGGAGGGATATTCCCAACCTGACCAAGTACCAGATCATCCTGGCAAGGGATCAGTACAGGAAGAACCCCTCTGCACAACATGCTGTAAGATCTTTATTTATTTCATGCTATTAAAGTAGGGAATAAATAGGAATAATCCATTGTTACCTTATTTCTGGAGGCATTTTAAGTAGATTTCTGGTTTTACCCATGGAATAAAATATCAAAGAATCACAGCACAGTTTGGGATGGAAGGGATCTTTAAGATCATTTATGAAATCTATAAAATATTCCTAATTGCTCCACGTTTCTGGATGCCAGTATAGAAGAGTTAAGGAAAAGTTCAAGAAGTCCATTGAAGTGAAATTGCTTTGAGAACTTACATTGTAATCTCTGACAGCCAAGTTTTCCTTTTCCCCTCAAAGGTATATTTCTGCTCCTGTTTTTTGGTAAATCCTCATGGAACGGTCAAATTTTGTAAACTTAAAGAAATTTGCCTAAAAAAAGTCTGTGTGCCTCAAAAAGAGCAATGGGAAATCTTCACTGCAAGCAAGGCAACTTTCCTGACTTAATTCCATAGCCTGGGTGAATGTGCCAGAAATCCCTGGATTTCCCAAATGCTGATGGTTCAGCTGTCAGAGTCTGAGGGTTGATGAGCTAATGTTGGGAGATAACAGAGGTATTTTGGAGAGTATTTTGTAGGATTTGCTTCACTGAGCATGGTGCAGTCTGTCCCCTGAGGGCTCTGATGGCCAAACTGCTCCTTGGGCATCACTTTGGGCTTTGCTCTGCTCCTCAGGTGTCACTCTGGTTGAGGGCAGGAATTGCAGCGGGATTCCTGCTCCTCAGGCACTTCCTAACTCAGTCTGAGTGTGCTTTTGTCCCCCAGGGAATCCATCAAGGCATCATGGAAGGAGACTTTGCCCTTTGCATCAGTCTGTACCACGGCTACGAGCTGCTGCTGCAGATGGGAATCCGCTCCTTGTTCATCTACCTGTGGGGAATCATGGATGGATCCAAAGGTGAAATGTCCTCAGGAGCCTCCTCCCTGGCACCTCCCCTCTGCTCCTTCCATTTTCCTGCCTCTCCCTGGCTGGTTTGGCACAAAGCACCTTAAAGAAGGAGGGGTTGCAGATGGATTTGGTGTTTTGCTCCCCTTGTGTCAGAGTGGTTTTGGGAGAGCCAGTGCAATCCTGAGCTGTTCCACCTCTCTCCCAAGGCTTGTCCCGCACCAAGAACGAGCTGGGGCGCAACGAGGACTTCATGAAACTCTACCTGCAGCTCCAGGACATGTTCTCAGACACTGCTGTGATTCCTGAGGATGGAGGTGTTTGCAGGAGCACAGCAGGTCAGGATTCCCCTCCTAGGCACAGAATATTCCTGTTTAAAAGTTGTGCTGCACTGGCTGCTGCTCCTTATTCCAGATTAAATTCCCAATATTCTGTCTCTCCCTCCCTCTCTCTCTTCCCTCAGTGGTTTTAGCTACTTCCAATCAAGTTCTCTATGTTTGAAGTTTTTAATTTGCTCTAAAATGAAGGTTAAAATACAACTGTTACACTGTCTTTTCCAGAGTGACTCTAACAAAAGTAACAGCACTTTCTCAAAAACTGGGTTTAACAAATGTTCTTCTGTCAGCAGTTTATTGTTTTGTTTAGAACCAATATCAGGATTTGGGTCTGACTCAAATAATTGCAGTGGGAAGGAATGAAGTTCACTGAACCTTCCTGCTTTTTGCAGGTTTATTTGCATCTTTCATTATTTTATTTCCTTTCCAGCATTGGATAAGAAAAAGGGATTTGTCTACAGCCATCCAAAATTAAAGAAATTGGAGGAAATAGTAGTAGAACACTTCAAATCCTGGAAACAGAGATGTTCTGGTGGGTACCAACAACTCAGGGGAAAACCTGGGAGTGGAAAGAAGGAATATCCTCCTGACTGATTTCCTCCTTTGTGCTGCTTTATTGCTTTGATTCCTTTGTGCATCTTCCCCTCTAGAAGAACTTCACCAAAAGATTTCTATAAGATAAAACTTCCTATAAATTCTCATAACAAATTCTCATTATTAATTTGATATAAACTGCTCTAACAGCTGAGTAAATCAGGGGTAGGGAGCTCATTCCTGGGGCTGCCACATTTCCTGCTGGTCCTGTCCCAGTTTTGCTGCCAGTCCCTCCTGCAGAGTTCCACGAACACATTTAAGGATAAAAGTTCTGATATCCAGCCTGAGGATAAGAATTAACAACTCTGAGGCATCAATTTGAAGTTCAAACCCTTCAGTTGCATTTCCCTGTCTCTCAATCTTTTTCACCTTGATGAAGACATCATTCAGATCTCTTTGGTTTTGGGATGTTTCAGCTTCTTGATTCCAGCCTTTGGAATGATTACATGAGTAATAACAACATTTGTTTTGCATCTTGTTCACTTTTTACGTTGCCTGTTTGGATCTTTGTGCTCTGTGAAGATAATTCCTGATGTGCTCTTCCCTCTTTTGTTGTGATTTTTTTTCCTCTCTTGGGTGCAGTGTTCTCAGCAAACCTTTGAAATGCCTGATGCTTTCCAGTGAGCAGCTTTGTTTCCCAGTTCTGAGTTTGTGACTTGAGGATAAATCCCAATGCATTTAATACAATTCACTTCTTTTTTCCCCTTTCCATTCAGAGTTCTTTCTGTCCTCCCAACCTCCCTCCCTCCTTTTGCCTCCACTTTAAACTCCCTGCATTTGAGATGGAAAGGGAGGGAATTCATACCCAAAGCCATCAGCCATACCTGGAACAGCACCAGCCCTTTCTGTTCCATTCATTGCCCAGGGAAGCTGTGGCTGCCCCTGGATCCCTGGAATTCCCAGGAATTGGGAATTGCTGGCTGGGCTGGAATTGCCAGAGCAGCTGTGGCTGCCCCTGGATCCCTGGCAGTGCCCAAGGCCAGCTTGGACATTGGGCTTGGAGCAGCCTGGGACAGTGGGAGGTGTCCCTGCCATGGCAGGGGTGGCACTGGGTGAGATTTAAGCTTCCCTTCAACCCAAACCAGTCTGGGATTGTGGGATTATGGGATTATGGTTCTTCTGTCCTGAGGATCCTAAACTGTAAAAACGGAGACAACAGCATCGTGAACTTCATTCCAAAACACTTCCCATCCAACCCCAGCTGTTCAAAGTGACTTTATTAACAGCACCTCACATAAAGACATTCTCATTCTCACATCCTCCAAAATGAGAGCCTGCTTTGATCCCAAGAGGAATTTTTCAAGGAGGTGGATCCTGGAGCACGCTCTGCCCGTTTTCTCTCCCCATTAAATGAGACGAGAGCTGTGAACGTGCAACTTGGGGGGGCAGGGGATTCCCCATCCTTTTTTACTGATAATTGTATTAAAACCTGACACTTTGAAATGCAGCAGGTGAAGACAAGAGTGAGAGTGGGAGCTCAGCTGGGGACACGAGGGTGATGATCTTCTCCTCGTTCCGGGACAGCGTGCAGGAGATCGCCGAGATGCTGGCGCGGCTCAGCCCGGCCGTGCGCGCCATGGCCTTCGTGGGACACTCCTCAGGGAAGGCCACCAAAGGCTTCACCCAGAAGGAGCAGCTGGAGGTGAGCAGAGAGGGGATTTGGACTAGGAGTCAGTGATAAAGAACATTAATTGTGGCAATAAATCCAGGAGTATGGACTGTGTGGCAAGGGCTGAGCTTTAAGTGTCGGTAGTAAATCGCTGTGGTTTCCAGAGTATCCAAAATTATACTCACTGAACAAAATAGATCAATAAGTTCAATATATTTAGATCAATATGGTCAATATATTGACCTTATTGATCAATAACAGATCAATAAGATCACTCTATTTACATTATGTTAACAACTGCTAAATTTCGATGTCAAACATTTGGGGAAACGTGTGAATTCGTGCTGTGGGAATTTTTTTTTTTTCTTCTAGGTAGGAAAGATAAGATCTAATAAAACAGATAAAATTCTGATCTAGCAAAGCTAAAAATAAATGACAAGCTCTGAAATACTCAATTGCTTAGTTGGGAGGATCAGTTTTACAAGAATGCCATGGCTGGAGACAGAATAAGGTGTTCTTTGTAAGGGCCAAAACAAGGGATGTGGGACTCCAGATGGCTCTCTAAAATGTTATTTGTTGTATCCAGATGATACAGCAATTTATTTATTATTTAAAATGCTGTTTATTGTGTCCAGGTGATACAGCAATTTATAAAATGCTGTTTATTGTGTCCACAGGATACAGCAATTCATGGATTGTAGGTGACAAGAGCCCAGCCCACAGCAGTTTTCTTGCAGTGGAAAATTCTGAGATCTTTTCTCTACTTGCAACATTGGCTTTCTTGTTTGTCTGTGAAATCTTTTTGCTGGGTAAAAACATCTTTTGTTTGAGGTGGATTTATCCTTTGCTCTGAGCCATAAAAACCCTTTCCACCTCACATACTAACACAGCCTTTGCCTTCTTAGTTATCCAGTAAACTGGCTCAGCAATTCTTTTCTTCTATATCAAAACTTGCTTTGATTTCTATTCCTTCTTCAGATTCTCCATTCAAAGATCTTTCTGTTATACACAGAGGTCTCACCTCTGTGAGACCTTCCTGTCAAATTCCTCTCCATCCCAACAGTGCTTTTTTCCTTTTATTTTAAAGAGTTGAAATACTGATATTGGTCACACTGGGGTGTGGTGTTTGATCACGAGGTAGCAGCTGGGACGTTTAAAAAGATAAAATTTTGCTTTTTTAAGATACAAATAAGTTGTTTGAGGATACAGATCGCTTGTTTTAGGATACCAATAAGTTGTTTTAGGACACAGATCACTTGTTTTAGGATACCAATAAGTTGTTTTAGGACACAGATCACTTGTTTTAGGACACAGANTCTTGTTTGTCTGTGAAATCTTTTTGCTGGGTAAAAACATCTTTTGTTTGAGGTGGATTTATCCTTTGCTCTGAGCCATAAAAACCCTTTCCACCTCACATACTAACACAGCCTTTGCCTTCTTAGTTATCCAGTAAACTGGCTCAGCAATTCTTTTCTTCTATATCAAAACTTGCTTTGATTTCTATTCCTTCTTCAGATTCTCCATTCAAAGATCTTTCTGTTATACACAGAGGTCTCACCTCTGTGAGACCTTCCTGTCAAATTCCTCTCCATCCCAACAGTGCTTTTTTCCTTTTATTTTAAAGAGTTGAAATACTGATATTGGTCACACTGGGGTGTGGTGTTTGATCACGAGGTAGCAGCTGGGACGTTTAAAAAGATAAAATTTTGCTTTTTTAAGATACAAATAAGTTGTTTGAGGATACAGATCGCTTGTTTTAGGATACCAATAAGTTGTTTTAGGACACAGATCACTTGTTTTAGGATACCAATAAGTTGTTTTAGGACACAGATCACTTGTTTTAGGACACAGATCAGTTGTTTTAGGACACAGATCAGTTGTTTTAGGACACAGATCACTTGTTTTAGGACACAGACCAGTTGTTTTAGGACACAGATCACTGTTTTAGGACACAGATCACTGGTTTAAGGACACATCAGTTGTTTTAGGACACGGATCACTTGTTTAACGACACAGACCAGTTGTTTTAGGACACAGACCAGTTGTTTTAGGACACAGATCACTTGTTTTAGGACACAGATCACTGGTTTAAGGACACAGATCAGTTGTTTTAGGATACAGATCAGTTTTTTTAGGACACAGATCACTGGTTTAAGGACACAGATCAGTTGTTTTAGGACACAGATCACTTGTTTAACGACACAGATCAGTTTTTTAGGACACAGATCATTTTTCCTGGCCGAGCTGCTCGCTGCCATTCCCCGCTGTCCCTGCAGGTGGTGAGGAGGTTCCGGGAGGGTGGCTACAACACGCTGGTGTCCACGTGCGTGGGCGAGGAGGGGCTGGACATCGGCGAGGTGGATCTGATCGTGTGCTTCGACGCCCAGCGCAGCCCCGTGCGCCTGGTGCAGCGCATGGGCCGCACCGGCCGCCGGCGCCGCGGCCGCATCGTGCTCATCCTGGCCCAGGGCCGGGAGGAGAGGGTGAGTGGGCTGGCAGTCAGGGAATCAGGGCTGGGATGGCTCTCAGGGGGCATCCCAGCTCTGCACAGACACCCCGACAATCCCATCCTGGTGTCCAAATGCTCCTGGAGCTCTGAACTTCGGGGTTGTTGCTGTTCCTGGGGAGCCTGGGCAGTGCCCAGCACCCTCTGGGGGAGGGAAGAACCTTTCCCTGGTCTCCAACCTGAACATCCCCTGGCACAGGGCTGTGAGGAGAGGGTGAGTGGGCTGGCAATCAGGGAATCAGGGGTGGGATGGCTCTCAGGGGTCATCCCAGCTCTGCACAGACCCCCCGACAATCCCATCCTGGTGTCCAAATGCTCCTGGAGCTCTGAACTTCGGGGTTGTTGCTGTTCCTGGGGAGCCTGGGCAGTGCCCAGCACCCTCTGGGGGAGGCAAGAACCTTTTCCAAAATCCAGCTTAAACCTCCCCTGGCGCAGCTCCAGCCTTTCCCAGGATCCTGTCCTTGGTGAGTCCTGTCCCTGAGTCTCTGCTCAGCCTCCTCATTCACATTTACAGGAAACTCCAGCAGAGAGCCATGGAATGGTTTGGGTTGGATAGGACCTGAAAGATCCTCCACTGCCACCCCTGCCATGGCAGGGACACCTCCCACTGTCCCAGGCTGCTCCAAGCCCAATGTCCAACCTGGCCTTGGACACTGCCAGGGATCCAGGGGCAGCCACAGCTGCTCTGGCAATTCCAGCCCAGCCAGCAATTCCCAATTCCCAAGATCCCATCCATCCCTGCCCTCTGGCAGTGGGAGCCATTCCCTGTGTCCTGTCCCTCCATCCCTTGTCCCCAGTCCCTCTCCAGCTCTCCTGGAGCCCCTTCAGGCCCTGCCAGGGGCTCTGAGCTCTCCCTGGATCCTTCTCCTCTCCAGGGGAACATTCCCAGCTCTCCCAGCCTGCCATGTCACCAAACTGAAACTCAGAGACTCCAGGGGTTTTCCAAGGGTGCAGAGGAGGGTGTGGGGCTGGGAGGGGACAGTGGCTGTGCTGCTGGTGACACTGGCCCCTCACACTGGTGCTTACTGGGCCGGTGACGCTCAGAGCTGGCTTTGGTGGCCGCGCTCTTGCGTGTGAGGATGAGGAGATCAGCTTAGGTGCAAATCCACTTTGGCTGGGTTCCTGCAGCCCAGCACTCAGGCACAGCATCATTAATCATCTCTGAGTACAGAGTGTCCCTCAGGACATCCCTGTGCCACTGGGAATGTGCTGGGAGCTGGGGGATCCCACCACAGCTGGGCCAGCTGCATCCCACAGCCCTGCAGGGCCCAGGCTCATCCTTGGAGGGGAACAGGGCAGGATTTGGGCAGCATTTGGGCAGGATTTGGGCAGGACAAGCTGAGCACTCCCTGCTGCCATCACCAGTGAAAAGGGGTGCAAACCAATCAATCCAAGATCTGTGTAAATCGATTGTAAATCCGAAATTTCAGCCTCTTGGTGTTATTTCATTTATTCCATGCTGTAGCTGTGGTTGGGGTTTGTAGGTGGCAGGGATTTAATTCTGAATGAGACTGCAAAGAATTCTCCCTGAGGGGGAAAAAAGTTTCCCCTTTGAATGGATGAGAGTTAAAAATGATAAACCTGAGTGGAGCTTGTAAATAGATATTTTTTCTTGCTGCTCACTTAGGCTGGTTACTATTGAAAGCTCTGCTCTGTAATGGGATATAAAATAGTCCCTTAAATTCCTTGGAGCTTCACTTAAGTAGTTGGATTACTGTGTTGTCCAGATTTTCTCAGATATCTTTGAAGCAGAACCTCCCCCCAGGTAGAATACTGTATATAATGGTTTTTTTTTATTTTGAGGTCAGGAAATAAGTTTAATTGCAAACCAGTATTGTCTTGGTTGGTTTGTTTGGTTTTTGTTGAGGATATTTTTTAGGGTTGTTGTTGGGGTTTTTATATTTAGCAGGACTGGAAAGAGGCTCAATGTGGAGATTCTTCCCCATCACTTAATTTGCAGCTAAATAATTAATGTCCATCTATTAATTTATGGGAATTTGTTTGGGGGGGGGTTTGTG
>VWZS01005682.1:129590-150858 GCA_013397075.1 Rhabdornis inornatus | reverse complement strand
CCAGGGCTGTGTCCCCAGGGTGGCCAGGGCTGTGTCCCCAGGGCTGTGTGGCCAGAGCTGTGTCCCCAGGGTGGCCAGGGCTGTGTCCCCAGGCTGGCCAGGGCTGTGTCCCCAGGGTGGCCAGGGCTCAGTGCCCTCCTGGCAGCCAGCCTGGCGGGTGCAGTCACTGAGCACCAGCCTTGTCTGAATTCCCTTCATTGCTGGGTGAACCAGGGGCTGCTCCTCATTTTAGTGACACTCAGGATAGAGCTCCGAGAGAGGACAAACAAAGGAATTGAGTTTTTCACATTTTCTCTTCGTTTTGGTGCCATTTTCCACACTAAAAATGGTGAAGCTGGCAGCAGAGAGTGCGCTGGGTGTGTTCTTATCTCTGCTCTCACTTTGTTGTTGAGGCCCAGTTCATCCTCAGCTTTCTCCATGGCAGGAACTGAGCTGTCATGGGCTGAGTTATCACAGGAGTTTCAAGCATTCTCCTTGTTCTCTTGTCAAAATAAATACACTCATGGAATCATTTATGTTGGAAAACCCCTCTGATTCCATGGAGTCCAGCCCTTCCCCAGCACTGCCCCATGTCCCCAAGTGCCACCTGCACAGGGCTTTAAATCCCCCAGGGATGGGGACTCCCCCCCAGTTCCAAGGCCTGGCCACCCTTTCCATGAAGAAATTCCTCCCCATGTCCAACCTGAACCTTCCTTGGCACAGCTTAAGGCCATTTCCTCTGCTCCTGTCACTCATTACCTGAAAAAATATATATTTCCTGTTTTTCTTAGTTTGATCCAATTTCTATTAATTTTACATCCCTTTTTCACTTCAAAACCTCTTCCATAACTTTTTTCTGTCACCCCCAGAAGGATCCAGCATCTTGTGCTGCCCCATCATTGACCAAGTGTGTCCTTCAGTTTTCAGAGCTCTCCTTCAAAAAGTGCAGAAAAAAATCCCTTTACTCCATAAGCCTCTTATATAATATCTTGTATTTTAAGATTCTTTTTTATCTCTGATTTATGGGTTTTGTTTGGGGTTTTTTTAAGAGTTTGCTAAAGTGAGAGCATTTAATACTGTTGTTCCTGGGAGCTGAATCTCATTTCAATCCACCAGTAATTCCTTTTTCTTTTTGCTTTTGTCCAGATGAAATCTCATTTTCTTAATTCTTTCTGCTGGTTCTCCACAATTCTTCTCCTCCCTCCTTTCAGATGGATCAATTTTGAGTCAGCAATAACCGTGGGTTTTGTTTGATTTTACAGTTTCATGTTATTTCTATAATTGCTGCTTTAATCCTAATGCTGATTGGTTTGGACTCACTTTTTAAGATTTCCAACACCTGCTTTAGTGTTTAGTCCTCTGTGGGGTTTTCATGCCTTTCAAGTTGCTCGTGGGTGATTCCTGCTCTCTTCCCACTTCAGGAACAATGAAAATACGTTGGTTCTGGAGAAAAACAGGCAAAATAACGTGGATGGTTTGAGTGCTGTGTTTGTGTAGTAGGGCCTGGCATCCCTAACATGGAATGTTCTGGAGGATAATTACCTGTGGCACAGCAGCAGCCACTTCCCATGGAGGGGAGAGGCTGTGCCAGGACTGCAGGACGTGGAGATTCCCACCCTGGGTCCAAACAGCCTTATCAGCCTCACTGAGGATGGGAATGTTCTCCCTGTACTCCCAATCTCTGGTGGCAGCACTCCTGTTTGTCCAGGTCCCTCTTTCTTTGTGTTTGGGGAATGTTCTGGGCAGCCACAATCCAGCAGGGAGCCCAGAGCTCTGGGAATCATCTGTTCCCAAGCTGTGCCAGCTGCTGCAGGGCTCCCTGCCTGGCAGGGTTGCACCATGGATCACCTGGGCTGATGTCACAGGATCATCTTGTCTCTGTCCCGGGGAGCTGGAACACAGCCCTGAATCATTGTTGTTCTCTGCTGGGGCTGGATGGCACCAGATCCTCAGGAACAGGGAGTGGGCACGGCCCTGAGGCTGCCAGAGCTCCAGGAGCCTTTGGACACTGCTCCCAGGCTGGGATTGCTGGGGGCTCTGGGCTGGGACTGGGACAGGGACAGGGGCTGGGCTGGATGGGCTTTGTGGGTCCCTTCCCACTCAGGATATTCCTGATCCCTGTGTGTCCCTCCTCTCTCAGGATATTCCTGATCCTGTGATCCCTGTGTGTCCCTCCTCACTCAGGATATTCCTGATCCTGTGATCCCTGTGTGTCCCTCCTCACTCAGGATATTCCTGATCCTGTGATCCCTGTGTGTCCCTTCCCACTCAGGATATTCCTGATCCTGTGATCCCTGTGTGTCCCTTCCCACTCAGCATATTCCTGATCCTGTGATCCCTGTGTGTCCATTCCCACTCAATATTCCCTGATCCTGTGATCCCTGTGATCCCTGTGTGTCCCTTCCCACTCAGGATATTCCTGATCCTGTGATCCCTGTGGGTCCTTTCCCACTCAGGATATTCCTGATCCTGTGATCCCTGTGTGTCCCTTCCCACTCAGGATATTCCTGATCCTGTGATCCCTGTGGGTCCTTTCCCACTCAGGATATTCCTGATCCTGTGATCCCTGTGTGTCCCTTCCCACTCAGGATATTCCTGATCCTGTGATCCCTGTGGGTCCCTTCCCACTCAACATTCCATTATTCCAAATGCTTCTCTAAGAATTGTTCCTCATTTCCTTTTCCTTCAGGTCTCTTTTCCTCCTCTGCCAGATCCTGGCTCTTGTCCCTTCAGGAATGTGACATCTCCTACACTGCAGTCAGGAATACTTCATAGCAGTGTTGATCTTCTGGGATTTTTTGTGGTGGCCTGAAAACCTCAGTGTTGGTTCATTTTTCCAGGTTTTCCTGAGCAGGATGTGAGCAGGACTCTGGACTCAGGGTTTGCTGTGTGCAGACACAGCCCCTGGAGCTGGAACTTGAGAGGATTGAGAGATCCAGGCTGGTTCCTCTTCTGTGCCATTAATTCCCAAAAGAGATTCACCCCAAATCCTGTCTGCACTGACACTGGCACATTATCTTCATTATTTTTCTTCCAGCTTCACACATCTGGCCTGAAAACAATCACATCCTCAACTCTGATTCTTTGGAATCACTTCCCACCCAGGGCATTATTTGGGATAGTGATTTACATCTGTCTCTGTTTATATGATGCCCTCCAAAAAACCAGCTGTTTAATGCCATTTATCCATATAAAACATTAACACCCTCTGGATGCTTGTCCTTGGTGTCAGATTTCTGTATCTGGTTTTGGTTGTGGCTCAGAGAAGATTTTTTTTTGTTTGTGCCTGGTACCACACCAAGTTCTTTTGTTCTGTGCATCCCTTTTCCTACAGCAGGTAATGTTTTCCTGTTGTTGTTTTTCCCCCCACAGGCCACTCCCATGAGAGCTGGTCCTTGTCACCTGAGGAGTTTGAAATATGGGACAGACTCTACAGGATTAAGGAAAGTGATGGGATAAAGGAACCAGTACTGCCTCGAGTTCAGTTTGAAACCTTAGAAAACCTGGAAGAAACACCAGTGAGTTCCATGCAGTGTTTATTTGACACAAGGGTGCTGGAAATAGCAGAGTTAACTCTGGATTTGAAGGAAGTCTGTTATAAAAATGCCTTTTTGAGATTTACATGTGGGGTTTTGAGGTGAAGAATTTAGAAACTGGATGTTCTAAATGTGCCTTTGAGGTTGGGTCTGGAAGGAAAAATTAGGTCTGTAAATTAAAAGTTGAGTCAGTAAATTAAAAATGTATTAGGAAGACTCAGTGTCCATTAAGTTCTGCTCCTGTTTTTAAGAATTCCATGCAGGATGCTGTATTCACAGAATCCCAGGATGGTTTGGGTTTCAAGGGATCCTAAACCCATCTCATTCCACCCCCTATCCTGGGCACCTTCCCCCAGCCCAGGTTGCTCCTGATATTTTTATTTTAGACCAGACTTAAACCCGCGTGACAATATTTAAACCCTTCTCTGCATTTACTGTCCCTGACAGAGAAGTTTTGCTAAACAATTCCTTGCTGAAAATCTCCCTTCCCACCCCAGTTTGCCGTGCAGAGGCCCCGGGAGGGGGCAGCTCGGGAGCTCTCCCTGTCTGAGTGGAGCATTTGGCAGAATCAGCCCCTGCCCACATCCCTGGTGGATCACTCGGATCGTTGTCACCTCTTCATCGCTGCCATGCAAATGATGGAGCTGATGAGGCACCAGCAGGTAACAAAACGTGCCCAGGGACTGAATGCACAGTTAGGGCAGTTTAAAAATAATGAAATTAAAAAAAAAAAAAATCCCAATAATGAAATTAATTATGTGTATTTAATTTTGTTTCAAAGTCTCTGCCACTGCTATGCTGTGATTCCTAATCTTTTCCACAGAAACTGTTTTAAAAAGTTTCCCTACATAGGAAAAAAAAAACCCAGTCCTGTTTTAATGGATTCCAGTATCAATTTGTGAGAGAATGACATTAAATACAAGAGTTCCAAATGGCAAGGACCAAAGCCACCGAGAGGGATCAGAGCTATTCCAGGAACTGGGAAGAGTTTGGGATTGTGTGTACATCAAGAGCATCCCAGAAAAGTCATGCAGGAACACATGGCATGTTTTAGGGGATTTATGTTTTGTTTTTTTGAACTAAAAAGCAAATTGTTCCTAAGAATTAAGGGGGATAAGAGGAGCTAAGGCAAACAAACAAGGATGGGAACTGTTGGGGAGATGGGAATTTTGTTTTCTGACAGGGATGGATACAGAAATCCTTCTGGCAGGCACAAGGGAGTGTGTGTAGAGGTGGATGGAGGCTTCAGTGGTTCCCCACATTATTTTTCCCTCCAGCTGAGCTCCCCAGATGTTGCCTTCCAGCACGTGGAAGTTTTTTAGGTCATCAGAAGCTGTTGCTAAGCTGCCAGAGTTTCCTGACTAATACCAGGACTAATCAAGGAGGAGAATGGAGACATTGTAGTTGTGCTCCTTGCTCCGAGGGTGTGAAAAGGAGTCTGGAACAGACCTGGCCAGCTCAGCAAAGCTTCTCCATCCCAGCAGAGACATTCCTGACTGCTCTGGGAGTCCCTGAGCCCTGCTGGGGTCAGGACACACTGCAGAGGAGAGGACAGGGGCACGAGGGATGTCAGGAATGGTGCAGGAATTAGAAGGAGCCTCCTTTTCTCCAGGCTGAGCCCCTGGGTGTGAGTTCCAGCTGGGTGTGAACCAGTCAGAGGTGCAGCTGTGGAGCTTCCTCATTTAGGGGAGGAATCCTCCCAGGGTGTCCCTGGTGTGCCCAAAGTGTCCCCAGGAGCACAGGAGGTGACACAAGGCCCAGCCTTGGTCACCCTTGGGAATCTCCCAGGGAGGAACAGAGCACTGGCAGGGCTGGAGTCAGTGCTGACACCAGGGGTTTAAACTTCAGAGGTTCCTGAACCAACTGGGGCCAGTCCAGGGACACCAAAACTGTTCCAGAGAAAGGGAGGATGCAGCTCTGTGCTGAGCTGAGCTGAGCTGGGCAGTGAGCTCTGACACTGAGCTCCTGTCTGAGAGTTCCACTGACATTCCCTGGAGTGATCCCTGCCTTCCCTGAGAGGCTCTGACAGTGTTCCCAAGGCAGGGGATGTTCCCACTGGAATTCAAAATGTTCACTTGGGGAGGAGAAGGATCCAGGGAGAGCTCAGAGCCTAAAGGGGCTCCAGGAGAGCTGGAGAGGGACTGGGGACAAGGCATGGAGGGACAGGACACAGGGAATGGCTTCCAGTGCCAGAGGGCAGGGATGGATGGGATCTTGGGAATTGGGAATTGCTGGCTGGGCTGGAATTGCCAGAGCAGCTGTGGCTGCCCCTGGATCCCTGGCAGTGGCCAAGGCCAGCTTGGACATTGGGCTTGGAGCAGCCTGGGACAGTGGGAGGTGTCCCTGCCATGGCAGGGGTGGCACTGGCTGGGATTTGAGGTCCCTTCCAAGCATTCCATGATTCTCTGGTGGAAGGGTTTGCATGGATGTGCTCCCAGGTTCTGCTGTAAATATTCCCTGGCTCATTACACCCAGCTCATCTGGCTGACATTCATTTATGGTGCTTAATTAGCAGAGAGGTTTAACACCAATACAGGTCAAAGCTCTTTCCATAAATACCCGAGACAGAGAACCTCAAACCTCGGTTTTATCAATGATTTTCTTACTGGGCGTTCAAACATAGAATCAGGCAAATCATTATTTTACTGTGAATAACCAAATGATCTGGAAATTTGTGCTTAATTATTTCTTGGGCAGAATTTCATTCAGAGATTTGTCATGACTTAATGCAAGCCAGCACAAGAGGCATTTGTGTGGTTTTTTTGATGTTTTCTGTTAGAGAAGAAATTCACTGATGTGTGGCTTTCCTTTCCTTGTACTCATTCAGTGATTCAAAAAAACTGTATTTTGTATAATAGCTTTAAAAAAAGTCAGTTTAAAGGCTTTTTTTTTTTTTTTTTTAATAGATTAAATGAAAATGGTTGGCCAAAAATTATATTTCTTAAAATCTTAGAGAAGAAGTTGTTCCAGTCAAAAGAAAATAAAAAAAGTCACAGAAGCCCCAAATGTGAGCCCTGGAAAAGGCAGATCCAGCAAAGCCTTTAATGCCCCAGGGGCTTTATTGCTACAGCAACAGTGTGGGGCAGATGGGGGGATTTACTCCCAGGGGAATTCTTGGTGCAAAATGGGAACAAATCATCTTGTCCTTCTGCAAAATAATTCCATGTCTTTGAAGCATTTTTTGTAAATCAAGCTGTGCTGTTTGGAAATAAGGCTGGGCAGAGTAATCCTGTCAGTGAGGGTGATCTTTGTCCAGGTTTCTCAGGGAAGAGGGAAGTGCCAGGCTTTTGTTTTTCCTTAGGAGATGAGGAATGCTTCATTTTAATGAAATTTTCATTTTTCCCCTTTTCATTTCTCCCCTTCCAGAGTGGGAGGGTCGCTCTGCATCTTTCCCATTTCCATGCTGGCAGTGGGAACTCACAGCTTGTCACAAGGAAAACAAAATAAATCCCCAAATCTTTGGGATTGTCTCAGTTTTTCACCCTCTGACTGCACACACCTTGGGAAGGAAACATCTCCTACCCCTGGGATGACCCTGGAACCTCTGGCTCTGGAATCAGCTATGACAAATCAGTGATTTTTCATCTGGCTGGGGCTGCCTCAGGGGATCCTCCAGATGAGCTCCCTACCAGCAGGGAAAACATTCCCAAGGCACTCTGGAATCCCAGTGAACCTGAAAAGGCTCCCCAAGCTTTAGGAGTTTGAAATCAGGTTTGTTTTGGGGGGAAATTTGGTGTTTTCAGCCAGCTGGACCTTTTTTCTCAGGAGACCCTGAATGCAAAGTTAAAAATGGTTCAAGTAAGGACAATGAAATTATTTTATCTGGGTTTTTTAGGCCCTCATTGCCAGTAAATTCTCTCTGATTAAAATCCTCTTCTGAGATGTATCAAAACTTCTGGTTCCAGAGAAGGTGGAAGGGTTTGGGCTGGTTTTGGAGGGTGAGGTGCCAGGGAGCCCCAAAATCTCAGCTCTCCAATTAAAGTAATTCCTTTAAATTGCTTCTCCCTGTTGCCAAAATGTTTTGAGTGCAAGCATTAACTGAGACCTGGAATTGCAGGTGCTTGGTGCTTTTCCTGGTGCTGGGGTTGTGCTCCCAGTGAGAACAGAGGAGTCCCAGTGATTTGGGAGTGGGGCTGGGTGGTCCTGCAGGTCCTTCCCACCCCAACCATTCCATGAATCCATGTCCTCAGCTTCCAGCTCTGCTAAGCACAAAGAGAGCAGGGACATCCAAGCAGGGGGCAGGGCCTGTTCTCAATAAATGGGATTATTATTATTATTATGGAATCCTGGAATGGTTTGGGTTGGAGGGACCCTAAATCCCATCCAGTCCATGGCAGGGACACCTCCCACTGTCCCAATCTGCTCCAATCCTGTCCAGCCTGGCCTTGGACACTGCCAGGGATCCAGGGGCAGCCACAGCTGCTCTGGGCACCCTGATTTATTTCCTGATGTTCTTGAACATTCTTCTCTTCAGCCTCTTTATTGATCCCGTTCCCATATTTGCCGGGGCACATACCCTGGATTTTGTCATCATCTCTCTTTTTGGGGATCTTTGCCTGTTTTTATTGGGTGGCAGAAAGCAAAACCCACCAGAATGAGCAGATCCATCAATAATGTGATGCCATTAGGGAGAGAATTATCTCAGTTTGGTAGAAGGGAATTGGGGTTTCTGTGTCCCTCAGGCTTCTTCCACAACTCAACTAAATAAATTTTTAAAGATCATCTCATGTAATACACTTAAACCTCCAAAAACAAGTTTTTGACAGTGCTTCTTCCCCTGAAGTGTGTTCTGGAACAGGGATTGATTCTTCTGCTCATTCAGCATTTCCTGGAAGGGGTGATGGGTAAAAGAGTAAATGTTTGTTCTGAGCTCAGGGAGGGGAGCAGGGCACTCACAGGGCTCCAGAACTGGGAGAGATTTGGGCTCTGATCATTGATAATGAGTAAATGTTTGTTCTGAGCTCAGAGAGGGGAGCAGGGCACTCACAGGGCACCAGAACTGGGAGAGATTTGGGCTCTGATCATTGATAATGAGTAAATGTTTGTTGTGAGCTCAGGGAGGGGAGCAGGGCACTCACAGGGCACCAGAACTGGGAGAGATTTGGGCTCTGATCACTGGTGCTGCAGCAAAACAGCAGTTTTGGTCAAACATGGAAAATATGATCAGAAAAAGTTCCTGGAATCACAGAAAAGTTTGGGTTGGAAAGAGCTTCCAGCTGTTCCAAAGCCCTGGAGGAGAGGAGGGAGTGGGGAGGGTTTGAGGAGCAGCATCTGCTCAGCCCAAAAAGGGGAATTCTGCATGGTTTCACTCAGGCTAACAGTGAAAGGAGTTTTAATTGTTAAAAATCCACATTGTAGCTGCCCACAGACTGATCTTCAATTTTCAAATAGCAACATCACCAGGGTTTCATCAGGCAGATGAATCTTGTTCAAAAATGTGCATCCAAAGCAGTTTATGAAGAGACAGAGGGGGTAATTCCAGTTTTGGTACTTGATGCCTTAAGTTTAACAAACAGGAAACAGAATGGGTATAATTACACAGAATTACCCATTAACATGTAATTACCCATTAACAGAATGGGTATATTTTACATATTAAAAATGAAAATTTTAATATGCTAAGTTTACTTTCCTGTTCCTATTTTCTATGCTAAAATATATTTTGGTTTTCTTAAATGCATCAGTGACTCCAGGCAGGGTCATTGGTTGAGTGCAATAATCTCAGGTTGATGCTGTTTTCCTGCTCCTGACCTATTTTCTGAGGAGCTGGTACACCCTGGAACTCTCTGGGTTAGAGGGAAGCTGAGCAGGTGATTTAAGGTCCCACAAGTTGTGCACGTTCAGGCCAAAATGTGCTGATTCCAAATGTGCCCTGGCAGTGCCTGAGCATGAACTGCCTGGCTGGGACACAGAATTTTGGTCAGGAGAAAGTGTTTGGAGTGGGATTGTGCTGGAGGGTTTGATCCTGGGAACTGGAGCAGTTACACAAGCCTGAGCCCCAATCAGGTCACTGAGCTCTGGCCTCGATGCTAAATTTGGCTGCTGGGCTGTTCCTGGCACTGCCAGGCTCCAGTGGGGCACTCAGGGGGTGTGGAGGGACCTGGGGACATTCCTGGGAAAACTCCTCATGATCCTGCTTGCCTGTGGGAGAATCCCACAATCCCACCCTGGTTTGGGTTAAAGGGACCTTAAATCCCATCCCATTCCCACCCCTGGCACTGCCCCAGGCTGCTCCAGCCTGGCCTTGGATAGATCCAGGGATCCAGGGGCAGCCACAGCTGCTCTGGGAAACTTGGTTAGTTTGGGGTTTGGAGGTTTTAGGGGTTCTGTTTGAGTGGTTTAGGATTTGTAGGTTTTGGGGGTTGTATTTTGATTGGATTTGGGGGTTTAGTTTGAGGTTTGGGTTTGGGGGTTGTGGAGGTTGCATTGTGATTGGGTTTGGGTTTGTAGATTTTGGGAGTTGTGGTTTGGGTTTGCAGGTTTTAGGGGTTTTAGTTTTGTGTTTGTAGGTTTTGGGGGCTGTGCTTTGATTAATTTGGGGTGTGCAGGTTTTGAGGGTTGTATTTTGATTGGGTTTGAGGGTTGTAGTTGTAGCTTGCAGGTTTTGGGGTTTGTAGTTTGAGTTTTGGGTTTGGAGGTTTTGGAGGTTGTATTGTGATTGGGTTTGGGTTTGTAGATTTTGGGGGTTGTAGTTTGATTGGGTTTGGGTTTGTAGGGTTTAAGGGTTGTAGTTTTGTTTTGGGTTTGCAGGTTTTGGGGGCTGTACTTCGATTAATTTTGGGTTTGCAGGTTTTGAGGGTTGTATTTTGATTGGGTTTGAGGGTTGTAGTTGTAGCTTGCAGGTTTTGGGGTTTGTAGTTTGAGTTTTGGGTTTGGAGGTTTTGGAGGTTGTATTGTGATTGGGTTTGGGTTTGTAGATTTTGGGGGTTGTAGTTTGATTGGGTTTGGGTTTGTAGGGTTTAAGGGTTGTAGNGGGTTTGTACTGTGGTTAATTTTGGGTTTGCAGGTTTTGGGGGTTGAAGTTTGGCTCTGGGTTTGTATTTTGAGTTTGGAGAGTTTGGGGGTTGTAGTTTAAGTGCTGGGTTTGTAAGTTTTGGAGGTTGTAGTTTGTGATTTGTAGGTTTGAGGTTTGTAGTTGGATGGGTTTGGGGTTTGTGAGCTTTGGGGATTGTAATTTTATTGGTTTCGAGTTTGTGGAGTTTGAAGCTTGGTTAGTTTTAGGTTTGGGGTTGTAGTTTGATAGAGTTTGTAGGGTTTGGGGTTGTATTTCAGTTAATTTTGGGTGGCAGGACAATATTAGGCCAAGCCTGCTCAGCTCTGCACTCTCAGAACTGTGTGGGGTGGGCAGGGGCAGCTCCTCCTCCTGTTTCACTCTCCAGTGGTTTGGCAGCTAATTAATCCTTAATCCATTTAATTTGTGTCTCGTTTGTGTAATGCTGAAATGCCTGCATTGAGCTGTCCTGCAAGGGGCACTTGTTCCTGAGATAAGCCCGAGCAGACCCTTATCACCCTGTCACTGTCACCCCAGTGCTCCCCCTGCTCAGGTGACACCTGGGCACTGGCTTGGAACCAGGTTTGTTGTTCCTCTTGGATTTCAGACAAAGAATTCCGTGCCTCGAGCCTCTGTTCTGACCAGGCTTGAGGAAAAGGAATTATTTAAAACCTGCCAGATCAAACCCATCCTTTAACCCTCTTGTGACAATTCTTTTCCTCACTGTTTTTGTTAAGCCTTCTCCTAAGGCAGCTGGTGTAGTCTCCAAGGAGATCTTTAGTTAAAAAATCCAGACTTGGAGTTTCTTTGGATATCTTTACAAATGGATGGTTTAAACATCAGCATTTGTGTGGAATTGGTGTTGAAATGATGATGGTGATTAATGACAAGATCTGTTAATTGTGCACAGTTTGCTTTGTCTGCTGCAACCAGAGAGGATCCCCAACCCTGTTAGGGACCAGTCTTCAAATTCCTGGGAGGTGGCTTTGGATCCTGCTTCCTGAAATACTTTCACACAAGCCAGTCTGATTGTAAAAGTCATTTTTCTCACCCTCTGTAAAGGTACCTCGTGTAACTTCAGGGATTTAGGAGTCCAGGGATTCATCTGCCTGAACTGCCAAAAAATAATTGTTCTGGTCAGATCCTACCTGTCCAGGTCCACTGTGCTTTTCCCAAGTGTGTGTTCAACAGAGCTGCTTGCCTTTTGAACAGCAAAAATTTATAGACACCCATGAAAAATTATTTCAGAGTCTGTGGGAAGTTCTTCAGGAGAACAAAACGTTTGTTTTCAGTCTGGCCGTGAGCAGCCCTGGGTGTGTCTGTGGTAACCAGTGCCCTGTGTCCCCAGGGAGACTGCAGCTATGAGCAGGAGCTCCAGCCTCATCTCCGGATGGAAGATGTGAATATTCCAGGGAACAAAAGGCATCTCTCCGCTTCCAACCCCCCCTGGAAGCAGAGAGCTCGGAAAGACCTGGCAAAAACAAAACCAGAGCCGTTCCCACCTGAATCGGGTGATAATGGGAGTGAGTTCTTTAGCACCTTTAAAATCACCAAAGCCAGGGCTCCCAGAAGAGCTCCTGGGCTCAGTGAGGAAGTGCCTGTGCTGCCTCAGGATCCTTCAGCCTCTCCCTCAGGAACAAGGCTTGCTGTGCCTGGACACTCGGACCTGGGCAGTGACAAGGACGAGGGGCTGGAGGTGACATTTGATTTAAATGCCTTTATTGACCTGTGTGACAACAGTGACAGCCCTGCGAGCCCTGCCAGTCCAGCAGCACAGGAAACCAGCCCTGCAGGTAAATCCTGTGGGAGAATCCACGGGGATTCAGGCTATGAGACATCCCCCGTGGCCTCGGAGCTGTTTTATCTCCCTGAATCCTGCAGGGATTCCTTCACGCTCCTGGCACCACCCCAGGAGCCCCTGGGGCTGGAACAAACATTTTCCCGGGTGCAAAGGCTTCTGTCACAGTTCCCTCCCTCTGGGGATGAGCTGCAGGGTTTGGAGAGCACGATGAGAGATGAAGGAACAAGATCTCCTTCCCCAAAAGTTCTCCCCGATGGTCCCTCAGAGGCACTGCAGGACAGCGTCTCTCCTGCATCCCCAAAAACTGATCCTTCACTGCTGCCCCTGGAAAACCCCAAAGTGACAGTTCCCAGGGAATTCTGTGCCTCAAGAAGTCCCTGTTTGTCCAAAGCTGTGTCATCTACCAAGGCTGCTGCTGTTGAAGAGGAGCAGCTCTGGAATGACAGCTTTGATGGCCTGTTTGACAGTGAGGAATTCCCTGAAATCCCAAGCAAGGCTCCCAGCATGGGCCAGCTCCTGACAAACGGCCCTTCCAAGGAGCCTTTCATCCCCAAGGACACAGCAGAGGCTGCCCTCGAGGTTCCTGCTGAGGAGCAGAGTCTTCATTTGTTTGAGGATGAGGCTGGTGAGGACATGGGCCAGGGCAGCCCTGTGAGCACCGAGCCTCCAGCTGGGACAGAGGGAGAGGCAGGCAGGGAATTGCTCTGTGTGAGCCCCAGGGAGCAGCCCTGGAGCAGGGAATCCATGGGAACATCAGGAGTGGATGATCCCTATGACTGCTCCCAGGATTTGTTCTCTGTGACCTTCGACCTGGGCTTCTCCATCGAGGACAGCGAGGATGAAAGCTCTGAGCACCCCAGGAATGCTGAAAACCCCAAACTGAACGGGGCCCTGGGGAGTGCCCCAGGGGCTGAATCCACTGGGGGTGCAAAAATATCCCTGGGTGATGGCTCCAGGCTGGAAACCTCACCAGGATGGGGCTGCAGAAGGCTCAAGAGAAGGGACATGCCCACACCATTGTCATTGCAGAGCAGGAATGGCAGGGAAGGGACCGAGGGTGCTCCTGCTGCAGGGCCTGTCCTCAGTTCAGGGGGCAGCAGGACAGAAAGGGAACCCCCTGAACCTTTGCCTTCAGCACTTCTGACCCCAACAAGCAGGAAGGGTGTGAACATCAAAGATGTCAAAAGAATTCCTATGAAAATCTTCTCCAGTGCCAGGGAGCAAATTCCAAAAGTGTCTGCTGTAGATGAAGTCAAAGAAAGCCCTTGGAGGCAGAACTTTGGGAGATCAGCCATGGATTGTCCTTCAGGAAGGACAGAAAGCCTGGAGGACACCAAACCCCGGGGCTCTCCTGCTGCAGGTAGGGAATTTGGTGGGACATGGGAATTTGGTGGGATGGATGTTGGACCTTCATGGTCAGGAAATAGGATCCAGTGTCTTTGGGATCCTCACTTTGGTTTTATGGCTGAGATAGGCAGGTTGGAAGGGAGAGGAATAATGGCTGTGATGCTGGAAGTTGGGTCAATGAGGGGACATTCCCTGTGTCCTGTCCCTCCATCCCTTGTCCCCAGTCCCTCTCCAGCTCTCCTGGAGCCCCTTCAGGCCCTGGCAGGGGCTCTGAGCTCTCCCTGGATCCTTCTCCTCTCCAGGGGAATATTCCCAGCTCTCCCAGCCTGGCTCCTCTCTGGCAGTGACATTTGCAGGCCCCACTTCGTGCTGTCACAGGGATTTGTGTCACAGAGTGCTGCCACAACTCTGGCTCCTGCTCAGCTTTTAACAGCTTCTTCTCTTGGTTTCCTGCTTCCCTTCCCTTCTCCTGCCTCTGTGCTGCCTGGGGTAATCACTTCCCCCCTGGGGCTCTCCAGGGAAGCAGGATTTATTGTCCATCCTGGCTGGAGATGATCCCTTTTCATTAACAAGGCTGAAGAGAACAATATTTACCCTGTACATCAATAAATAATCTCCTTTGGAGGTGCTATTCTGAGAGAGGCAGGGTTTGATTGCTCAGCTGTAACAAAATTGTGTTGGGAACTGTGCAGTTCTGGTGAATGTTGTTTATTCTGTTTTCTGCAGGACCCAGCAGTGACAGTGAGGAAGAGATCGTTTTCCAGAGAAAAAACAGGATTAAAAAGAATGTTTTGAAATCTCCTGAGGTGAGTTTTAGAGAAAAAAATTAGACAAGAGAAGCAAAGTGACAATTGAAGCAGCAAAACAAGAAATCTCTGTGCACTGATGTTGATTCTGTCCCCACAGGGGATGGATGAGAGCGACCTGGAGTGTCCAGCTCGGGTCACCAGGAAACGCCGGCGCCCTCTCAACGTGGTCAGCACTGAAATGGGACAGAAATCATGGAAACCCATTCCTGCTTCCCTTCACTTCCTCCCCAGGGTCTCCACAGATCACAGGATCCCACGGTGGTTAGGGTTGGAGGGAGGTTAAATCCCAGCCAGTGCCACCCCTGCCATGGCAGGGACACCTCCCACTGTCCCAGGCTGCTCCAAGCCCAATGTCCAAGCTGGCCTTGGGCACTGCCAGGATTGGGGCTTTGATGACTTTGGAGTTGTTGTTTGGCACTGAAACATTGTAAAATCCAAGAAGGGTGAAATAACCTGCCTGCCACAAAGCTTTGAACCAGAAAAAGCAAATTCATGGCACGTTTGACCTGATTTTTCTTCCAAATCCCATTTTTCTGCCCTGTTAGTGGGAGATGTCCCAGCCCATGGCAGGGATGTTGATGTCTGGAAAGGCTGAGCTGGAACAGAGACCAGGCAGAGCAAAAGGAATAAAATCAGGATTTATTGAAAGGAATAAAATCAGGATTTATTGAAAGGATTCACCTTGGGCAGTGCAAGAGCCCGGCCAGGGCTGCACCCAAATCAAATCCAAGATGGATCCTGGTCACGAGTTTGACACTTTTATAAGTTTTGGTTCATCTTGGGGTCAATTGTCCAACCACAGCCCCAGGCTATTGAGTCTCAGCCCCTGCCTTGCCCCCTTCCCTTCCCTTCCCCTTTTTGGGCTCTGCCCTTCATTCTCCAGCTGGGCAGGGATTGTTTTCTCCAACCACCCTGTGAACAGAACTCACTCACACCCAGCATGAAATTCCAGAGTTACACACCCAGCAGCAGAGTCTGGAAAATATCAAAACTAAAACCCCAAGGCAGGGGTGGCACTGGAGGAGCTTTAATGTCCCTTCCCACCCACGCCAGCTGGGATTCAGTGACTCTATGGAATTCCCTGTGCTGTCCCTGCTCACTCTGTGTGTTCCTTTGCAGTCAGCCACATCCAGTGAGGACAGTGGGGACAGTGGGGACTTCCAGGGGGGCAGGAGCAGCTGCAGAGCCGGGGCCAGGCCCCAGCCCAGAGGGGCCAAGCGGCAGCGGCTCAGGAGCGCCGGCACGGCCAAGGTGGGTGGCACTGCTGGACTTCAGCCTTGCAACAGCTGGAATTGCAGCTGGAACGTGGGGCTGGGGCTCTGCTGTCCCACAGCAGCTCCTGGCAAGCCCTGGAGCTGGGATTTGGGAATGCTGGAGGGAGATCTGCAGCCACGCAGGGCTGGGGGACAGCAGGGACACCAGAGAGGAGCTGGGAGGGAAACCCAGGGACACCCCAGGAGGGCTCAGCCCTGAGAGATCAGGGTCCTGTCCAGAGGAAAATAATAATAATAGTAGCAATAATAACAATAATTATAATAGCAAAATGATACAACAAATCATAATTATTTTGTTATAAAAGTTATAACAAAATTATATTGTATTACATTATATTACATTATATCATATCGTCACCTTATATCACCTTATATCACCCATTCCATTCCATTCCATTCCATTCCCTGTGAATCCCTGCCAGATCAGGGTATTCTGGGGTTGTATATTAAATAATAACAATGAATTTAACTAATATATTAGTAGCACTAGTAGTAGTACTGGTACTATAATGAAAATGTATTATTATTATTATTATTGTTATTATCATAATCAGAATTGGGCTGCTTGCTCAGTGATCCCCACTAATGGCCTCACCCCTGACATTTAAGGCAGCAATGGTCCCTCAACCCCAAATGTTAAACCTCAGCTCAGTATTTACCCCTTCAGCAGGGATGGAGGCAGCACCAGACTCATTGAAGCTAAAAAGCTCTTAAATATTCATGGCCGTGGTTGCACTGAGCAGAAATTGCCATAATCAGGGCTCCAGGGCACAATATGTTGGACATGTTTTAATTTTTTAACAATAATATTCATTATTTAGACTTCCCTTATGGTGTCGTAAGGGGATATCATATGGTTTTATGTCCTGGAGTACAAAAAATGAGGTGGAGTAAAATCCATTTTTCCATTGGATTTAAACTTTTTTTTTTTTATTCTATTTTATTTTTTTTTATTTTTTTTTTTTTTTAATATGAGACCAAAAGGAAGCAAAGTGTGTCTGCTGAGGAAATTTCACTTCACACATCTCCTTCCCTAAACAGCCCCAGGGATGGACACGGAGAATTCCAGATCCTCAGGGGATCCCAGGCATGGAAATGTGCCAGGGCTGGGAGCAGCTCAGTGCCCAGAGCTGCACTTTGGGGACACAGAGGGTGACAAACCCCAGGGATGGAGGCAGCCCCTGGCCCTGCAGCCAGGACATTATCCCGGGAGCTGGGAGCTCATTGTCCCCCAAGGAACAACTTCCAAAAGCTCTGATGGCTTTTGGTGTCAGGGAGCTTTGTCCTCTCCACTCTCCTTACACTGTGACTCCAGCATGTTCCAAATAACCCAAACCATTGGGAAAAGGAACTGTTAGTAATTCCTGACATTTGGGATTGTGGGTAAGCAAAGAATTAAAAGGTTTAGGAGAGTGTGAAAATCAGGGATGCAGCACAAAACGCCTGAGAGTTCCAGGAACTAAACTCAGATTTACAGCTCTGTGCCCTTTATCCCAGGGGTTTTGAAGGCAAACAAATCATTCTCATGGAGTTGTGGAGATACATAATTATTTTGGGGCTAATTTGATATTTTACTATAGTAAATATAGCTGAAATTACAGGAGAAAAATGAGCTTAATATAAAGTATCTCAGAGAAAGCATCTTCCTGAGTCAGCTTGGTTTGTTGTCATTTATGACCTTGGGAATGTTTTGTTGTCATTTATGACCTTGGGAATGTTTTGTTGCCATGTATGACCTTGGGAATGTTTTGTTGTCATTTATGACCTTGGGAATGTTTTGTTGTCATTTATGACCTTGGGAATGTTTTGTTGCCATTTATGACCTTGGGAATGTTTTGTTGCCTGGTTTTGATGGAATTTAGGATCAAGCCTCCTGCAGTGCAGTCACATGGGAAGTGCCTCACCTTCCCTGGACTGAGCTGTACCATCTGAGGGGTTCATGCTTTGGTGAATCCTAAATCCTGAGCAGAAAAGGGCAAACCAGGGTGGGGTCTGTGTCTGGAATTCCTGCTGGACTTGGGTTTGGAGGAATCCAGCACTCTAAAATCAACCCAGCTTTTGAGAGCACACGAAATGGGTAAAGCTGGGTTTGTAAATCACAAAGTGAGGTTTTATGTTTGGTGGGCACTCTGCCTGTGCCATTCCCTGCCCCAGGCGATCCCTGGAGCCCTGCAGGGGCTGGGGCAGAGGTGTCAGGGCGGTGCTGGTTAATTAGAGGCTGGTTAATTGGCTCTGTGCTGTGTGCAGGCTGCAGGCAGGCAGTTCCTGGACGAGGAGGCCGAGCTGTCCCAGCTCCATGCCGAGGGGATCTCGTCGGACGAGAGCGACGGCGCCGGGGAGGAGCTGAGCCCGTCCATGGCCCAGTTCCTCAACGATGAGGGGGAGCCCACACAGGCCCTGAACGGTGAGTGGGGAATTCCCAGAGCTTCCCAGAGCTTCCTGGAGCTTCCCAGAGCTTCCTGGAGCATCCCAGAGCTTCCCAGAGCTTCCTGGAGCATCCCAGAGCTTCCCAGAGCTTTCCAGAGCATCCCAGAGCTTTCCAGAGCACCCCAGAGCTTCCCAGAGCTTTCCAGAGCATCCCAGAGCTTTCCGGAGCACCCCAGAGCTTCCCTGAGCTTTCCAGAGCATCCCGGAGCTTCCCAGAGCATCCCAGAGCTTCCCTGAGCTTCCCTAAGCTTCCCAGAGCTTCCCAGAGCTTCCCTGAGCACCCCAGAGCCAGGGCAGCCCTGGGAGCAGCGACCTCCTCACCTCAGCTGAGGAGCTGCTCCTGCCACAGCATCCAGGGCTCTGCCTGCTGGAAAACCTCCTACATCCTGAGGGAAGGGCTGGAGCTGGGCCAGGGAGGCTCAGGCTGGATTTTGGGAAAGGTTCTTCCCTCCCCCAGAGGGTGCTGGGCACTGCCCAGGCTCCCCAGGGAATTCCAGAGCTCCAGGAGAGTTTGGACACCAGGGATGCCAGGGTGGGATTGTTGGGGTGTCTGTGCAGGGACAGGGGCTGGGATGATCCCTGAGGGTCCTTCCAGCCCAGGATATTCTGGGATTGATTGGCAGCTTTCATGACACAGGCTGGGTACACTTGGAATCCCAGATGGTTTGGGTTAAAGGGACCTCAAATCCCAGCCAGTGCCACCCCTGCCATGGCAGGGACACCTCCCACTGTCCCAGGCTGCTCCAAGCCCAATGTCCAAGCTGGCCTTGGGCACTGCCAGGGATCCAGGGGCAGCCACAGCTGCTCTGGCAATTCCAGCCCAGCCTCTCCCCACGCTCCCAGCCAGGAATTCCCAAGATCCCACCATCCCTGCCCTCCTTCTTCTTAAAGCTTTCAGCCTTTGGGATTTCCAGAGATGTCTGGAGAATTGCAGATTTTTGCTTTGAGAAATCCAGCTTCTTGAGAAACTATAAAGGAGTATGGAAAGCACGGTGTGACAGCTATGAATTAAAATTTCTCTCTGTATTAATGCTGAATTCTTTTCCTCTTGTTCCTTCCAGACACTGAGATGAGGGGAGTTTACCTGAGCTCCGTGCGCAGCCCCGCCCTGGGCAGCAGGTTCAGGATGGTCCATCAGGAGTTCAACCCCTCGGCCATTTTCTCCCAGGTGGGAAGGGCAGGGGCTCCTGTGCTTGGGGAGTCCCCCTGGGGGGCCACAATGGGGTTCTTGGCCTGCCTCGAAGAGCAGTTGCAGCCTTTTTTTGGTAAATTGCAAATTCCAGCACAAAACTTCAGCCCGGAGAAGGGAAGGATCTGGGCAGAGCTCAGAGCCTAAAGGGGCTCCAGGAGAGCTGGAGAGGGACTGGGGACAAGGGATGGAGGGACAGGACACAGGGAATGGCTCCCACTGCCAGAGGGCAGGGATGGATGGGATCTTGGGAATTGGGAATTGCTGACTGGGCTGGAATTGCCAGAGCAGCTGTGGCTGCCCCTGGATCCCTGGCAGTGCCCAAGGCCAGCTTGGACATTGGGCTTGGAGCAGCCTGGGACAGTGGGAGGTGTCACTGCCATGGCAGGGGTGGCTCTCGGGGGGATTTAAGCCCCTCACCCCAGTATTTGTGTGTGGGGAGGGCTGGGTAAGCCCAGGGCCCTTCTGGCAAGGAGCAGCAAAACCTTTGCAGTTTCCCAAAACTTCCTGGCTCTGTTTTCCCTCCCAGATTCCCGAGCAAGACTCAGCTTATGCTGAGGACAGTTTCTGTGTGGGAGATGAGGAGGAGGAGGCTCAGAGTGGCTGCAGTGAGGAGGAAGAGTGTGTGAATTTTGATCTGCTCACCGAGGGCTCCAGCAGGAGCCGGTACCTGACCCGGCGCCGGAGGAGGCTGGAGCAGGCCAGGCTGGCAGGGAACGCTCCTGCCCCGGGCCACAGGAAAAAACCATCCAGAATTATTGTCCTGAGTGACTCCAGCGAGGAGGAGACAGCAGCCAACAGGGAGAAGGCCCTGGCAGCAGGGCAGGGAAAGGGGCAGCTCCCCAGGGCCCTGCCCTCAGCCCCCTCTGCACAGCACAGGAGCAGGGCTGGGGAAGCCACAGCTCCTCAGGCTGTGGGCAAGGACACACGGAGGCTGCTGGGCTTGGAAGCTTCAGAGTCTGGGATCCTGGATCTCCCCCAGGACATTCCAGGCAGGAGCACATCCATCCCCCCAGCTGGCTCTGGCTGCAGGAACACGGATCTGCAGGCTGCTGGTGAGGTCAGTGCTCAGGGAAAGCAGGGAGATTCATTGTGGGACAGAATTCCTGTGCCAGGGCTGTCAGCAGCAGGAGTCAGGGAATCATGGAATCATGGAATGGTTTGGGTTGGAAGGGACCTTAAAGCCCATCACACTGCACCTCTGCCATGGGCAGGGACACCTCCCATAGTCCAGGAGGTTGCTCCAGCCTGGCCTTGGACACTTCCAGGCACCATCTCCCTTTCCTTTGCTGCTAGAAGCTTTCTACTCCCAGGGTAACCTGGAGTACTTTAGGAGTGAACAAATAAAAACTGGGATTAGATTCTCCCTTGGGTCTGACAGTGATGCAGGATGGTGGATCAGTGTGGAACAGCAGTGTCCACTGATTCTTTGGGTGTGTAGTTAGAAAATCCTGGTTCACTGTCTGAATTCTGTGCTTTCAGCAGCTTCCTGAGGTTGGGTTCCTGATCTCTCACACTTCCCAGCCTGGATCCAGGTTTTGTTGAACTTCTTAGTGAAAGCTGCTGCTTTTGTCATCCAAACTCTGGGATAATCAGCTCAGCTCAGTGGGGAGACTGATACAGGGATTAAAGTGTCAGTCTGAAAGTGTTAATATTGCAAAACAGTTTTTTATTGATCTGATCTGTGATTTTCAACACTCACAGGTGTACAGCTCTTTGAAGAAGACCCACGGGAGCAGCTCAGGCTCGGCGTGTCCTGCTGTCCCAAACCCTTCCTCAGCTCCAGCTGGGAATTCCCGAGTTCCTGGGGAGCACAGCCCCTCCCTGGCTGGGAATTCCCGAGTTCCTGGGGAGCACAGCGCTTCCCTGGCTGGGAATTCCCGAGTTCCTGGGGAGCACAGCCCTTCCCTGGCTG
>VWZS01005682.1:86546-129285 GCA_013397075.1 Rhabdornis inornatus | reverse complement strand
TCCCCGGGCTGGGAATCCCCGAGTTCCTGGGGAGCACAGCGCTTCCCTGGCTGGGAATTCCCGAGTTCCTGGCACTCAGAGCCCCTCCCTGTGCATCCTGGCGGACAGCCGGGAGATCAGCTCGGGGCTGGAGGTGATCTCGAGCCTGCGGGCCGTGCACGGGCTCCGGGTGCAGATTTGCCCCCTGGGCAGCAGCGATTACATCGTCAGCAACCGCCTGGCCGTGGACAGGCTGCTCCAGTCCGAGCTGCAGAGCCCCGGGAACAGGAATAAACTGAGCCAGAGGCTGCAGCGCCTGCAGGGCATCTTCGAGAGGATCTGTGTGATTGTGGAGACTGACAGGGTCAGGCCAGGTGGGTGCTGCCGGGATGCCCTGCTCTGACTGGGCACCGGGAGTGGATTCCCACTGCCAGAGGGCTGGGATGGATGGGAGACTGGGAATTGGGAATTCCTGACTGGGAGGGTGGGGAGGGTGGGGAGGGGCTGGGCTGGGATTGCCAGAGCAGCTGTGGCTGCCCCTGGATCCCTGGCAGTGCCCAAGGCCAGCTTGGACATTGGGCTTGGAGCAGCCTGGGACAGTGGGAGGTGTCCCTGCCATGGCAGGGATGGGATAATAGGATTTATGTTCCCCTCCCAACCCAAACCATTGTGGGATTCCATGTCAGGAACAAGCACAGTTTTATCCATGCACAGACATTTGTTTCAATCCAAAAATCCAAACTCTGCAGTGCAATGATTCCACCAGAGAATAACAGGCTCTTGTTTTCCTGTCCTTCCCGTCCTCAGGAGAAACTTCCCGGTTTTTCCAGAGGACTCAGTACTACGATGGAGTGCTCTCAGCCTTGGTCCAGGCTGGAATCAAGATCCTCTTCAGCTCCTGCCAGGAGGAAACTGCAGCTTTGCTGAAGGAGCTGGCACTGCTGGAGCACAGGAAGGACGCTGCCATCCAGGTGCCCACGGAGCCGGAGGGGCACGGGCGGGACATCCTCAACTTCTACCTGAGCATTCCCAACCTCAGCTACGGAGCTGCCCTCAACCTCTGCCACTCCTTCGGCTCCATCACAGCCGTGGCCAACAGGTAACTCCAGCAGGGGGCCTGGCAGGGGCCCCAGGGCACGGCCTTCCGCTCCTTCTCCTCCCCTGCAACCAGGGAATTCCTTCCTGCACCTTTCCTGCTGGGATATCAGCTCAGAGAATTCCTTCCTGCACCTTTTCTGCTGGGGTATGAGCTCAGAGAATTCCTTCCTGAACCTTTCCTGCTGTGTTCACTGTTCAGGGAATTAGGGAATTCCTTCCTGCAACTTTCCTGCTGTGTTCACTGTTCAGGGAATTCCTTCCTGCAACTTTCCTGCTGGGGTATCAGCTCAGAGAATTCCTTCCTGCACCTTTCCTGCTGGGATAGCTGCTCAGGGAGAACCTTTCCCACCCTCTGCCAGGAGCCTTTCCTGTCCCATCTCAGCTCTTCACACATTCCAGTCTCTCCCAATGAGCATCCCAGGGCACTGACACGGGCTCTGCTTCCACCCACCCTCCCTCCCGCTGCCCCTCCCTCCCGCTGCCCCTCCCTCTCTTTCTCTCTGGCATTCCCTGTTTTCACTGCTCAGGTGCTGCCGGCCCTCGGGCACCTGTGCAGAGGTGACCGCAGCAGCTCCCGGTGCTGCTCCATCCCGGGGCTCCGCTCCCGGTGCTGCCCCATCCCGGGGCTCCAGGGGCTCCCGGCGCTGCTCCATCCCGGGGCTCCAGGGGCTCCCGGCGCTGCTCCATCCCGGGGCTCCAGGGGCTCCCGGTGCTGCCCCATCCCGGGGCTCCAGGGGCTCCCGGTGCCGCCCCATCCCGGGGCTCCAGGGCTCCTCCCGTTCCCTCTCTTTGCAGCTCGGTGCCGGCGCTGGCGGCGGGGGCGCGGCTGAGCCGGCCCCAGGCCGAGGAGCTCCAGCGGTTCCTGCGCCACGACTTGGACCTGCAGCTGCTGCCTCAGCCCCCGCCCGCCAAGGGCAAGAGCTGAGCTCGGCACTGCGGGCCCTGCACTGCACTTTACCCGCTCGGGATTGGATGTAAATTATGGAAATAAAACACTTGTCCAACCTCAGGCTATGGGAGCTGCGCTGCCCCGGCTGGCGCTGCCCCGTGTGTCCCCAGGGTCCCCGGGAAATCATCCCGAATTCCTGTAAAAACCACAATAATGGCGCGGGCGCTTCAGCAGAGCTTTGGGGAGTGATGGCGAGGAGCCGGCCAGCAGCTGCTGCCGTCACTGCAGCGCTGATCCCCCCGTGTTTCCAGGTTCAAAAGGGAATTGCCGGCTGTTCCCTGCTCCCGGGACAGGGTGGGGGTTCTGCGGGCCCCGGGGCAGCGCCTTCCCCGCTCCTTGGTGCCTCTGCCCGAGCTCGGGCGCCGGAGCCTTCCCCAGCCCCATCGCCGCAGCCTCTGCTGCCACCAGCTGGAAAAGGACCGGGATCGGCATTCCCGATCAGCACTGCCCGGGAAGAGGCTGGGACAGGGAGAAATCAGTCCCTGAACAGGAGCTGTCCTGGGCAGCCGGGCTCAGCCACCCTCACCAGAGCTGCCCCAGCCCAGGAGAGAGCCCAGAGGAATCCACGGAGCTGGTCCAGGGCTGGAGCCCCTCTGGAGCCAGGCTGGGAGAGCTGGGAATGTTCCCCTGGAGAGGAGAAGGATCCAGGGAGAGCTCAGAGCCCCTGGCAGGGCCTGAAGGGGCTCCAGGAGAGCTGGAGAGGGACTGGGGACAAGGCATGGAGGGACAGGACACAGGGAATGGCTTCCACTGCCAGAGGGCAGAGATGGATGGGATCTTGGGAATTGGGAATTGCTGGCTGGGCTGGGATTGCCAGAGCAGCTGTGGCTGCCCCTGGATCCCTGGCAGTGGCCAAGGCCAGCTTGGACATTGGGCTTGGAGCAGCCTGGGACAGTGGCAGGTGTCCCTGCCATGGCAGGGGTGGCACTGGCTGGGATTTAAGGTCCTTTCCCATCCAAACCATTCCATGATTCCAAACCAAGAGGATGAAGCCTTGCAGGCACCATTCCAAGCTGCACAGTTCCTAGATTCTGTCACCCCACAACAACTCTGAGTAATCAGTGAGTAAAAAAAGGTTGTCCTTGTTTATTACATTAAGGAAATGTAACAATTCAAGCTCTCCCTAGAGAAAATTAAAAAGCAATTTCAGTTCCTTTAAGACTGCACCTGAGTTTAACACAGGCATAGCCCAGAAGATATTCTAGCTTAAAATTAATCAGAACTTGGCAGTCATTGGTAGCTATGTACATTGCTCCTTCCCAGGAGAAAGGAGACATGGAGAGGAGGAGCCTGGACATTCAAGTGCCATTTTGTACACATGGAAAAGCCAAGCATTGCTGGCAGGGGGGAATGGGGTTAAACCATATAAAAGCACAGCAGGGCAGCTTTTCCAAACTGAACTCATCATTCCAGAATTCCCTCCCAGAGGGGCAGCAGAACCTCTGTGCTCTGAACAGGAAGTACTCAACAACACAGCCACAAAGTCCATCAGATGGAAAAGTAGAAATCCTCCTGCTCCTCACTGGATGAGTCTGGAGTCTCATCTGTGAAGAGCTTCCCCACCACCCGGGCCGGGGTCACTCCTGCAATGAAACCAGGGATCATCAGGGGCTGTCCCAGTGGGAAATGGGGCAGAGGAGGTTCAGAGAGCAAAGGGCTGATGGACACAGCTCATGGTGATGGAGAAGGAAGGGAAGGAGCTGGGAATGAGGAGGAGGAGCTGGCAATACTCACTCTTGGTTCTGCAGGAAGCCGGCGTCCCCAGCGCAGCTCTGGCCTGAGGAAAGGAAAGAAGGAAAGAGGCTCAGCCAGGGCTGGCACCAGCTCAGGGTCCCCACGTCCCAGAATTCCCACAACTGCTTTCCCTGAACCACAGGCACAAGCTGCTCCTGGGATCCCAGGGTTTTATGGAAAAGCCAAAGGAGCTGCAGAGCCTGGGAGAGTGGAGGAATCGATACCTAAATTCAGGAGCTGGGATACAAGGTGGCTTAGGGTCACTATTAGGAGTTGGACTGGATGATCCTTGTGGGGCCCTTATGGGGTCTCAGGATATTCCATGGCTCTATGGTTATTGTTCCTTTTCCTACTGTTCAGAAGAATTTAACAAGAACCTAAAGATCATGGAATTCTAAAGCAATGGAGTTAATCCTGACAATAAAGAGCTCCTTCTCACAAAGGAACTTCTCCCCACAGCAGCAGACACCAAACCCAGAGAGGGTTCCCATTTTCCATCCAGTGCACACAGGGGGCTCTGATCCCAGGATTCTGGCCCAGGTGGAAGTGGGCAGTGTCCAAGGAAAGCAGCATTACCGATTTCTTCTTGACCTTGTCCCAGGTGCCTCTGCTGCCCCGCGTGTTCTTCTGCATGCGGAACACGTGCCGGTCACAGTCATTCCTGGGGGACAAGGAGCAGGGCTCAGGGGGGCTGGAATTCTGCCATGGAACCACTGGGATGCAGCTCCCACAGGGAAGGAGCAGGGCCAGGAGGAGCTGCTGAACTGAACACAGCAGCTGCTCTGGGGGCACAGGGAGGAGCTGGGCTGGATCACGGGCTGCAAATCCCAGTGCAGGGATCACACAAAGCCTCATCCCCTTCCCAGGGCCAGCCCAAGCCCAAAGCCCCACTGGCTCCAGGTTCCCAGATGGCTCCAGTGCTTTGAGCAGAGCAGGAGTGGCTGGAAGTGAGCTGCTGCCCCAGCAGCAAGAGCCACCACTCTCAGAGACAAAAAGGGATTTTGGGGCAATGCCAAGGCTCACAGAGGGCTGTGGGGGAGCTCCTACCTGTTGATGGGGACCAGCATTCCCGGGCTGATGTGCTCACACTGCGGGGTTTTCACGGAGGGAAGGAGCCCTGAGGAGGGGGTGATTGGGAATTCTGACAGGGTGAAATCCTCGGCATCCTCGTCCCAGCTTGCTCGCAGTGCTGGCAGCTGCAGAGCCACCCCAGAGCCATCAGTCACCTGAGCCTGGAGCCTCTCCCCCCTCTCCAGTCCCTCCATTCCTCCCTGCCCTGGATCTGACTGCCCCTGTCCCTGCTGGGGCACAGCCCCAGGACACAAACCCCTCCAGACCCTGCCCAGCACTTGGCTGAGGGGTTTTGGTGCTGCCACACCCTCAGAAAGGAATTTCTGGTTACAATCCCAAGCTCCAAGCTGCCCAGGACTGCTCAGAATGACAATTACTCAATGGGGGCTGTCACCATCCAGAGGCTCCTCCCACCCCATCCAACCTTCTCAGTGCCACTACAGCAGTGAAGGAAAGAAGCCTCTTCCCACAGAGCCCCAGGATTTTATTGGTGGAACAGGAGCCCCCTGGCACACCCAGCAGGAGAGCAGTCCCTCAGTGCTGCTGTCCCAGCTTTACCTGGACCCTCCTGCTCTGGAAGGGCGTGGCAGTGAAGACATCGTCGTGGTTGTCCTTGGGCAGCTGCTCCAGGAATTCCCTCATCTGCTGCTTCCGTTTGAGGGTGCCCACCTTGGCAGTGATCATTGCCTCCTTCTTATCTGCAGGATCCAAACAGGAATTGTCTGAGACAGCAGCTATGGGGTTAAAATTCACTGCCTGCAATCAGTGGCACAGCCCAGTCAATCCTCTGGTGAAATCTTACAGCTTCTTTAGGATCCTTTTGAGTTCTCACCCAATTTTTGCTCTCCAAAGCAGTTTCCCCACTGCATCTTGAGGGGAGGGGCACTGCAGAGCCTCCCACAGCCTCTGCAGGGTCACACATCAGGTTCACTGTGACTGTGACAGCACTGTGTCACTCACACGTGCCCCGCAGGGAGCAAACCCACAGGTGAGTCCCTGTGGCAGGAGGCACCACGGCTCAAACAAAGGCTCTGCTGCTCAGACACTTCCACGGAAGCCAGGCTCAGCTCAGCTTTGTGTCCATGGCAAACCTTCATCCAATCCAGCCCCCAAATGAAGCTGCAGAGTGGGGATGGCAAACACCAGAGAAGGGGACTGGGCTGTGCTGACCCCACGCTGCCCTTGGGCATCCAAGGACCCAAATCCCATCTGGACAGAGCTCTGCAAGGAGCTCAGGACCTGCTGGGCCCCAGGAGCCTCTCAGGATGTCAAGAGCTCTCTGCCCTGAGGGGTCAAGGCCTTGAAAGTCTTCCCCTCGTTCCAACAACTGGAAAACTCTACAAAGAACCTTTCTCTTCTTGTCACCTCAGTCATTCATGACATCCTCCAGCCTGCACACCAGAAGGTGACATGGCTCATTGTCACACCCTGATGTGCCCTTGTGGATTTATCCCATGGAACCACAACTGNCCCTGGACACACTCCAGCCCCTCAGTGTCTGAATCCCAATTATTTACCAACCACACAAGTCCCACAAACAGGATGCTGGTACCTTTCTGCTCAGATTTTCCTGACGTGCTTTTCTTGGGCTGCTGTTCGGAGCCTCTCCCCTGCTGCTCCTCCAGGTACTTCTCCTGGCACTCCTGGGCCGAGCGGGACCCCACGGCCATGGCCACGTCCTGCCAGAAGCCACTCCTGTGCTTGGGGAGTGCCACGATGGCCCTGCCAGGACAGCACAGGGACAGTGTCACCACAGGGACCTGCGGGGCACAGCCCTGCAGCCTGCCTGGAGAGCACCTGTGCTGGGATTGAGGCAATCTGGGCTCTGGCTCTGTTGGCTCTTGTTGCCCAGAGCAGCTGTGGCTGCCCCTGGATCCCTGGCACTGCCCAAGGCCAGCTTGGACATTGGGCTTGGAGCAGCCTGGGACAGTGGGAGGTGTCCCTGCCGTGGCAGGGGTGGCACTGGCTGGGATTTAAGGTCCCTCCAACCCAAACTATTCTGTGATCCTGTGGTGTCTTCTCTTCAGAACAGGCAAATTTATTTAAACACCTTCTTGTGGCAGATGTGTCATTTCCTGCTCACTTCACACATTCACAGAATCCCTGGGTTGGAAGAGACCTCCAAGATCGAGTCCAACCCAGCCCAACCCCTCAGCTAACCCATGGCACCCAGTGCCACATCCAGGCTTTTTTAAACACACCCAGGGATGGTGACTCCATCACCTGCCCAGGCAGACCATTCCAGCACTTTATCACTCTTTCCATGAAAAACTTTTTCCCTAATATCCAACCTGTATTGCCCTTGGCACAGCTTGAGACTGTGCTCTCATTGTGCAGGTCCTCTCAGACCTGAGCTCCTGCTCATCTAAAAGAGCTAAACCCAAACATGGCCATTTTACACTCAAAGTGTCTATTAAATACTGCCCAGTGGTTTAAGTAATTGGATGATGGATTAATTAAACACCCTTGCAGTTGACCTGCCCTTACCAAACTTGCTCACAGAAACTCATCATGGTTAAATTGTTACTGCAGTCTGGGGAGGGAACCTGCTCTTCTCACCTGTGGCCTTCACCATATTGTACTGGTGTTTTATTTGTGAGGAAAATTAATAGGGAATAATAACTCCCAATTATTGTTAGGGAATAAAAATAGGGAAGTAAGAAATGAAATAGAGAATATTTCTAATAGGGAATTAAAACATAAAGGAAACCTGGGAAATGATGAATCTGAAACCCTCCCAATCCAGAGCATTCAACCCCTCCTGATGCCCGAGGGAAACTTTTCCCTCTGAACACAGAAGGAGCCCTTACCTGTGAAGCTTCTGCAATTCCTTCTCAGACCAACCATCAGCTGCCCTTGGAAAAAGTTCCAGGGATTTCTGCCCCTTTGGCCCCTCGTGCTCTCTGGGTTTTGCTGCTGAAGCCCTGGCACTGCTGGAGACTCCATTGCCTGTTTTAATCCGGGATGCTCTGGCATTCCTGTCCTTCCTGTGAAATTCCTCTGTCCCGGTTTCGGACTCGCTGTCAGACTCGAGCTGGCTCCTGCCAGGGTTGGTTCTGCCCTGTGCCCTCCTGGCCTGGGCAGGCAGAAGGGAAGAACTGGACTCAGATGTTTTCCCTTCAGGAGGGGGCTCAGACTCCTCACTGGACTCGGGCCCACTCAGCCTCACCAGCACACTCTGGGAGGGCTTTCCTGTCCTTTGGCCACAGGACTTGCTTGCATCATCCCAGGAACTTTTAGAGCCAGAGCAAGGTTTCCAGTTCCAAGACTCTGGTTTTAATATAGATTTCTTTTTCCTCTTGATCAGGAGGGGGGGTTCCTCACTGGACTGCTCCCCCTCATCCTGGTCTGAGGGTTGCTGGGTGAGGAGCACCCTGTCCTTTGCTGGGAGGTGCTGCTTGGCTGACCTGAGGGAGCTCCTGTAGCGCTGCTCGTACGTGCTCAGCTCTGCAGAGCCTGCTGCTCCCTGTGCTGCCCCCGGGGCTCTGCTGCTGTGCTTGTCCAACACCTCGGTGTTTAAGGAATTCCCCCTGGCAGGGAGCTGGGATTTCTTTTCCGTGGCCCTGATTCCAGGATCATTTTCCTCCTCATCCGAAAGGAAGCGCCTGTCCTTCCTGCTGCCGGCAGATCGGGATTTTCCTCTGGCAGTGGCTCCTCTGTCCCTGCTTTTCCCTGGAACAGAGGGAGCCAGAGCCCCTCAGGGGGTGCAGGGTGGGTCCTGCTGTGCTTGCAGCACAGGGATCTGCACCCCCTGCCAGAGCTTTACCTGCCAAACTACAAACTCAGAGCTGCTCTCAAGGGCTCTCCGAAACTCTACTGACTGAGCAGGCACATCCCAAAGCTCTGCTCGTGCTCCAGAGAGCTTTTCTGCAGGAAACATTGCAGCTGCTTTAAGAGAGAAACTTCTGCTTTATATTGCACGTTCTACTCAGGCTTCTATCACTGCCCAAATTCTACTAAAACCAAATTTTTTAATAAAAAGTCAGTTAATAGGGTTTTTGTCAACATTTCACTTCTTCCATTCATATTCAAAAGCAAAGCCAGGCCCCCAGGTCACTGGATTGGTGAACTCCAAATAGTCCAAATCCCTTCATTTCAATTTCCAGAATGAAATCCCTGTGTTCCCCTTACGTAATTAACAAAGTGATTTACAAACACAGTTCTTGTTTGGAGCTGTGAAACTCCACAGGAATGTTACTCTGATGATGCTTCAGAGAAAAAGCAGTTGATCATTAAAATATTTGAATCATTTCTTTGCATTAACAGACCCAACCCTACTTCTCCAGCACCCACTCACAATCCCACTGATTCCATTAATAACTTGAAAATAGAAAAAAATGTTTAATTTTTACCTTTACTTTGGCTTTTTGGCATTTCCTCTGTTGTCTTCATGCCTTCCTTTGGATTTTTCTTCTTGGATTCGAAACTGGTCTTTCTTTTGGGTTTTTCACTACTAAGCATCTTCAAAATAAAACAATTGACTCTAAAGCTAATTTAATATCCTTTTCTCCAGGCTGAGCCCCTTTCCCAGCTCCCTGAGCTGCTCCTGGGGCTTCAGCACCTTCCCAGCTCTGTTCCCTTCCCTGGAAATGCTCCATCCCCTCAGAGTCTCTCTTGCAGTGAAGGACCCAGAACTGACTCCAGGATTTGAGGTGGGACCCCACCAAATTCCTGTCTGGTACAATTACCTTTCAAAAAAACCCTGATTTTTTCCCCAGAAACAATTCTCCATTATGTCAGATTAAGGGACCACAATTATAATATGGACACAAGACTATTTTTGGTGTATTTTCCAATATTTTTATCATGTTTCCAAGATTTCCTTCCTCCTCAGGTGCCTCTAAGAGCTGTATCTGTCCTGTTCCCCACCTGGCCAAGGTTAATAATCCTATTTAAGTCACCCTTCAGGGGATCTTACCAGGCTGAGATAATCCATCCCCCCATTTTCTATGGTGACATTCAGGTTCTGATCCACAAACTCCCTCTGCCCACACCAGAAGTTCAGGGGGGGTTTGACGAGGCGCCCACTGCGGGTGTAGACCCTGCTCGAGTCATTCCTGGAGCTGTCCTTTGGTGTTACGACTGCAAGGGGAAAAAAAGCCCAAACAAAGAAGAGTTTTGTCCCAAATACCACATGGAAAATTCAATTTTTCAAATTTCACAAGCAGAGGAACAATTGTTTAAACAACTGTGTTTAAACTGGACTACAAGGGAAATGTAAAACATACTCCAAGTTGTTCTTTTCAAAGCGTTGTGATAGAAATAACAGGACTGAAGTAAGAATCTTCACAAATTATAAAGTTTACTGTGGGGAACTTTTTACTTTTACTTTGTTTAGAAGGTAATAAATACTGTGAAGGTCGTTTGAGGAGGGAGAACGATAAAGAAAAGTTGTCACATGGAACAGCTGCTCACTGAGACAAATGAGAGTGAAAAATAAACAGGAATGATGAGAGGAAAGCATAAAAGCTTTTAAAGTGCTAGCAAGGAAATCTGATTCCAGCAGGAACAAACAGCACAGTGGGGTTTGGGAAAGGCCCATTGGGCAAAGACCCCAGAAAAAGTCTGAGTTAAACCCCAGAGCCATGGCAAGGCAGGGACTGCACTCAGCCAAAGCAGGGGCCTTTTCCAGCTTTACAGCCATTCCTGGGAACACAACCAACATAAAGACCCCCAGGCATCTTTACCAAAGGAAAGGATTGTTAAATACTCACAGATGTTCTCATCACTCCCTGGTGATACCTCATAGGTGGAGTTCCTCAGTGCAGGTTTCTTTGCATTCCTTTTTGAGCCTCTTGCTGTTTCCAACACATCAGTTCCCCCCACAGAGTCATTATCCTCATTTTCTTCCACATCACTACTTTGTGGTTTTCGTTCTTTCCTAATGGTTTGGAGTTTGAGACAAGAGATAACAACCACTGAGGAAGCTGTTCTGTAACAAACAGTGAAGATGTGAAGTACTGGTGGGCACAGCAAAGTGGCTTCATGTCCACATCTAAAACATTCCACACTCCTCTGGTGTAATATCCTCAGAAAGCAGAGCCTCAATGAACACTTAGAACACTGCAATGATAGAGAATCTCCAAAGAAATTACCTCCTCCTTTCCTCCAGAAACTCCTCCACGTACTCCTTCCACCTTCTGGAGAAGCCGAAGGTGAATCTCTTGGTGAAGCGGTGGGGGAAGCCTGAGGGGAGCACAGGGACATGAACAGCAGCTCAGCAGGGCTGGCACCCCCTCAGGGGACAAGAGAACCCCCCAGAGCCTCTGCAACCCAAACACCACAGCAACTGAGCCACACAATTCCAGCCAGCACACTCCAGTCACTCTCAGGCCCGGGAAACCTCTGCAGCACTAGAAGTTCTCTCACTCTGCTCACAAGCCTTATGCTGCTACTTTTCCTCCTCTGAATATTAAAATAGAAACAAATATAAGTTCTTAGCAAATGAAGTAATAAAATCTTCAAGTCAGAGAGCAGCCAGATCAGGTATTTATCAGCAGAGACCCCAGTGCTGTAAGTGAGGAGGAAACACTGAAGCCACAGACACATTTTTGGGACTGAAAGAGCCAACAGTGAAGGTGTGTTGGGTAAAAAATGGTGCAGCACACCTGGGGCACACCTGTGTTAGGGGAAGTAATGCTGAGGGAATGGCTGGAGCTGGAAGAGGGGGTAGGGGGTCAGGCTGGATTTTGGGAAAGCTTCTTCCCTCCCCCAGAGGGTGCTGGGCACTGCCCAGGCTCCCCAGGGAATGGGCACAGCCCCGAGGCTGCCAGAGCTCCAGGAGAGTTTGGACACCAGGGATGCCAGGGTGGGATTGTTGGGGGGTCTGGGCAGGCACAGGAGCTGGACTGGGTGATCCCTGTGGGTCTCTTCCAGCTCAGAATATTCCACAATTCCAAGTATTTATTCCACCTATGCCACAGAGTATCTGTGTGTCCTCAGAGCTGCCTGTGAGCACTGACAAGCAGCTCACTGCCAGAGGAGCACACAGAGCAAGCAGAAGAGAACAAATCCTGTAATTCCACCTGCATGGAAATCCCATTTCCTTCCACATCCCACATGCTCCAAAGCGAGCTGGAGCAGTCTGTAATTTGTCAGGCACCCAGGATGAGCAGCTCACCTTCCCTCCTCATGGCAGCTGAGTCTATCTTGCCCTGCAGCAGGTACACAGCACCCGTGGAGGTTTGCACCTGGTTGTGAGCGAGGCGCTCCGTGACAGCGCTGCTGTGCCACAGCAGCTGCCTCATGTCCCTGCCAAAGACACAACGGCAACCACAGCAATCATTCCAGAAGGGATTCCAGCCTGGGCTGCTGACACTGCTGAGGGAGCAGTGGTGATCCCTGCTTTCTCAGGGATTCAGGTCCTGGCAGGATGGGCTCTGGGCTGACACAGCTCTGCCTCGCCAGGCCCTGGGGCAGGGGACAAACTGGACGTGTCACACTGCAGTGTCACTCATGGGACAGCAGCTGGACTGAAGGCAGCTCATGACAGCAGCCCAGCTGGGATGGGGCTTGGAGCAGCCTGGGACAGTGGGAGCTGTCCCTGCCCGTGGCAGGGGTGGGGCTGCATGGGCCCCTCCCAACCCAAACTGTCCACAGCTATTTGATATTGGATTTTTTCCTCTGAAGCTTTCTGATTATCTCAGCACAGGACTCTGAAATGATTTCACCAGTAGTTCCCTGGATGCTGGCTCTCCTCCTCCTGCCCACACAAAGGAATTGTCTCTTCCTTGATCAAGCAGTTTAAGCTTTGCACCATTACCTGGTGTTTGGAGGTTTACATTGCATTTAAATAATGAACTGGTTCTTACTTCCTTTTCCCTTCCACACAGATTGCCGTGTTTCCAGTCAGCACTTTAATCCTCCAGCTGTTCAGGCAGATGTTTTTCTGTTCCAGAGGAAAAAAAAGAAAAAAAGAAAAAAAATCCTTTATTAGATAGCACCCCTCAGTGATCAGATCCAGTTACAAAAAGCATCTTCTAAGCTACAAATCTGGAATATTAGAGGATATCTGACCCTTGGCTCAGTCCTGAAGGAAACTTGGTTTAATTCAGGAAACACATCAGGCACTCTTGGCCACAGTGAGGGAAAGGAGAACAAGCCCCTTGATTTCCCCAGGGAAACCCAAACCTTGGGCAGGTGTTTGTGCCAGGTTCCCAGGGAACCCCAGGGATGCAGCACTGCTTTCCTAGGATTTATTCAGGAAGGGAAGAGTGCTGCAGGCTGCACACTGCTCTCCTAGCAAAAGGTTCTGCTCCAGTTCAATTGAACAGGAGTCTGATGTTCCACAGGAAAGCCAAGCCTCTCCCCTCCCCATCAGCAGGGCACATTCCTGGATGGATTCATGCCCAGCTGGGAAAGGTCTCTCCTCCCTGGATATGAGCAGGCAGGGCCCATGATCACACCATGGCTTGTGCACACTAAACCAAAAGTGTTTCTTTTTCACAAAATACCCCAAACCCTGGACATCATGGAGCATGGAAAAAAAGAAGTCCTTTGCGTGGGAAAATTTACTGGTAAAATCTAATGGGATAACAGTTTATTCTCCTCTGAGTGTTCCTTGCTTTTGACAAGAAAAAGAGTAACTTTGAGCTGTCAGCCCAGAGGAATTTCATTTTTCCCAATAGGATTATTTTCTCCCACCTCTTTCTGTGCTTTGCCAGCAGGTTGATCAATTGGTTTATCCAAAGGGACCTTGGGGTCTTTTGGCACCTTCTGATTCCTTGGACTGTGGATTGGAGAGGCGAGCATGATGTTGCAGAGGCAATGGGAAGGCTTTTCAGGATTAGTCTCTGGTGCCTTCTGCACTGCTGGAGCAGCTGCTTTTCCACGGGGCTGCAGCTCTCTCCTGTCTTCATCAAGCTCTGTACGTTTTGCTTCTCCATTTCTCCACCTTCCTTGTACCTGATCCCCATTCTCCCAAGGGGTGGAGTTTACTTGCAAAGGACTAGCCACTGTACTTTGAGACATTTCTTCATCAGCATCCACTTCTATAGATTCCACCAGGAAAACATCCACATCATCCTTATCAGAGTCCACATCCTCTGCAGCCTCATTCCCTGGCTGCTCAGCACAAGCAGGCTGGACTGAAGGATTCTCCACACTCATGGAAAGAGGAATATTCTGCTGGGTTTGGGTTGAAGGTGCTCTAGCTGCCCATTTAAAGGAAAAGAAAAGGAATAACAAAGAAATTCAGGATATTTAAGCAAAGAAACAAGCTGCCCAGGGAGCAGGGGTGTTCCCATGCCAGGAGGGATCCAGAGCCCTGTGGATGTGGCACTTGGGGACATGGGGCAGTGCTGGGGGAACAGCTGGACCTGATGGTCTCAGAGGGTTTTCCCAAGCTCAGCAATGCCCTGGTTCTCTGACTGGAGCATGTTTGGGTTCTCCAGAGCACCCCCAGTACCTTTGTGCTGCTGCTGCAGTTGCCACTTCACCCGCAGGAAGAACTTCTGGGGGGTTTCCAGCACGGGAGGCTCTGCAGGGAGCACTGCCAGGGGCTCCATCCCAGGAACCTGAGGGCAAACTGGCTCTGGAAAACAACCAGACAAAAAACACCCCAAAACCCTCTTTCAGTTTGGGGAAGAAAAACATTTTTATGGCGGGTGGAGGAGTGGGGGAAGCAATAGGATTTTTTTTAATGCTTTTTATTAAAAAAAAAACAACAAAAAAACAAAACAAACACAGAATCCCAGAAAGGTTTGGGTTGGAGGGACCTCAAATCCCATCCCATTCCACCCCCTGCCTTGGCAGGGACACCTGCCACTGTCCCAGGCTGCTCCAAGCCCAATGTCCAAGCTGGCCTTGGGCACTGCCAGGGATCCAGGGGCAGCCACAGCTGCTCTGGGAATTCTGTGCCAGGGCTGCCCACCCTCACTGGAAAAAAGGGTCACATCCAGCTGGGTGTCAGCTGCAAACCTGCTGAGGGTGCACTGGATCTCACCCCATCACGGATAAAAATATTAAAGATAAAAGCCAGCAGCGAGAGCCCAGGAAAATGCCCCAGTGGGATGCCAAACCCCAAGCAGGGTTCTGTGAACCTTTCTCTTCTCTGCACAGACTGCATGGAATAGTTATAGTAATTTGTTTTGATTTTTTTAGTTATAAAGTGGTTTTGAAGGTGTTGCATGGGTCAAGCCCACTCCTGAACACAACAAAGGGAACAGTTAGAGCCAGAGGGGGAAGAAACCCAAAGGGAAGGAGGGAATCCTCTATGATACAGAGCAGGGAGGAGACATCAGCACTGCTACAGACACATTTCAGCACTAAACAAACTTCACCATCCACCTTGATTTAACCCCATCATCTAGGCTGCAACCTGTGCTGGTGCCAATGTTTTTCACACCCACCAAGGTGCTCTGGCTGCTTTTCCCAGATCCTGAAAGAGCCATGAGTGGGACACAGGGAAAATGTTCACACCTGAGACAGCTCTCCTAGAGAAGCTGTGGAACAATAATTGCTTCCCAAGCGTGCCCACGCCCTGGACTGATGGGTGTTGGTGTCAAGGGGCTTTGTCGTCCCCGTGGGCCTTCCAAGGAGGAAGGATTAAGGCAATTGGCAGCACCACTGAGAGCTCCTTCCTATCATCAGGTGACTGCAGCGTGCTCCAAAATAATCAAAACCGTTTGGAAAAAGGAACTATTAAAAATTCCTGACATTTGGAATTGTGGACTGGTGTAAACAAAGAACTAAAATGTTTAGGAGAATGTGAAAATCAGGAAACGCAAGATGCCTGGAAGCTCCATGAAATTTACATCTCCGTGCTCTTCATTCCAGCTATTCTCAAGGCAAACAAACCACACTCATGGAGTCACCGAGGGCACCCGGAACTCACCTCGTCCCGGCCGGGCGCTGCCCCCGGCCCGGGCCGTGCCTGGCCAGTGCCGCGCGGCCGCGGGGCTCAGCATCACGTCGGTGGCGGCCCTGCGCTGCTGCTGCTGCTGCTGCTGCTCCGCCCGCGCCTTCATCCGCTGGAAGATCTTGGCCGGCGACTCCTGCTCGGGCGGCTCCGGAGCGCGGCGCTTCGGCGGCCGCTCGGCGACCGGGCCGGGCCGGGAGTCGGGGCCAGGCCCAGCCCGGGTTTCGGGCCCAGCCCGGCGCTCCGGCCCCCCGAGCTGCAGGCCCGATGCGAGGCTGCCCTGGCCCCGCAGCAGCTGCTTCAGCGGGGTGAGCGTCCCCGCGGGGATGCTGCTGAGAGACACGGAGCGCAGCGGCGGCTCTCCCCAGAAGGGGCGGCGGCTGGGGGTCGTGATGATATCGCAGGGTCCGCCGCGGCGGTCGCGGGCGGGTCCCGGCTCCCTCATGGCTGACGAATCGGCGCCGCCGCTCCGGCCGTGCTCCCGGGCCGGCCCCGCTACCCTCACGGCGTCCCGCGCGCGGATTCGAGCGCAGCCGCCGCGCCGCCGATTGGCGGAGAAGGCCGCAACTCCGCGCCGAGCCCATCGCGGCGGGCGCGGGGGGTGTCGAGGAATAAAGCCATTGCCACACGGCGCTGAGGCGGGCGGCAGCAGGCCCCGGCTATGCCCGAACTCCCCTCTCCTCGGCGCGGTGGTTCGGTCCGCCCGTGGGTGGGCTCCGCGGCCGTTGGCGCTGAGGCGGGAGGGGCTGAGGCGGGGCCGGGGAGGAGCTCCGCAGGAATGGCCGCGACGCGTTTAAACCATCGTGGGGCGTAGCCTTGCCTCGCTGGAACGTACCCGGCCTGCTGGGGGTACCCGTGGGCGGGAGGAGAGTGAGGTGCGGGAGGCGCAGCTCGGCTGGCCCAGCCCCGAGCGCGGCCGGACGGGCTCCAGTGTGAATAACGAGAGGTGCGAGGGGCCGGGCACGCCTGGCCCGAGTGAGTGTGCAGGGCTGTGCAAGGAGCCCTCAGTGCACGCTATTAACTGATAAATATTGGATTTAATTAGTGCTCTGCGTGAATCGTTAAAAACCTGTATAATCACGGACAAAGATCCTCTAACTAATTAANAGCAAAAATCTTAACTCTTTAAAACCATGATTCATGCAGGCCTGGCAGGCTAGGGACTGTCCTGGCTGGAAGATTCTGCAGTAGGAGTTCATAGTTGAAGCAGGGGAAGTTACTTCAATAATGCATTAAAAATACACGATAAATGGGAATCCCAGGTGTACCCAGCAGCTGCAGTGGGATCAGTGTGTCTGATTCCTAAATCCCAGCAGGTGGGTTAGAAACTCAGCTCTGGGGAATAAATTACTTCAGTGTGTGCCTGTTAATAATAAACATCTGTGTTCAAAAAAAAGTTGTTATTTTGGGGTCCTGTTTGCTACTTTGTAGCTTGTTGCAATTATGGAAGACTTTGGGTTCATTACAGGAGGAGATGAACGTGCTAATTAGCAGCCTGGTTAATAGAGCAGAGAGGAGATTTCCAAAGGATTCAGGAAGAGGAGCTGCCAGGGATGCAGTGTTGGGATCAGAGGCAGGTAAGGGTCAGGGGAGGGGGCCAGGAGCTGGCCACAAAACAGAAGGGATCTCTGGCTTTCCTTTCCTGGCATCTGCCACTGGCCTTGGCTGCTGTGCTGCTGGAGCCTCCCAGGGAAGGAACGGGCTGGAGAACATGGAAAAGTTACAACAGGGATAACAAAGCAAAGCTGTGTTTGAGTGCTGTATCAGTTAAATGTCTGACTGTGGTTTCTGATGCACTGACTTCATGCAGATGGCACAGCTTCATTTGGTTCATCTGTCCTTACAAAGCACAAAACACCCTATTCAATCCATAATTTGCTCCTTATATTTCATATCTTAGTGCTCCCATAGTTTCTTAACTCCTTATCTGCTCAGCTTTTGACTAAATCATCAAAAGCAAATTCGTTTTGCTCCAGTTCCTTGCCGAAGCCACCAGTGTGCTTCCTTTCAGGAACAAAAGAGAATCCACAGGAAGTCAAGTGAGGGGAAATTCCTTCTTTCCAGAACCAAATGTGTGTGTGAGATTTGTGGGTATCTTTTGGGTCACTGTGGAATTCACACAAGTTTTGTCAGAATTCCTAAATTTGTGGCCATGGCTGAGCAGGTCCCCTCTTGTTTGTGTGACCAGATGCCAGTGAGGCTTCCCAAATGGAATCCCAGACTGGTTTGGGTTGGAAGGGACCTTAAATCCCAGCCAGTGCCACCCCTGCCATGGCAGGGACACCTCCCACTGTCCCAGGCTGCTCCAAGCCCAATGTCCAAGCTGGCCTTGGGCACTGCCAGGGATCCAGGGGCAGCCACAGCTGCTCTGGCAATTCCAGCCCAGCCCCCTCCCAGCCAGGAATTCCTAATTCCCAACATCCCATCTAAATTTCCCCTCGGGCAGAAATACTTTTTTTTTTTTTTTCCCCATAAATAACATTTCTTGAATAATTTTTAAGCTTGTTTGTTGTTTGTTCCACAAAGGAAGAGATCAGGTCAATTATCCAGAGAAGAAAGACTAATCCAGACTAAGCAGGAAAAGCTGTTGAGGCTAAAAGAGTTAATTTGATTTTTGTTGAGTGTGGGTGGTTCTGGAGCAGAGCAGGTCCACCTGGAGACAATAAATGCAAATTTAGCTCAAGGCCTCTAAGTGACTTCTCAGCCTTATCAGCTGCTTGTGCTGTGGATTTCAAAGGAGAAAAGTGGATTTGTTTGGGGATTTATCCATGTGGATCTCACCAGCTACCAGAAAGGACCTAAAATTGTGAGTCCTGCTGCTTCTCTTTGGGAAGGTGGCTGATGCCAGTCAAAACCTTCATGGAAATAAAAGAATTAATCATGGGACACAGATGATGATCACATTGTAAAGTTTTCCAAGCCCCCTCTGCCTCTTTAGCTCCCAGTGGAGGTGCAGCTGCTGAAGTTTCCTGTTTTGGGTGGATCAGCTGTTTTGGCTGCAGAAATGCAACCCCAAAAATCTGTGGTGTGGATTGTACACGGCAGACAGCTCAGTGACATCTGTAATGTGGGGTTAAACTGGGAAAAAACCCCAAAACACCCCTTGCATGGTGTTTGGCTGAGGGGTGCGTGCTTTTCCATGGTTTTTCATGGAAACATCGAACGTTTTTCCCTTTTTTTTGGGTGGTTCCTTTGACAGGTCTTGTCAATTAATCAATCCTGAAAATTATACATATTGAGTATAGAGATGTAAGAATAAATATATATATTGAGTATAGAGGTATAGGAATGTATATGGAGTGTAGAGGTATAAGAATAATATATATATTAGGTATAGAGGTATAAGAATAAATGTTTATTCAGCTTTTTGGGATCTTAACTCAATTAATTGTATGTCTGGAAGCAAAACCCTAATACTTCTTTTGTTTGGGGCAGCTGGAAGAAAATATTTACATTTTATATATTTATTTATACATATACTTACATTTCATATATATACACACATATAGGTTTGGTTTATTAGTGGCTTTTAAATGCAGGGATACAGAATAATCTTCATTAAACCTATGGAAACCTTTTCCTGCTGCAAATTCCTGACGGATTTCATTGTATTTCAGATTAACTGAACACCCCACACCGTGCTTGGGGTGTTTTATTCTTATTTCTTCTTTTCTTCCTCTGCTTTAGGATTATTTATGTTCTCAGCCAGCAGCTCGAGGATGAAAGAAGGTTGTGCTTTAGGGGTAGCAGAAAAATAATGAATAAAAATCACTCCGTGCCAGGGCTGGGTTCCCCTTGCGAAGGAACATTTCCTGCGTGCCGGGGGGAGCCGGGGCTGCCCAGCATTCCAGAGGGAAGGAAAAGCGCCCAGGGGCGCTGGCAGAGGAGCGCTGTCCCCACGAGGTGGCAGAGCCGCCTTCCCGCATCCATCCCCCGTTATCCATCTCTCCATCCTTATCCCGGGCTGGGATGCTCGGCAGCAGGAGCGGGAGCTGCGGGAAAGGGAAAAGCTGAGCCGGGCATTCCCTGGATTTGGCTCGGGAAAGCTGTGGCTGCTCAGGGCTCACAGGGAGCAGCGTTTGGGCTGCGTTTTGCTGCCAGTGGGACACAGAAATGATTTTGCCAGGGAAGGGCTGGAGCTGGGCCAGGGAGGCTCAGGCTGGATTTTGGGAAAGGTTCTTCCCTCCCCCAGAGGGTGCTGGGCACTGCCCAGGCTCCCCAGGGAATTCCAGAGCTCCAGGAGAGTTTGGACACCAGGGATGCCAGGGTGGGATTGTTGGGGGGTCTGTACAGGGACAGGGATGATCCCTGTGGGTCCCTTCCAGCTCAGGACATTCTGGGAATGATTCCTGATTTGAAAAGGAAGCAGCCCCAACTCAGGCAGCTGTTCTGGTGGCTGTCACCTCCATGAGAAAACTGTGCCTCCCTTCCCTCCTACCTGGAATGGTTTTGCTTTAGGAGTTTCCAGCTGCTCCCCTGCTCAGCTGGAATGAGGAGCAGCCTTCCTTAGGAGCCTGTACCCCCAAGGGCTCCCTCAGTCCTGTCCCAACCTGAGATGTCGTCACAACCTGAGCTCATTTTTCACTCATCTCTTCTTTTCCCACTGCTGCTGGAGTGCATCCTTAATATTCCCTGGAGTGCTTGGCTGCTGCTTGCTTGTTTTAGGGTGCAGTGTTCCTGGCTGGTTCCTGACCCCTGGCCCTGCTCTTTACCCTGCTGATCCTCTCCTTTCCCTGGTTGTTCCTGGAGAACAATCCCAGCCTGTCCAGGCACTGCTGCTGCTTCTCTGGACCAGCTTCTCTCCGAGTTTGGGGTTTGGAGCTTTACCTGCACGGAACAGGAGGAATTCTCTCTCCTCCTGGTGAACATCTTCCCTTGCATCTCCTCAGAATGAGAACTTCCAGTTTGGTTATTAATTACAATTCTGGCTCAAGAAGTTTCTGTGGGGCATTCAGGTGTAGTTTTTCTAAAATCCAATCACCATCCTGGTAATTAATCTGCCACTCCAAGCTCCCTCACTGTCCTCGTGTTGCCTGGCTGGTCTGTCCCATTAAACATTCTGGAGCTTTTGGGGGCTGCTCACAAGTCTTGTGAAAATTGTCTGTGATAAGCTCAGGTTGTGGTTAGTTAATAATCTCATTGAAACAGTGATTGAATAGAAAATATTTAGTTGCTATAATCCAAAATGAATGTTCCCCTCAGCATCTTTACAAGCACAAAGGATAAATATTTGTTTTATGCATTCTGTAAGAGTTACTGTATTGATTCCCAATAACAGATCCAAGCTATTACAATCATTCACCCTGTTATTATTTTAAAATATCCTTGTTGTCCTTTCTTTTATTGGTAAAGTTTTATTTTTACTCATTTTTGTAACTTCCCTTATCTTTTGAGTGTTTTTGCTAAGTGGTCCCTTTGAGTAACCTCCATTGGCTGCAAGGCTGATTTTTATTTAAAGACAGATTTATTGTGCCTATGATTAATACACAGCACATTGTGAGGATGGAGTGTCCTGGTTTGGGCTGGGATAGAGTTCAATTCCTTCCCAGGAGCTGGGGTTAAGCCACCAGAGGCTGACATTATTTCCCTGCAAGGTGAGATGTTCTCCCAGTGCCATAACCTGCCCCAACATTGGCAAGAAGTTCTTGCCAAAGAATTTTTTGGCAAAAATTCCTGTGGCTCGTAAGTAGGGTTGTTTTAAAGAGGATTTTTCTCTGGTGGTCATTTCCCAGCAATGAAATTGCAGTGTTTCCATTCATGGAGGAGAAATCACCTCAAAAATAACAAATAGATCAAATTTGTGCATCTGAGCAAGGCCTGAGCTAAAATGATGTGAAACAGGACAGAGCTTGAGGCAGAGCCTCTGCTTTTCCTGTTTGTTTTGTTTTTCTTCACCAAGGCCTAAGCCACTGCTGGAAAGACTCCATGTGTAATTCCCTGCTAAGTGGAAATGGGAAAAAGAAATGTTCTCCTTAGTTCTTTAAACCAAGAGCTGGTAATTTCATTCTCTCCTGGAGTGTTACTCCAGTGGTGATGAGATTTAGCCTAATCTGCATTAATGCTGCCTTTTAGCACTGGTTTAGGAAGGAGCCCAAAACCCCACCTGGAGCTCCATGGGGCTGTTCTGGAACAGGCACAGAGCTGGAGATCCATCCTTTATAGGGAATAATAAATGTTAATGCACTCCTTAGCATTTCAATGTCATGATTAAATATTCCAGAGCCTTATTAATTGAATATTTTATATTCCTGCAAATGGCCTTGATCCTCACAATGGCATACTAATTCCAAGGGAAGGGAGAGGGAACATGCTCAGATTGCTGCAAGGAGTCCCTGCAGAAGAGGTTTTTAAAGTGACTGCATTCATGGGTTCTTGGGAAAGTTGCTGTGCATGGAGTAGGGACGTGGAGGCAGTGTGGATGTGTTTGCATTTTGGATTTATGGGGTTCCAGACTCGCATGGATAGTTTGCTGGTGGAGGCAATGTGGATGTGTTTGCATTTTGGATTTATGGGGTTCCAGACTCGCATGGATAGTTTGCTGGTGGAGGCAATGTGGATGTGTTTGCATTTTGGATTTATGGGGTTCCAGACTCACATGGATAGTTTGCTTGTGGTACTGCAAGGAGAAGCTCAATAATGGATTATCCCAGGGGATTAAAATTCTTTAAGTCTCACCCACCAACCCATCAGGGACACCAACATGGTGATTCTGGAATGTAGAGCTGAACCTTTCCCCTCTTGTTAGAACTGAAGGCAATTCCAGGCTGCTCCTCCCCTAAAGTCACAAAGAGTGGGAAGGTTTGACAAGGTCCCAAAGGGAATTTGTGACCCTGTTCAGGAGATGAGGAGGAGCAGCTGAGGGAGCTGGGAAGGGGCTGGAGAATTCCTGAGGGAGCTGGGAAGGGAATGGAGAATTCCTGAGGGAGCTGGGAAGGGAATGGAGAATTCCTGAGGGAGCTGGGAAGGGGCTCAGCCTGGAGAAAAGGAGGCTCAGGGGGGCCCTTGTGGCTCTGCACAAGTCCCTGACAGGAGGGGACAGCCGGGGGGGTCGGGCTCTGCTCCCAGGGAACAGGGACAGGAGGAGAGGGAACGGCCTCAGGCTGGGCCAGGGCAGGCTCAGGGTGGACAGCAGCAGGAATTTCCCCATGGAAAGGGTGGGCAGGGATTGGAAGTGCCCAGGGAGCTTTGGAGTGCCCATCCCTGGAGGTGTGCCAGGAATTCCTGGAGGTGGCACTCAGAGCTCTGGGCTGGGGACAAGGTGGCCATTGGGCACTGCTGGGACTCCATGGGCTGGGAGGGCTTTTCCAACCTCAGTGATTCCAACATTCCCAATTCAGTTTTCTCCTGGCAGAACTTCCATGCAGGGTTACAGGGAGTACATGTTTTCATAGATTTCAAATACATTTCTTGCTTTTCTTCCTCACATGTTGCAAAAATAGTAATTAACAAATAAATAAGCTGTTAAGACTATGTGGGAGGCAGCCAAATCTGCCCCTTCTCTTGTGAGGCCAAAGTTCATCAGTCCATTTATGATGAAATTTATTGTCATGTGTGGAGTTTACTCCACACTTTTATGGCTATCCCAGCTTTCCATCCACGGAGACTCAGCACTAGTGACATCTTTTTCCTTCCCCTCTTTCCTGTTCTGATAAAACTTGATATTATTGCAGCACTTTCAAGACAAAAAAGAAGAAAAACCTGTTAATAAAATTATTTTCCAAGAGCATTGGTGTCCCAGCTGGGCCTGGGAATTATCCAGGAGGCTGGAGAAGCAGCAGCTGAGCGGGAAGCAGTGATGCAATGAGAAGGGAAGCAGGGAGCCCCTGTGGGTTGCCATGGCTACTCCACCGTGTGGCTCCCGTGTCCCTTTGGATGGCTTCATTCCAGAGCTGGGGCACTGCTGGCACTGAGCCCACCAGCTCCTGGCACCCCCAGTGCCACCAGTGGGGGCTGGGAGGGGCAGGCAGGGCACTGGGGGTGTCCAGGAGGGCAGGCTGGGGTTTGGAGATGCTCGTGAGGATGAGGAGCAGCTCGGTGGGATGTGGGAATGGTCCCTGACTCGGGGCTGCTGCTCAGCCCTGGCACATTTCCCTGGGGAAGGAGGGGTGGCACCTGGAACGCTCAATTTTCAGGGAATTAAGTTCCCTTTAAGCATTCTTCATGCAGGGTTTGTGCAATCTGTTACTGCAGTGGTGCTGGCACTGATCCCCCTTCCCTGTCAGTGCTGGATCCCTGTGCTCCAAAGAGAATCCTGAGGCCTCCACGAGAGTCTGGTGCTAAAGAAGTTTGGGAAGAGATGCTCCCAGGGGCTGCAGTGATTAAACAAAATAGAAGTTTTGATGGGATATTGGGAATAAATTCCTGGTTAGGAGGCTGGGCAGGCCCTGGCACAGGGTGCCCAGAGCAGCTGTGGCTGCCCCTGGATCCCTGGCAGTGCCCAAGGCCAGGTTGGACATTGGGCTTGGAGCAGCCTGGGACAGTGGGAGGTGTCCCTGCCACACTGGATGAGTTTTAACATCCTTTCCAACCCAAACCAGTCTGGGATTTTATAAAAATCATCTTTGCCAGTGAGCAGGTAATCAAGAAAAGGGAAGGAGCAGAATTTGGATTATAGGCTAACTGTAGAAAATTACTGGAATATTCTGTCTTCTTTTTGAAGCATTAGCAACAGGTCTAAAAGGACACTCTGACATTTGAGCCTTTCAGAGGCTGCAGAAGGGGAGGTTTCTGTGTTGGGAAGTGATGGATGATGCTCCTTGCTAAGTGCTTTTATTCTCTCGAGGTGTGGTGCAATAAAGGCGAGCCCTTCCTCCTCACAGGCACTCGGACCTGGCCTGGTGCTGCCCTTTGAGCTCGTCCTGGTGATCTCTGCTGGCCTCAGCAGGGCATGAGCTCTGCGTTGATTGATACAGATGCTGGCAGATCAAATCTCTGTTTGCCTGCTGAGGGGAAAGCAGCCCTTGGAAAATCTCTTTCCTCAGGGTTCATGGGTTAAGTTGGGCAAACAGCTCCTTTCCTCTGGAGCTGTGAAGGATTTCAGAGCATTGCAGCTTCATGCTCTGTGCTTTTCACTGAATTATTGCTCTGTAACCCCCTGGAATGTATTTACCTTGCTCTCCCTGGCAGTGTTCCCCTGGAACACAAAGAGCAGCAGGAGCAGAGCTGAGGAAGCAGAAATGAGCCATTTTTTACCATTGCCAGCCCCAAAATGTGGGATTCAGGCACTGCTTCACCTGGGCAGGGCTGGCTGCTGCCAAGGAGGTGATTTTTATTTCCTGTCAGTGCACTGGCAGGGTTTGACACTGGGTGAGTGTTGCTGATCCTCCCGAGGTTTTATTGTCCCCCTGCAGCACAACCACAAGAGCCAGAGGAGCTGTGTGGGAACTGTCTTGGTTTGAAAGACAGGTGTTTGTAAAGAAAGGCAGGAGCCTCTCTTGAAATGGAGAATGTAAACCCCCTCCCTCCAAATTATTATAATTTTGATAATTAAGGGGCTCTNCTGCTGGCCACATCCTCATCTGCAAACTAAGACAAGAACTTCCTTTGTGTAAGTTATAAATCCTTCCCCCACTTTGCTGTGGTTAACACATCCCTGTCTGTCACCAGCTGAGCTCTGCTCCCAGTCCTGCTCTCCAGCTGTATTCCCATATTGGCCACGATAAAAATGCAAGGAGGAGAGTGCAGCACTCCCTGTTAGTGAGAAATTACATTATTGAGGGATTTTTCACTGCCTCATGCTGTGTATCATGAAATTACAGCGAGATAAGCAAAGTTTTATTTGCCCACTGTCTGGGAGACAGCCTTTTACTTGAGATTCAATTTCTACCACCCGTGTTTCTGGAATTATATATGTAATTAACTGACTGTGGTGTGACAATGACAGCTTGGAAGTGCTAAACTGCTGAAGTTTTGTGTGGAAAAAAATCCATCCTTGTGCAAGCTGGAGGGGGGCTGTGCTGGCTGCTCTCCCTGGGAAAAGAAAGGCAAAAACCCATTTTTTTGCCATAAAGGAAAAACAGTTTTGTTGTTTAAAGGCTCTGGGATGTTTCCAAATTGTTCTGTTAAGAAGCTGAGAAATAAATACATATTGTAAAATGAATTTAATTTGGGCTGGCACTGAAATTCACGATGAAACAAGGATCATAAAAAGCCTGCGAGAGCTCCAGGCTGTGAATGGACATTCCCAGCCATCTCTGTCTCTCCATGAGCTCCACATTGCCTGGAAAAGAGCAGTGCTTTTGGGAATGGCTCAAGGTAATGCTCAATTTATTGCTGGAAGAGCCTGGAATGCAGAACCTGAGTGTGTGCAGCACCCACCACCTGCAGTTCCCACATCCACTGTGCCTTCACCTTCCCTCGATTTTTTTCTCTGCAATTGTTTTTAGAAAGAGGATCCCAGAATCCCAGATTGGTTTGGATTGAAAGGGGCCTTAAACCCCACCCAGTGCCACCCCTGCCATGGCAGGGACACCTCCCACTGTCCCAGGCTGCTCCAAGCCCAATGTCCAACCTGGCCTTGGGCACTGCCAGGGATGGGAACACTGCAGCCTGCTTATTGTGGGGAAAATGTTCCAGAAGGATCAGCTTGGGACTGACCTGGCACAGAAAATGTGAACCTTGTCCAGTTTATAAGCACTGAAAAGATCCTACAGTGAGGAACACCAGGTGACTTCCTTAAATCTCATGGTATCCTCCTTTTTCAGCCATCCTCTCTTCCAGGGAGCAGGGTCAGGCACTGTGGGGCTGTGGGAATGCCCAGGCAGGGATCCCCAATTCCAAGAAACTCTCTTTGCCAGGATGCTGCCAGCCCTGAGCCCAGGGGCATGGGGAGAGCACTGGAGCACTGCAGAGATGAGCTTGGGTTTTAACCAGACCCAACTGCTCCTGGCCTCAGCAGGAATCCATTCCACTGGAAAACCCTGGAGACATTTAATGGAAAATGGGGGAGGTGAATGTGGGAGGGGGTGCCCAGTGCAGTGCAGCCCCTGTTTGCACAGAGCCTGGTTTTGTGTTTCACTCTGAGAATCCAAACCCCGCTGATCAGGCAGCACTTTCATTTAATATATGAAGAAATAGAAACAATAATCTGCTCTGCGTGGAACTCAGCTCTCTTCTGCCTTCCCAGAGCTCAGCTCAGGGTCCAGCTGGGCTGGGCTTTGCTGCACTGACCTCTCTTATTCCACCCCAGGGGAGCACAGCCACCCCTGGGGATTCCCCCCACATCTTCCAGCTCGCTGCCTGCCCCAGAAACTCCAGGATGCAATTTCCCACCATTAAGCACAAGAGCAGCAAGTCAGCCCTGGAAGTTTATTTATAGATCCTGGAGATGCACAGTCCTTGCATTCCATTAACCGGGGCAGGAATGGGAGGAATTCTTGCTCCAGTGCTGTGAAAAGTGCTGTGGATTTTTGCTGGAGCCTCCACTGGCTTAACCTGTGACAGGTGATTAATGATTCAGATTCCAGAGGGTCACTGATGGCTGCTGTAGGGCCTGTGTGGAACACATGTGCTCAACCACCTCCTGCTCCTTCAGCAGATTAATTTAGTCTTGTTTATAATAATTAGCCCGAATGTTCAGCATCCCCACATTTGCCAAGAACTGTGAAACCAGCCTTGTTCATCTGGAGGACGTGTCTGCAGCAGCAGCTCCTGCCAGGGGTGAGGCCAACGCTTCCTTCTCCTCCTCTTCTCTTCCCATCTGTACTTTGGGCACAGATTTGGGCTGCAGGGCTGGAAGGATCAGCCTGGGCTTCCCTCACTGCTCCCTCAGGAGCATCCCTGGGTGAGGAGCACTGGAGAGTGGAGTGGGTTTGGTTCTTGTCCCCATGGGCAGCAGGGTTCTGTTCACCAGAGATTTGTGAACTTTTGTTGAGGTTCTTCCCACAGTTTGTCCTGCAGGGTCACAGATCTCTGAAGTGTCACAGAATCTCAGGATCTCTGAGGTTGGAAAAGCCCTCCAGGACTGAGTCCCAGCTGTGCCCAATGCTCACCTTGTCCCCATCCCAGAGCTCTGAGTGCCACCTCCAGGAATTCCTGGCACACCTCCAGGGATGGGCACTCCAAAGCTCCTTGGGCACTTCCAATCCCTGCCCACCCTTTCCATGGGGAAATTCCTGCTGCTGTCCACCCTGAGCCTGCCCTGGCCCAGCCTGAGGCCGTTCCCTCTCCTCCTGTCCCTGTTCCCTGGGAGCAGAGCCCGACCCCCCCGGCTGTCCCCTCCTGTCAGGGACTTGTGCAGAGCCACAAGGGCCCCCCTGAGCCTCCTTTTCTCCAGGCTGAGCCCCTTCCCAGCTCCCTCAGGAATTCTCCATTCCCTTCCCACCTCCCTCAGGAATTCTCCAGCCCCTTCCCAGCTCCATTCCCTTCCCTGGACACTCTCCAGCCCCTCCAGGTCTCTCTTGCCGTGAGTAGCCCAGAGCTGACAGAGTCCCCTGGTGTGCAGCAGTGCCAGCTCAGGGGACACCCGAGGTTCGTTTGTGGTTGTGGGAGCACCGTGGGCAGGGACAGGGTGGCACAGCAGTGACAATCCCCTGCCATCGCTGCTGGAGGACCCAGGGCCATGGAGATGCAGCCAAGCCCCGAGCACCGAGCTCACACCCTGCACTCATTGCCACGGGAGAGCAGAAGGACAATGGCAGAGCCAGGGAATGTGGCTCTGGAGCAGCTGTAGGAGTTTGGGGAAGGAAGTTTGGGGAAAGAATTTTGGGAAGGAATTTTGGGAAGAAGTTTTGGGAAGGAATTTTGGGAAGGAAGACTCTCCAGTCACAGCACGTGCAGGAGACTCGGCCTTCCGAGATGTGAGAGCCATTAATCATCTGGAATTAAGGCAGTTAATCAAGTCTCAGGAACTGACAAAAGATTGTCCCTGAGGCTTTTTTACCTGCAGTCTCTTTGGAAAATGATGGTTTCAGTTTTCCACTCGGCTGCCCCGCGGGCGGAGCCGTCCCTTCGGCAGAGCCCAAGGTCACACACGATCCAGCGCTGGCACTCGCTGTGCCCAGAGCCCTGCTGAGCCTGGCACTGCCATGCTGGGGTCACCCAGGTGCCAGCAGGGATCCCAGCAGGTGCTGCACGCATCAATTCCCTGTCGGGAAGCTGAGGAATTTCCCAGCTGCTGCACCAGAGGGGCTGTGGGCAGGGATGTGGAGCTCGGGGCTCAGGCTCTGCTCTCCGAGTTCATGCTGGAACACTAATTCAGCTCATCTTTTCTCATTACATAATCTGTGTAATTAATTTCAAATTGAATTGCTCCAGATGCTGATTCTGCCCTCCTGGCTGGCTGCTGCTTTTTTCCTGTCAATCCTGACCCAGGGGAATGCCCCAGGGCTGCTCCCTGCCTGGTGAATGCTCCGGGGACAGATCCCACAAGGGACAGAGAGGGGCCTGGGACCCACCTGGTGCAGCTTTCCCAGCTCACAACCCTCTGGAATGTGTGCAGCAGGAGCCTGGGTCATGTCCCAGCTGTGCAGTCACAGCACGGAGCTCATGGGTGCTGGAATGAAGACATTCCTGGGAACAGGGAATTGGTGAAATCCTCGGGGTGTCACTGTCACCCCAATGCACACGGGGCTGATGTCCTGAGGTCCCCGTGCAGATCTCTGGGCACTGTGGACACTGTGGGCAGGGTAGCTTGGGGACAGGGACACGGAGAAGGGACGTGGGATCTCAGGTGGGCAGTGGAGGCTTTGTGAGGTCATGGACACAGGAATGGCTTCCCAGTGCCAGAAGGCAGGGATGGATGGGATATTGGGAATTGGGAATTCCTGGCTGGGCTGGAATTGCCACAGCAGCTGTGGCTGCCCCTGGATCCCTGGAATGTCCAAGGCCAGGTTGGACATTGGGCTTGGAGCAGCCTGGGACAGTGTGTGTGTGGTTTCGGACCTAGAGAGAGGGAAAAAGAGCAACAACACACATGGACCTTTTTAGGGAAAAAAGGCCAATTTTATCGAGTGGAGAGCTTGTATTTAAAGCATGTTACGAGAGACTAGAACAGGCCAGCAGCTCATTGGCTAATTGGGATAAACATCCAGGAGACCAGGCCTCAGGATGTATCCCATGGGAAAACAACAGGTGTTAATCTTTATTATGACTAGCACTCTGTTTTTCACCAGATTCTAAGTTGTTTTTGACCATTTATCACCTTGGGAAATTTCCTTTCTGTCTGCAGCTACCATCAGCTTCTCAGCCTGGGAAGCAAGAAGGATTCAGGCTTGAGAGAAAAGATTCTGGAGCTGTAATTTTGCAGCTCCCTAGGTGTCTCTGTCCACAAGTGGGAGGTGTCCCTGCCATCCCCTCCTCCCAAACAGAGGTTTGGAGCAGTCCTGGGGAGTGTCCTCTCCCAGGACTGCTCTGGAGCAGGGTTATTCTCTCATCATTCCCGCGTGGATCAGGGCTCAGGATCACTTTCCCAGCCAGTTCTGCTGGTGGCAGTGCCAGCAGCCCAGCTCCGGGTGCAGATCCCGGGTGAGGCAGACCTGGACATCCCAGCCCGGTCTCCTGTAATTGCCAGCAGGAGCAGCAGGTGGCGAGCCCAGCCTGGATTTCATTCCTGCTCCCGGAGCCCTGGAGCTGCTGTTGGAATGGTGTGTCAGAGGGGACAGCTCCTCCTGTGCTCCTGAGCCAAACGCTTTCCTTGGATTTGTCTCCGCCTTGTCCCTCTGAACAGACTTCCAGCCTTTTCCAGCTTGGGAAGGAACATTCCAGTGCTCGTCCTGCCAAGGGCTGGGATTCACATCAGCACAGGCACGGAATGTTCTCAGCTCAGTGGGGGAGGCTCTGATGGATGAGGTTCTGATGGATGCTCTGCTCCAACTGTTTCATCTCCTGCCCTGAAGTCTGGGGCAAGGTTTGGAATTCACAGAATCCAAGAGTTTGGGTTGGAAAGGACCTTAAAACCCATCCCATCCCCCCCCTGCCATGGCAGGGACACCTCCCACTGTCCCAGGCTGCTCCAAGCCCAATGTCCAACCTGGCCTTGGACACTTCCAGGGATCCAGGGGCAGCCACAGCTGCTCTGGCAATTCCAGCCCAGCCCCTCCCCACCCTCCCAGGAACAATTCCTTCCCAATATCTCTCTAAATTTCCCCTCTGTCAGCTTGAGCCCATCCCCCCTTTTCCTGTCCCTCCATCACTTGTCCAAAATCCATCTCCAGGTTCTTTGCAGGCCCTTTCAGACACTGGAAGGATGAATTGCCAGGGAGTCCTTGGAGTTTTCAGCTCCATTAAACCTCTGCACTGACATGACTTGCTGTTTTTCATATTTTGTTATCAGTCTGTGGAGAATAAATTAGCTCAGGTAGGAGATGTGGCTACAGGGAAGATAAAGAGGTCAGGGACTGTCCCTTCAGGTCTGTACCTGCTCACAGCCCTCCTTGACCTCAGGGAAGAGAGAAGTTGGGTAAAATTGGAGTTATTCAGTTTAACTGAGAGAAATAACCAGACACAGCACAAGAACCCCCTCTTGGACAAATTAGTTTGAATTAAGTCACAGGAATAACTTTTATTTTTCCGTGGTTACTTCAAGGGGGAAATTGAAAACATTTTTTGCAGAATGTGGCAAGGGATGACCCCAGCACTTCCTGGGAAAACCTGAACAGTGGAGACATTTGGATAAAGCTGGAAGTGCTGCCAGGATGTTTGGACAAGGCTCTCAGGGATTGTTGGGGTGTCTGCAGGACCAGGAGCTGGGCTGGATGATCCCTGGGAGTCCCTTCCCACTCAGGATATTCCAGGATTAAGAGCAGGGTTTGGGCTGGAAGCTCTCCCACGGTGTTCTGTGCATCCCTCTCGTTAGGATCCCATTGCATCCCTGCCTGTGGGAGGCACTAATGTGGGATTTGGGGCTGGAGCACAGGAGGGACCACGTTGGCAGGAATTTGGGTGGCTGTGCCAGGATACCAGAGTGAGATCCCTAATGGAATGTGCTCTGGAGTGCTGGATCTGGGCTGGAAAGAGCCTTTCCAAGGAGTGCTTGTGTCCCATCCTGTGTCCAGCCCCTGCTCCCAGCAGAATTCTGGGGATTCCTGCTCACTGCACCAAACACCTGAACTCCTCTGGGGGAGCACTGGTGCTTCCCAAGAGAAACGGAGATGTGCTGACATTTGTCCAGAGAATCACCCTGCTCTGAGCACAAATCCTGTGAGGAGCAGCTGAGGCAGCTGGGAAGGGGCTGGAGAATTCCTGAGGGAGCTGGGAAGGGGCTCAGCCTGGAGAAAAGGAGGCTCAGGGGGGCCCTTGTGGCTCTGCACAAGTCCCTGACAGGAGGGGACAGCCGGGGGGGTCGGGCTCTGCTCCCAGGGAACAGGGACAGGAGGAGAGGGAACGGCCTCAGGCTGGGCCAGGGCAGGCTCAGGGTGGAAATTGGGAAAATTCCTTCCTGGAAAGGGCTGTCCAGCCCTGGCACAGCTGCTGTCCCCATCCCTGCAGGGATTCCAGAGCCCTGTGCAGGTGGCACTTGGGGACATGGGCAGTGTGGCCTGGGCAGTGCTGGGGAGCAGCTGGGCTCAGCCTTGCAGGGCTTTTCCAACCCAGACAATTCCATGATTCTAAAGAGCCTAAGGACTGTTGGAGCTGGCAGTGGTGATGAGGACAGGGCTCTGCCTGGCCCTGGGCTCTGGGAGCTCTCAGGGAATGCTTGGACTTGATCCTGGGGACTTTTCCAACCTGCAGGATTCAGGGATGGCAGGAGCAGAGCCCTGATTCCCTGGCAGTGCCCCTGAGCACAGCCAGTGTGGTGACAGCCCCTCTGCCCTCCGTGCCACTCAGGGCACAGCCCTGTCCCTGTGTGCTGGGCCACAGGACAGTCCTGCTGGCATGTCCCTGCCGGGGGGACAGACGAGGCACTGGGACAAGGGACGGCACCACGGGGCACCCCCTGCACCCCTCAGCACCCCCAGAGGGTCCCAGAGCAGCAGGGCACCTGAGAGCACGGCTGGTGTGGCCCCACTGGGGTGAAATGCATTTTCTGGCTGCTTGGTGTCTCTCAGGGCAGCCTGAGTGAGCCCAGGATTAGTTCTGGAGGTTAAACCCACGTTGTTCCCAGCACACAATGCTTCTTCTCTGCTCTGTGGCTCCGTGGGGAAGGGAGGAGAGGCTGCAGTGCTACCCCTCCCTCCCCCAGCCTGGCGAACAGAGCACAAGTAATGGGCTGAGGAGCCATTTGGAAGGATTTGAAAGCCCTGTTGCACATCAGCGTCCTCACTCCATTAATATTCCGGGGAGAGGAATGTAACAGAGCCATCTCGTGATTACTCTGCTGATTACGGGGCATCATTATCTGTCCCTCTCCGAGCTCTCAGCCAGCTCTGGGCTTTGAAGCTGAAGGCAAATAATGAAGGTGCAGAGCAGAGAGCACCCCGTCTCTCCCTCTCTCTCCCTCTCTCTCCCTCTCTCTCCCCCTCTCTCTCTCCCCAGGTAAAACACCCTCTGTGATTTATTACCTCCCCTTAAGAAAAGCAGGACATAAATTACGGAGCGTGGCCAAATCTTTCAGCTCTCACAGACAAGGCTATTTGCTGAATAGTCCATTTGAAGGTCTTTCTGATGCTGCCAAACATCCCAACCGAATTTACCTGGAAACAGGAGTTCTTGATGAGTTTCATTATTAATATATATAAAGGAGTTGCTTTTGTTGCTCAGAGGATGTGTCTGAAATGGAAAACACAGTTCAGAGCTGTCGCTGTGGCCACGATCCCAGCTCCAGTGGGGACAGGCTGACAGTTCTGTTACTGCACAGCTTCTCCTTGCCTTGATTTAGGGGGATCTGACCATGGCATTTATGGACACATCTGTCCCTGGGTTTGGTGTCATTCTGCAGGACAGGCACAGGAGAAGTGAGATAACCGAAAAGGAACTCGGGGCAGGCAGCAGGGACATCTTCATCCCTCGTGTGCAAGGAGCCTGGAGCTGCACATGGCACTCCAGGAGCTGTCCTTGGCATCACCCAGCTCTCCTGGGCCCCTTCCCCCCCAGGGACATGTTTTCATCAGTTAAACCCATGAAAAGGCTGAAATTATTTCCTTCTGGAGCCCACAGTTGTATTTCCACTGCTTCTCTTGCTCTCTCCTCTAAGTGTCTTGAAGTCCACATTTTCCCATGGTCACTGTATCCAAGGCTGCATCATCCATGAGTTTTCTTCCTGCTGTAGGTACAGGTCCCACACAGCACCTCCCCAGCTCATTTCAGCAATCACCTGCAGCAAGAAATCGTCTTTACACACTCTGGAAATCCCGTGGATCACCTGCATCCAGCCTGGCAGAGGTGCCCAGAGCAGCTGTGGCTGCCCCTGGATCCCTGGCAGTGCCCAAGGCCAGCTTGGACATTGGGCTGGGAGCAGCCTGGGACAGTGGGAGGTGTCCCTGCCATGGCAGGGGTGGCACTGGGTGGGATTTGAGGTCATTTCCAAACCAAACCATTCTGGGATTCAGTTCCGTGATAGGATAGAGCCCATCCAGCAGGCAATGAGATGGTTCAAGCTACCCAGGGCCCATCTGTGGGGAGACATTCCAGGCAGGAATTATCCCCTGAGTCCATGGGCACCTGGCTGAGGCTCAGCTGGCACTGGAGACCCCTTCGTTCACCCTCCTGAGAGTGCAGCCTGAACAGCACATCCACATCCACACCCACATCCACACCCACATCCACACCCACACCCACATCCACACCCACATCCACATCCACATCCACATCCACACCCACATCCACACCCACATCCACACCCACACCCACATCCACACCCACATCCACATCCACATCCACACCCACATCCACACCCACATCCACACCCACACCCACATCCACACCCACATCCACATCCACATCCACACCCACATCCACACCCACATCCACACCCACACCCACATCCACACCCACATCCACATCCACATCCACACCCACATCCACACCCACATCCACACCCACACCCACATCCACACCCACATCCACATCCACATCCACACCCACNCCACATCCACATCCACACCCACACCCACAGGTAGCAGGAGTCGTGTCCACTTCCAGCTGATACAGGGAATTCTGCCCCAGCCTGATCCCATCAATCCATCAATCCATCCATCATCCATCCATCATCCATCATCCATCCATCCATCCATCCATCATTCATCATTCCATCATCCATTCANCATCCATCCATCATCCATCATCCATCCATCCATCCATCCATCCATCCATCCATCCATCCATCCTCCATCCATCATCCATCATCCATCCATCCATCCATCATCCATCCATCCTCCATCCATCATCCATCATCCATCCATCCATCCATCATCCATCATCCACCATCCATCATCCATCATCCATCCATCCATCAATCCCTCATCCATCCATCCCATGTCCCCTACCGTTCCCCCAGCCCCCAGCAGTTTAAGGTTGGGCAGAGCTTGGTTAAGCCTGGCCTGTGAAACACCTGAAGGCAGGGATGATGGCAGAGGAAGGGAAGGAGAGGGATGCGGCGCCGTGGGGGAGCTGAGTTGTCAGCTGGGGTTCGGGGGTCAGCGCAGTGATTTATTTTTAATTTGGGTGGTTGACAGCTGGGATTTCATTTGTGGCTCCGCAGGCCAGGCTGTGCCACACCAAACAAAAGGTGTCAGCTGCTGTGTCACATCACATCAGGGCAGAGCTGCCGGTGCTGCACTCACAGACACCTTGCAGTGGCTCCTGCAGACTCCGGCTGGGAGGAGGGAGCAGAGCCTGGAGCAGCCTGTTCTGCTCTGGGAACGGATGGATCTGCACCCCCTGACACCGCACAGGTCACAGCACTGCCTGTCCAGGCCTCACTGTCTGACAGAGCCACAAGCCAAACCTGGCTGCAGAGCAGGGGCCAGTTACAGCCTCCCCGTGCTCCAGAGCAATCACTACATCCAGCAACAATGGCATGGATTTATTAATGGAATTAATAATAGCACATAATGAAATTAATGCTGGAGCTGGGCCAGGGAGGCTCAGGCTGGATTTTGGGAAAGGTTCTTGCCTCCCCCAGAGGGTGCTGGGCACTGCCCAGGCTCCCCAGGGAATGGGCACAGCCCCGAGGCTGCCAGAGCTCCAGGAGAGTTTGGACACCAGGGATGCCAGGGTGGGATTTTAGGGTGTGTGTGCAGGGACAGGGGCTGGGCTGGATGATCCTGTGGGTCCCTTCCAGCTCGGGATATTCCCTGATTTTGTGACAGCTGCTCTGACCCTGTCCTGCTGCCAGCTGGGGGTGGATCTCTCTTGTCACTTGTGGAAGTTCAGTGGGAAGAAGGATCTCAATTCCTCTCCATGTGTCTTCTCCTGCTGGTCTGGTGTGATGCCTTCAGACCTGTGTGCATCAGTTTTAATCATAGAATCCCAGAAGGATTTGGATTGGAAGGACCTTAAATCCCATCCCATCCCATCCCATCCCATCCCATCCCATCCCATTCCCAACCCTGCCATGGCAGGGACACCTCCCACTGTCCCAGGCTGCTCCAGGTGCTGTCCAAGCTGGCCTTGGACACTTCCAGGGATCCAGGGACAGCCACAGCCCCTTTTTGCCTTCCCCTATTCCCCAGCCTGTGCTTGTGCAGCAGCTCCTGCTCTGTGCAATCTCGGTGTAAACTGAAATCATTTTTTCCCATCTGTTTTGCAGTTGTCACAAACCCTTTGAATTCTCAGCCTGGCTGCCCCAGCTGCTCAGAGACCAGCCTGGGTCAGTCTGGGCTGTGCCTGTGGTGCTTTTCCTCGCCCAGGCTGCTCAGGGAGAAGCCAGACAGAGCCAGGGAGATGCAGGGGCACACTCAGCTGTCCCCTGGTCACGGGCAGCTGCTCTCTCAGTTGGATGTTCTGGCTTCCCACCTCTGCTTTGTTTTATCCCTGTTCCCCGGCTCGCTTGGAAATGTCACACCAAAGAGCCTCAGAAGCATTATTAAAGTCAAAATAAATGACATTTACTGTCTCCTGCTTTCCCAAAGCCTGTTAGCCAGTCACAGAAGGAAATGAGGGGTTTTTAAAGCCTGCCTGCCTGATCCTTTCCCTTTTATTACCTTGTCTCTTCCAAGGATAAATCCCCTTTGAGTTTTGCTGGGATAAATAACTGCTAAGTCAATGTAATTGTTGTCTGCAGCGCTGGGCACGGGGCCCTGTGGGCAGGGGCTGCTGAACTCAGAGTGACTCTGCTCTCCTTGTCACCAGGGGGACAGGGCAGCACTGCTGGGCACTGGGAGCCTCACCCCGAGGCCTGGAGGGGACCCCTGAGAGCTCCCAGAGCCCAGGGCCAGGCAGAGCCCTGTCCTCATCACCACTGCCAGCTCCAACAGTCTTCAGGCTCCTTGGGATCAGGGAATTGTCTGGGTTGGAAAAGCCCTGCAAGGCTGAGCCCAGCTGCTCCCCAGCACTGCCCAGGCCACACTGCCCCAAGTGCCACCTGCACAGGGCTCTGGAATCCCTGCAGGGATGGGGACAGCAGCTGTGCCAGGGCTGGACAGCCCTTTCCAGGGAGGAATTTTCCCAATTTCCACCCTGAGCCTCCCCTGGCACAGCTTGTGGTCATTTCCCCTTGTCCTGTCCCAGACCCTGACCCTACCCCGGCTGTCCCCTCCTGTCAGGGACTTGTGCAGAGCCACAAGGGCCCCCCTGAGCCTCCTTTTCTCCAGGCTGAGCCCCTTCCCAGCTCCCTCAGGAATTCTCCATTCCCTTTCCCAGCTCCCTCAGCAATTCTCCAGCCCCTTCCCAGCTCCATTCCTTTCCCTGGACGCATCCAATGGGAATCTCCCCAGGACACACAGGTGACCTCTCCCCTTCCAGAACCACTTCCCACCTGAGCAGGCACAAGGAATGAACAGGTTTGGGTTTGGGGTTCCAGCTCCTTCCCAGCACTCGCTGAGAGCAGCCCAAGGATTGCAGTCCTGGCAGAGTTTCCTTGGATGTGATTTCCCAAAAGCTTTTAGCTCTGCCGTGGCAGTTTGTCTCTAATTGCAGAAATAACAAAACGCCTTTGAGCGTCTTTATTCACTGGAGTTTGATTTTAGTTACTCATTATCACAGTGTTAATAACAGCCTGAAGGGAAGGAGCAGGATTGCATTTGAGCCACAGAGAGCCAAAGATGAGTTTGTTTAAATTTTTGCTTAATGGACCATTCTGTCCTCGGAACAGTTTGTCTTTCCTGCCATTTTTATTTCCCCTTTTGCCACTTGATGTCTCAAACCCAGAAACAAAAGGCAACAGAGTTATCTAATACCACAAGTGTCAGATCTCATAACCTGGTGGAAATCAGTCCTTCAGGGAAAATTGAATTTATTGCCAGTTGAAATATGAACCCTTCTATTTGCTCTGGAATGTGAGCCTGCCTTTGTTAGCAAGACTGACCTATTCTCACTGAAACCAAAGGTTCATTTTGGCTGTTCAGGGATGGAAGAGAGAGAAAAGCCTGGTTGGAGACTCAGGACAAGGAAACTGATGATGGAATTGCTGTTTCTTGCCAGGAACAACTCTTAGATCCCGCAGCCCCTGACTCCTGCAGGTTACTGAGGTTTCAGTTCTGCAGCTCCTGGTCCCACCCCTCATTCCTGGTCCATGCAGGATGGGGATAAATCCCAGGAGTGTTGCAGGAGGTGCCCTGCTTTGCTTCTTGGGCATCCTTCAGAGCAATTCTTCCTTTTGCACAGCCAGAGGAGGCTGGAGGGGAGGAAGTTTGTGTCTGCAGGGGAGGCAGGGGAGCACAGACATTGCTCACTGATTTGGGGGTGTTTCCAAGAGAGAGGAACAGTGACACAATCCCAGAATCCCAGACTCAGGGATGGTTCAGTGCTTCCTGGAGGGAAGTTGGGTTTTGCCAGGCTGGCTCTGACCCCAGGCTGAGCAATCCACGGTGGGGCTCTGTCCATTGAGCTGGGGTGCAAAGGCTTTGGCACGAGGGGAACTGCCTGAGGACCTTCCTTTGGGAATTTTAAATGGATCCAGACCTCTGAGAGCACTGCTGCACCCCCTGGCACCCAGCTGAGCCCGGCTTGCTTAGGACAACATCAACCCAATGCTTGTCCCACTCCTTTGGGCTGGAGTTTAATCCCGGGCACCGCTTGCTTGCTGAGTTATGATGGAGAAAGCAGGAGCTGTTCATCTTCTTCCTGCAAGGCTTCAGGGGTTATTTACACCTTCAGAATTTGTCAGAGGGAAATTTCCACGTCATTCAAACAAACATGTAATTTATTCGTGGCAGCACAGAGAGTCTGGAGAGTTTAATTTCTGTGCAGATGAAAGGTGCAAGGAGCCCAAATTTGTCAGGTCAGACAGCAGAAGTGATGCCAGGCTGGGCTGAAGATCCTTGGAGCATCACCCTCAGCTGACACCGGTCTGAGGCTCGTGGTTCACAGGCTGCTGGCTCCTCCTGTCCCCAGGCACTCGGAAGGGAATGGATTTTCCATGGAGTGAACTTACAGCTGGCTTGGAAAACGGACAGCAGGATAAAGATCCTCATTTGAAAGTGTCTCCAGCTCCAAGTGCCCTTCTGCAGTGTATTGCTTTTCCATCTGTGAGGGTGATAAAGCTCCTCCTGCAGTTTAGTGCTGGTTTCATCCTGGCTGATCAATAATAATTCCCTGCAGGACATGCAGGAGGGGTGATGGGAATTAATGAACTCGGAGGCTGCAGCTCAGCCCACGCTGTGTTTACAGCCAGTGCAAATCTCTGGCACTTTGGTGTCTCTTGGCACAGCATCCTCAGCACAGTTATTCCCTTTCGAGTTTGCCAGCTCTTCCTGCACCCCAAAAATGCAGCTGCAAGTCCAGCCCTGAGCTTTTCCCTGTGAGAAACCTCCTCCTGCTGCTCCAAGAGAGGCTCTTAGAGCATCAGAGCCACAAGAGCTGAGCTCAGCACAGCCATGTCCAGCTTTTCATTTTAGCTCTGGCCTTCTTTGAATTTAAATCTGCAAATTTTGGGTGCAAAACTCCATTTTCTCGGGTAGGAGACCCCAGCAGTGTGTTCCTCCACAGAGGGGACACACCAAAGCTGTTGGTATATAAAAATATGAATTTCCTCCCAATTCCTGGGAACTCTTCACCCTTGTGTCCTCCTGCTGGGAAGGGTTGGAACCACCTGATCCCATCCCTGCTGCTCCAGGAATGATCCCAAGGAGATGGGGATGGGATTTTATTGAACCAAACCTCCTGTGATCACATCTTGGGGCTTTCTTGATGCTTGAAACTTTTTTGTGCCCTTCAAAAATGATCATGAAGTTGTTCTGGGGGTGGGTGAGTCTTGGCAAAAGTTCTGGGGATCTTCAGGGACCTGACATGGCTCTCTGTGACCTCCTCCTCCTCCTCTGCAGGGTCAGACTGGGATAAATCCTCCTCCCATGGATAAATCACCGTGCCTGAGGATGGCTTCAAACATAATTACTTGGTTACATGGAGTCACTGGGTTTTTATAAAGCAGGGGAACAGACAGCAAGGCAGGATAAAGATGAAGAGCCTGATGATTTTTTGCCTTTCAAGTGGTCATTTTTCACATCAGGTGAAGCAAAACTGGGCTTGAGTGACATTTCTCTAATGCAATTAATTATTTATGGTTTTCTGCAAGCAGCAATCAAGAGGAGCAGCACTGAAATGGAATTTATGGCTCAATTGATTTTTAACGAGAGGTCTGCAATGGGTGCAGGGTCTGTGCCAACCCCAGCTGGGTCTCCCTGGGCTTTAAACCCCCCCTGGCCAGGAGCCCCAGCACAGAGCAGCCACGGGAGCTGCTGGGTCCCTGCCCCTGGGGATTCCAGAAAGCCAAAAGGCAAAAATTATCATAAAATCCCAGAGTGGCTTGGGTGGGAAGAGACTTCAAAATTCATCCCATCCCACCCCTGCCATGGCAGGGACACCTCCCACTGTCCCAGGCTGCTCCAAGCCCAATGTCCAAGCTGGCCTTGGGCACTGCCAGGGATCCAGGGGCAGCCACAGCTGCTCTGGCAATTCCAGCCCAGCCAGCAATTCCCAATTCCCAAGATCCCATCCATCCCTGCCCTCTGGCAGTGGGAAGCCATTCCCTGTGCCCTGTCCCTACATTCCTTTGGAAACCCTCTCTCCACATGTCTTGGAGCTCCTTCAGGCACAATTGTGTCACCCCAGATTCTCCTCTCCAGGTGAACATTCCCAGCTCTCCCAGCAGAGCTGCTCCATCCCTGTGACCATCCTGGTGTCTCCTCTGGATTCTCTCCTGCAGCTCCAGCTGTGGGACCATGAGTGAATTCCCAAATAATCCAGGCTGTGCCAGGATAAACTTCTATTTCCATAGTTAAGTTTGGAGGGGGCATTTGTTCTGTTGCATATCTGGAGCTGACAAAATAAAATTCCTCCTTCCAGGTAACGTTTGCTGCTCCCTTGGTTGTGTTTTTACCTCACTGACTGCAAGGACTTCTGTGCTTGGGGAGGTGCTGCCAGGATTGCAGCAGAACAAAATAAAGCAACAAAACAACATTTTTTGCCATCATTTTATTCTTCACGTTCTCCGTTTCTATTTTAATTAAGGCGGTGCAGAGTTTTCAGGCACATGGGGGAATTTGCATCTGATGGTTTGGTGTTAATGATGGTGTTGTGTCTGGTGTAATGAAATGTTTCCCATATGCTGGGAACAGTGGAATTGCTTTCCCTGGAGATCTCCGGATGAACTCAGCCTCCAGGTGCCAGAAGGAGTTTGTGTGCTCCAGCTTCAGGGGACAAACAGATTTTTAATTTTATATCCATGCTTAGAAATGCCTCTGCTTCCCATGGAGTGAAGCCAAGCACATGGATCTGGATGGATGGAGCAAGCTCTGCTCCAGGCAGGGACTGATCCCAGGAATTCCCTGGCACAGGAGCAGAACTCCTGCCCTGGGCAGTGCCCAGCCCTGAGCAGAGCCCAGACAGGGGCTGGAGTCTCGTCCCTGGGATATTCCAGAGCCAATGGACACAATCCTGTGCCCTGAGCTCTGGGATGGCCCTGCTGGAGCAGGGAGGTGACACCAGTGACCCTCTGGGGTCCCTTCCAGCCTGACCCATCCTGGGATTCCGGGATTCTGTAGCAGCTTTGGAGTTGTGCTGGAGGACGGGGAAGGCTTTGGGGAGCCAGGTGACAAATCCTGGCTCTGTGCCCTGCAGTGCCAGGAGTGCTGCAGATGGATTAAGTTTCAAACAAGGAATTACAAAAGGAAAACTTGAGAAACGTGGAAATCTAAAAGCACAGCAAAAAAGTTCAGTTATTTTGGACACAAAAGCTGCACGGCAGGTTGAGTAAAATTCCTTTAAAATACCTGTAAAATTCCTTTAAAATACCTGTAAAATCCCTTAAAAATGCCTGCAAAATTCCCTGTAAAATTCCTTTAAAATACCTGCAAAATTCCTTTATTTCTGGTGCTTTCTAGTGCCTTGCACTCCTTTGGCTTCTTTATTCTCGGCTGTGAGCACACTTAGGTCTGATTCCATCCCATTCTCTGCTCTCTCCAGGATTTTAGGGATGGAGGAACAGCCTCCTGCCATTCCTGGGAGCAGGAATTCCGCAGTGGAGATGTTCTGGCTGCATTGCTGTAAATCAGGGTGAGCTCCCTGTTTAATTGTTCCCTGGAGCAGGCCCAGCTTTTCCTCTTCTCCCTGCACACAGCTCCAGCCTTGTGCAGTATCAGAAAGCCCAACTGGGAGCTGTGGGGGGGATAATTACCTTTATTCCCTGAAAACCCCTTGAGTCTCAGATCCCTCTGCTCACATAGCATGCTGGGCTTTGGGTTTTTCTTTTCCCTCCGTGCTTCCAGTCACTAAATCCATTCCAATAAAAACTGCTGGGGTTGTGGTTTTTATCTGGAATTGCTGCTGGCAGGATTAGGAGCAGGAGGAATTGCTTCCCTAAATACCTCCAAGGTTCTTTACCCACAGCTCAGTGTGGGCTGGATGAGCTGGGGAGGTGCCCATGATCGAGGGAATCTCTCCCACTTTGCAGCTGTCTTGGTTTGAAAGACAGGTGTCTGCCCAGAAAGGCAGGAGCCTCTCTTGAAATGGAGAATGTAAACCCCCTCCCTCCAAATTATTATAATTTTGAAATTAAGGGGCTCTCAGGCAAAGAT